>JAOTNS010004116.1:0-69827 GCA_028476615.1 Culter alburnus
TTCTCACGCGTTTTATGGTTGATCGTGAAAATAATAAGTAGCAGCGTGTGCGAAACATCAGAAACACGTGTCATTCAAAGACCCCCCCCCCCCCCCTGTTGCTACAGCTGGGATATATTGAATCTTTTCTCAATATCTTCAGATTCTTTTTTTTTAAAGAGATTTTAACATGAGTAACATTTGTGAACCTCATGATATGATTTTAAAAAAGTCGCATAATAAATTTGGTAATAGCGACCCTACAGGGTGAACAGATGAATGGTGTTAGTTTTAAACCTGTCATCAGGGTGGAAAGAGTACTGAAAAAAATATAATCAAGTAAAAGAAACATTATTTTCCACAAAAATGTACGTGTGCGAGAGTAAAAAGTATCTTCTTTTAAGTGAGAATTGAGCTGTGCATTCGACCAGTTAATAATCAACACTGGAAAACTGTACATTAAAAATGAAGAAACCAAAACAGTTTGTAAATACTGATAAAGGATAAAAGAGTTCAGATTAATTTGCTGCAGTTTTCAGATATCTGAAAAGGGAATATTGATGATGAGAGAGTAATAATACATCTCTGATCGTTTTTACTCGTGTGGAATACAGTGAGTCAATTAATTAATTACTTTAATTATTATTGGAACAGAATTAAGGGTTTTGTATTAGTTTTGTAAATCTGGCTTAAAATTAATTGTTCTAACTACTTAAAGAATATCTACATAGTTTCTCAGTTACATAAGTTTGTGTATTTTTCTCTTTACACTTTTTTTATTCAAATTATTATACCAACATAGCCTAAAAAAATGGACACATTTAAAACATTTACACATTTGTCTACAAAACTTCTGAATTTATATATTTTTCTCACTTAAGATGTACAGAGCCCTTAAAGGGACATGGTGGTGGAAAAAAAATTGCAACTATGGCAGCTGAGAAGGCCATTCCTTGTTCTTTTTTTATGAAGTCGGTATAAATACATGTTTAATACTGCAAAATACGCTCAGTGTTACAGTCACTCCTTGCCGTCCAGAAGAGAACATCCCAATCGAGTGAAGGGATTTGTGGAAACTGTGGTTCCTAATTATTGTGATCCAACATATACTTGGTCTTGTGAATTAATTTTGATTTATACATTCGAACTGTTTCTTTAATACCGTGTGGTTTATATGCATGTTTATGCTGATTGGGATGACATTTTTGATACGCCCACCAAACAAGAGAAAACGTATCTCAAACCTGTTGCGCACCGTTTCCAGGAAACATGTTGTTCAACACGGAAACCATAGCAAAACTTTACGCACCGGTTTGAGCTTGAACGTGCCCCTGTTGTGAGTTCAGACAAACACTTCCTGTTTAATTTCCCTCAGGCAGTGGTTCAGACAGCTCTGTACATTAACAATGGAGCAGTTAATAGAGTTTGATTCTGAACTGAGACTGAAATATAAAGAAATATGTTCAGTGTTTAGTTCAAGACACGGTTTGACGTCAGTGAAAGACACCTGAACGGATAAGTTCAGTAAAGTTGGCAACATATTCACAGATTCAGATTTCCTGGATCAATAACTCATGAGCTAAACTTTGTTAAAACACAATAACATCTCTTTACAATCGTAGACAATGAGCTACAACCTAATTTTCCTCAAAACGAGTCTTTCTCCACACTGTAAATACATTGATCTCTATGTGCAGGAGCTGAAGGGACCGTCTGCAAAGTGCAAAACCTGAAAGTGTTCTACAAAAATGTTGAACAGCTGTTGAACACCAGGCATGTGCACACATAGACACAGAGCTGTCTGAACCACTGCCTGAGGGAAATTAAACAGGAAGTGTTTGTCTGAACTCACAACAGGTTTCGGCAGAGAACGCAAAATTTGAAAAATATTTTTTTTCCTCCCATCCCAATTTTTTTTCCACCACCATGTCCCTTTAGGGGCTCCGTACAAATGAAATAAATCTTTTAGGCAACATAATTAGCCCTAAAAAAAAAAAAAAAAAAAAATTCAATTTTGATAAATGCATATGCACCTGCATCACTCATCAGAGCGTTTCATAAGGTTATACAGAGTTAGACAGACTCAGTCACCGAGAGCCAAAAACAAACAGCAGCCTTTAACAGTTCCTCCTGAACCAAAACAATGAGCTCCTGCTGCGTTCACTCCATGAGTAACTATAATTATGAGATGGAAACCCGTGAGGCTCTACCTGGAGCGTTTCTATTTCAACACAATCGACACCAAAATAAATCTGCAGCAGTCAGGTGGAACAAGTAAAGCTCTGTAAGTTGTTTGTGTTCATTATTATGTAATGTTCTGGCTTTGAGCAATAACATTTCTAGCTGGGGTGATCTCACATTGTGACCACAGTATGAGCACACAGTGAGAGCGCTGTGAGGTTACACTTTTACATCACTGAGAGACAAACTGTTGACGGGTATGATGTTGGTGGTGCTGACCCTTTGTGATGAAGATATTAACATTAAGGCGTCAGTTGAAGCGTGTTTTTTCTAATCAGAAGTAAATGTTCTGGAGTCGTTATATTTGGTATATGGTGCATCTATAAATTAATGGTTGTAATTTTAAAAAGTTGAACTCACTGTTGTTGCAGATGAAAGTCTGTCTGTTACTACATGACACATCATGCCATTGTCCATTCTTCATCACAGCACACTCGTCGCTGCCATCTGGTTGTCCATTAGCCCAGTTCAGATAGAGCACAGGATCACCTGAAGACCACTGCCATTTATCAACACTCGTCTTCTTCAGCCCAATCCAGACATACTCACGACCGGAATCATTCACACTCTTCTCACCTCGTTCATGTCGTTCATGTTGTCAACGGTGGCCAGATCTGTGTATTTCTCTCTGCAGTATCTCTGAGCTTCAGTCCAGTTCTTCGCCTCATTTATAAAGTAATACTGACGCTGAACACATTCAGATACGGAGCAGAGAGCTGTGAAAGAGAGGGTTTGATTTAATGCTTTTCATAACAGAGTCAAACCTGATGAAACTATAAACCATCAATAAAACAACAAACACACTCACCAATGAGAAGAGAATGAAATATAGAGTTTGCTCCATTTCTGAGGAAGAAACACATTGAAAACTCAGATAATCCCTATTCATCTTGGAGGAAAACATGATCATGTCATTTAAAAATAGCAGAAAAACAAAATTCACAATCATTCAGACAATATTAACATCTCAAAGTCTAGTTGTGTTTGAAGAATGAACATGTGAGTTGTTCTTACTTTAGAGGTCGTGTGTTTCTGTCCTGAGTCTGATGTTTCTGTCTGCAGCTTTAAACAGTGTGATCATTATATCTGCTCTCATCCCTCTTTCATCACCTCATTTCACATCATTTGTTTATTTCTCAAAAACCCATATCATATTCACTTCCTATTTTTTGTGTGTTTGTCCATCTCTGTCCCTTTATTTGCATGTTGACGTCTGTGTCAGTCAGTATTAGTCTATATTAATATGACCTCAAAAACAAATGATCACAATTTATATTTTAACATTCACAGATAATGCATGTTTTTTTAATCAGAAGTAAATGTTCTGGAGTCGTTATATTTGGTATATGGTGCATCTATAAATAAATGGTTGTAATTTTAAATAGCTGAACTCGTGTTTCATCTCTCTCATCTTCATGTACGGGACTGTCCACACACACTTGCGCTTGACCATTTGTCTACTTGACATTTTTTCTTGCAAGTGTTCAAGTGAAGACCACAAGTGTGTAGAACGTTTGATCACCCAACGGGACACACTTACAGTGTTGTTAAAATGTACAAGAATGAAAATCAACAAAGACTTTTGCTTTTCCTGTTTTAACCCCCTCCAGGATGTGTGTACTTCAGGGCTGACTGTAACTGGCCGCGTCTCAATGAGTAGGTACTTAATTTCAATAAGTACTTACTTAATGAGGGCTAAAAGAGTAGGTACTTAACAGCCAAATCTTGTTGAGTATGAATGAGATCCGAAAATAATCCGCCATGTTGACGTTATCATGTGACCCACGACAAGCGCAACAACTAAAAAGATATGAGTGACAGGTTTAATTCATCTATCTGTAAATATCTTGATATTGATCAAACTGCTTATTTTCCGGTCTTGTTGAAGAAACTGCAGCTAGTAATTTTGTAATTGTAGTACAACTAATATATATTTGGGTTAATTTCTTACATTTTTATCTACTAATGTGAGTTTATTTTTTGTTACGAAAACCCAAATTTGCATGAATATGTTGTTAATTTATTTATTTTATATGCAAAAATGTCCATCCACAAACAAAAGTGGCATAAATCTCATTTGTTTTCCTTTTTCTTTTTGAATTAGCTCTAGTTTCATATAATAACATAAAAGTAAAATAATTAATAAAATTATTATTACTTTTATTAATTACAATATATGCAATATATAAAATGTACAAAATGTACTATATATAAATGCATATACAAGTCAACAACACACAAAACAAAGTTTTAATCAAATGTATTGATCTAACAATCACGTATTTACAGTCTTGCTGCCATCACAACACTGTGCCAATTCTGTGGCTTTATTCTGATGAAGCAGCTGACCACCGTGAACACCTTCATCCATCATGATCATGATCCAGAGGATGAGGAAGACCATGATGATGGACCCCTGAACCCCACAACCTTGAAGCAGGAGTCGGAGAAGATGTGCGGGGACAATCTGTCTGCTGCAATCATTCATGTGCTCTCCATCAGCATGACTAAATAAACAGATTAAAACATTTTACAATTCATCCATGTCAGCATTCAGGTTCTTGCCATATTTCATTTAATATTTTTACAATTACTTGCTAATTTTTGATGTAGCTTCATTGCTTTTGTGGTGTGGTGGTCTAACCCACTGAGCTGGTGAGCAGAAGGTTGCTGGTTTGATCTCTGCAGCGTCTCCTCCAGTGTGTCCTTGATCGAGTCACTTGGAAGGAGGAGTGATGGAGGATCTCATCCATGACACTGAACCATTCCCAGGATCTGCTGTGGCTCTCCATCCTCAGTGCTCAGACCAGTCTGAGGACATTCACATCCTACAATAATGCACAAATATAATACAAAAGCAGTCATTTTAACAGTACAGTGTCATTTGATTTCTGTATTTAGAAGTAACAAAATGATCTTACTTCATATTTTTGTTTCATGTTTTCCTTTTTTTTTTCTAACAAATGCCGCCGTCACCTTGTCTTGCAGGTCCTGCTCCACCACAAAAGCTCTGCAGCAAACGCACAGACATCAAGAATCAGAAAAGTGCTGTAATAACTCTGTTTAAATTACAATAATTAAAATAAAATAGACTTTAGATTTAAATAGACTTTGTATTCATTTCTGTAGTATCCTCACTCAAAGCCTTTGATGGCATCATTCCTTCATCAGTCTCTCTCCACCGGATAAACATATGTAGATCATCTGTCCCTGTAACATCCAGACAAGACTCACGTTTCCTCTGAGATTTATGTGCTCAAATCTACATTTACATGTTGATGATGTGTTAACTCACTTTTTATCCAATACAAATTTTCCTTAATTTACCGACAGTACTAATGGACAAATAAAATGGATTAAACTTATGTTTACTTTATGTTGATTTATTTATTTACATTCTTTTCATTCATGTAATGTAAGCAGTGTTGTCAACATTCTTCATAATAGCACACACACATCACTCACAGATCATAATCCATCACTCATAAGTCATAATACTTAAAAAGGGTGTTCCTGTCAGATGTTAAAGGGTTAGTTCACCCAAAAATGAAAATTCTGTCATTTATTTCTTACCCTCATGTCGTTCCACACCTGTAAGACCTTCGTTGATCTTCGGAACACAAATTAAGATATTTTAGTTGAAATCCGACGGCTCAGTGAGGCCTCCATAGGGAGCAATGACACATGATTCATTGTGCTCTGAAGCTTCCTGAAGCAGGGTTTTGAAATCGGCCATCACTAAAATAAGTCGTTATTTTGTTGTTTTGGCACACCAAAAAATATCCTCGTCACTTTAATATTAATATTGAACCACTGTACTCACATGAACTGATTTAACATGTTTTTAGTACATTAATGGATCTGAGAGAGGAAATGTCATTGCTGGCTATGCAGGCCTCACTGAGCCATCGGATTTCAACTAAATATCTTAATTTTGTGTACCGAAGATTAACAAAGGTCTTATGGGTGTGGAACGGCATGATGGTGAGTAATAAATGACAGAATTTTCATTTTTGGGTGAACTAACCCTTTAAATAAACATTTAGTAAGCATCTTTAAGATGTATATGGTTTAGAATATGTAAATCTACTTTGGAGAATTAAGTTATGTGTTTTTACTAGAGCTCCCCGTTATCATAATAAATCGTCTTTTACAGTAAAATCACAAATATAGTGTCTAGCATCGTCGCACATTCAGCAGTTTACTCTACAGTAGCTCAACAAATGTGATTTTAACACAAGGAACCGTGTTTTTGGTTTGCAATACTCACATTTGACAGCATCCATGTTTGCTTTTCTCCTCCATGTTCGATTATGACGTATCCTCTCCCGTGGCCTCCTGGGATAGAAAAGTATCCAGCGAGGAATACCTCAGGATCTGGGCGGAAGCAGTAGGCCATCCGGGAACTTCTCGACTACTCTTTTATGAATACTGAGGTTTCTGACATACTTATTCACTCGCCTACTGCTTTTCCCCTACTAAATAGTAGAGAAGTATGCGGTTTCGGACACATCATGCGGTTTTAACTTCAGCTGATTTCATCTTAAAGCTGGGATACACTGCACGATTTTTGGCTGTCCCAGACGAAAGATTTGCCATCGTGAAACAATCGTGGTGATTTCTGTGATCATTGCTCTTAATCGGTGGTCCTATGTCATACAGAGAGAGGTTCAAAGACGGCCGTTTTCCTGGTCTTGCGACCAAAGATAGCCTTTCTGACAGTCAGAAATTCATCATGATCAACACACAGTGTGTTTGACCAGCCAATAAAAATGCAACATTAAATCAACGCGACATGGTGCAAAAATGTAAAACTGCTTACCTCAAGTTCTTTTCCCTTCTTCTTTCACAGCTAAAGTGTGATTCAACATGGTGTTTTATTTGCCACTAGCGCATGCAGATAATGACGTTTTATTCTTCTATAGAAACTTGCATCGTAGCCTATGAGTCAACAGGTGTCATCATCGTACAGTCTACATGCATGTCGTACCCGAGATTAGTAGATCCATGTCACACAGTGTGATAAAGTAATGATCTTATAGGATTGCTAAAATCGTGCAGTGTATCCAGGGCTTTAGGCTGTGGAAGTCAGTTGTAGTTTTTGTGTTTTCTCTTGTTCATCTTTCCCTCTGCTTTTTAACAGCACATTCATCTCTAATATTCGATTATCAATTAATTATTTAACTGTAACACTGCTTCAGTGATTTTTTTAACACTCTGTAGAGAGGATCCCAGGAGACACAGAGCAGTGTTATTTAACACTGGGGATTTTCCATGTTAAGGAAATACAACATACACACAGACTCTCCATTCTCTAGCACATTCAAATGAACGTTTCCATGACGAACACAGAACACAGAGGACACACATATGTGGACAAACATGTAAACAAGGAAGTAATACATAAATGATGCACAGCAAAATCCCCAGTGTTAAAAATAACTCAGTGTTCATGTGTGTCTACACTACAGAGTGTTAAAATAACACTGAAACAGTGCTGAAGTTAATGAGATAATTAATTATGATTGAGCATTAGTGGTGACACCTGATGCTAATAAGCAGAATCACTGAAGGAAAGAGAAACAAGAACAGAAAAAGAAAAGTGTATTGAAGTGTAGCCAAGTACGGTGTCCAATACTCAAAACTTGCGCTCTGCATTTCACACATCCCAGTGCGCGCACACACACACACACACACACACACACACACACACACACACACACACGTGTTAGGTTTTTGTGAATTGTGGGGACTTTCCATTGGTTCTGCTGTCTCCATGGCAGTGGGCAAACCTCTTAGTGGAATTAGGCGACATGACTTGGAGAATCGATCGATGATGACTAGGATGCAGGTACAACCCTCGGATGTGGGCAGATCGGTAACAAAGTCCACTCCTAGGTGTGACCATGGTCGGTTGGGAACGGGCAGAGGATGGAGCTTGCCGGATGGAAGATGGCGTGGGCTCTTGGAAATGGCACACTCCCTGCAGCCTGCACGTACCTTCTGACGTCGGATGCCATACTCGGCCACCAGAAGCGTTCCCTAGCAACGAGAGGGTTTCATTGACCCCGGGTGGCCAGTGCCAAGGACGAGTGGGCTGTGTGTACCAGTGGAGTGCGTCATGCTCGAGGGTGTACAACAAGCCAGGTGGGCAACCCGGCGGAGGGTTAGTGGAGGCATTGGAGGAGGAGATGGTTTCCTCCAACCAGGAGATGGGACTCACGATGATGGAACTTGGAAGGATGGATTCAGGCTCAGTGGTGGTTTCTTCAGGAGAATGAAGGCGAGAGAGGGCATCAGCTTTAACATTTTTAGACCCAGGGCGATAGGAGATGGTAAAGTCAAACCGGGAGAAGAACAGGGCCCAGCGTGCTTGTCTGGGGTTTAACCTCTTGGCAGCTCGTAAATACTCCAAGTTCTTATGGTCTGTTAGCACGAGGAACTGATGTTTGGCTCCCTCCAACCAATGCCTCCATTCTTCTAGAGCCAACTTCACGGCTAGGAGTTCTCTGTTTCCATGTGCCTTCTTGCAGGAGAAGAAGGCACATGGATGGAGCCTACTTGGTGTCCCCCGCTGCTGAGACAAGACCGTTCCCACTCCTGTGGTGGAGGCGTCCACCTCCACAACGAAAGGGAGCTCTGGATTAGGGTGGACGAGGAGAGGAGCGGTGGTGAAGGCTTCTTTGAGGCTTTTGAAGGCGTTGGAGGCAGCTGGTGTCCAGGACAGAGACTTGGGCTGGTTACGGAGCAGGTTGGTGAGTGGATGGGTGATGGAACTGTAATTCTTGATGAACCGTCGTTAAAAGTTTGCGAAGCCAAGGAAGCGTTGGAGTTCTTTGATGGATGTGGGAACAGGCCAGGTCTTGATGGCGTCCACCTTCCCCTCGTCCATCCGGATGCCACTGTGATCGATGATATATCCTAGGAAGTGGACTGAAGACTGGTGGAATGAGCACTTCTCTGCTTTTAGGAAGAGATGGAATTGACGAAGCCGTTGGAGGACCTCCGCAACGTGGTGGCGATGTTCGGCCAGGCTCCGGGAGTATATTAAGATGTCGTCAATGTATACCAGCACAAACTTGTGGGGGGGAACTCCCGGAGCACCTCATGTATGAAGTCCTGGAATACGGAGGGGGCGTTGACCAGGCCATACGGCATTACAAGGTACTTGTAGTGGCCGGTGGGTGTGATGAAGGCGGTCTTCCACTCGTCCCCCTCGCGTATCCGGATGAGGTTGTACGCGCTGCGGAGGTCCAACTTCGTGAACACAGTGGCACCACGGAGATGTTCCAGGGCCGCTGGGACGAGAGGAAGGGGATAACGGAACTTGACTGTGATCTTGTTTAGTGAGGGGTAGTCGATGCAGGGCCTCAAGCCTCCGTCCTTTTTTGCCACAAAGAAGAAGCTCTAAGCAGCAGGGGAAGTAGACGGGTGGATGTATCCTTGAGCAAGGGCCTCTTTGATGTATTTCTCCATGGCCTTCTCCTCCGGGATGGAAAGGGGATAGATCTTACCCCTAGGCACTGGCTCACCCGGAAGCAGATCGATGGCACAGTCCCATGGCCGGTGTGGAGGCAGCTTGGAGGCTTTCTGTGGGCAGAAGACGTCACTGAAGGGGGCGTAACATTCAGGGATGTCGATGGAACATTTCTCAACTGGACTCTCTATGGAGGTGGCACAGATGGAGATATCATGAGAGGATGGTACTCGAGGAACTGGAAGGTCAGAGAAACAGTTAGAGAAACATGTTTCGCCCCACTTCAGGATCTCACCGGATTTCCAAGAGATGGTAGGGTTGTGCTGCTCCAACCAGGGACGCCCTAAGACCACGTCAGAGGTGGATTCCTCCAGAACCAGCAGATGTATAATTTTCGAGATGGAGTACACCGACTCGCAGTTGGATGGGGCCCACACATCGGCGCACATCTTCGGCTCAGAGGCTTTCCCGTTATTGAGTGGATCTGGTAGATGGATGGAGAGGGCGTAGTCTTGAGCTTGAGCTGCCGGCAGAGGGCGCCGGAGATGAAATTGCCGGCCGACCCTGAATCGAGGAGCGCCACCACTGGAAGGGAGACATCAGCAGCAGTAAGACTGACAACAGTGGTGAGTGGTTTCATTTTGTTGATTGAGGGAATAATGGCACTCACCATGGGGCGAGGTGGACGAGTTGGGCACGCAGAGATGATGTGCCCAGGTAAACCACAGTACAGGCAGAGATTCAGGGTCAGCCGTCTTTGACGCTCGGAGGGAGTGAGTTTAGAATTGTCAGCGTTCATGGGTTCGTTGGCTGGTTCTGGAGGGCTGACGGGTTCAGGTCGGCGGAGGAGGTGGTGAAAGAGTGACTGGTCCTGGTGTTCTTCGATACACGACTGCATACGGGAGGTGAAGCGGATGGAAAGCTGGATGAAGCGCTCGAGGCCGATGGAATCCTCGTATGCAGCGAGATGCAACCGCACCCGAGGATCCAACCCTTGACGGTAGGTGGTTATGAGAGCCTGTTCATTCCATCCACTTGAAGCGGCTAGCGTTCTGAATTGCAAAGCGTAATCGTTAATGGTCATGGAACCTTGCTTGAGATTACATAATTTTCTCACCAACTGAGGAGTCGAAGGAGTGCTTGCCGAACACTTCCCGGAAGTGGGACACGAAGGAGTCATATGAACGTGTGACGGGACCATTTTGAGACCAGATGGATTTAGCCCACTGTAACGCTTTGCCTTGCAACTGGGAAATAATGAATGCTACCTTGGATGTGTCGGTGGGGTAGAGGTGCGGTTGCATCTCCAGGACCAGTGCACACTGCAGGAGGAAACCGCTGCAGTCCTCCGCCGATCCTGAGTAGGGCGCTGGTCTGGCCATGGGACTGGCGTGCGCTGGCGGAGAGGGAGAGGTGACGGTGTTTGCGGAAGTGATGGCTGGTGACGGTGGAGGTGCGCTGGAGGTGAGAGATCGTCGGAGAACATCTACGAGCTCTTGGAATGGATCCGGGGAACTCATACTGGCCTCGCGCTGTTAGGGTCCGGTCTTCTGTTACAATACAGAAGGGACAGAGACAGTCTTTAACAGGAGATGGAGCTTTATGAGTTGTGGCAGAAGTGCTGGTGAGTAATACGTGAAGCAGTGCAGATTCTTGAAGTGCTGGGTGATGATGGGTTCCTTTGTGGTTTCAGGTGGAGTCAAACTTGGAGATGGAGACGAAGGAGATGCTGGAGACGAGGAGCACTCACACAGAGAGGAGATAACACACGAGGAGAATACTGGAGACAGGTAAGTAGATCACTGGGAGTCCTTAAGGTCAGCATACATGTAAGTTAATGCAAACGAGACCGGACATCGAATGGTGTGTGTGAGTGCTCTTTATGCTGGAGGTGATGAGATGCTTGATGAGGTGCAGGTGTCTGTGATCAGTACTCTGGTGACTGGGTGCGCTGTGATTGGTGAGCGGTGGAGCCTGACGTGTCTGTGACACAGGGCTTAAGGCTGTGGTTGAAATCAGCTGTAGTTCTTGTGTTTCTCTTGTTCATCTTTCCCTCTGCTTTTCAACAGCACATTCATCTCTAATATTCAATTATCACTTAATTATTTAATTAACTGTAACACTGCTTCAGTGTTAGTTTTTAACACTCTGTAGAGAGGATCCCAGGAGACACAGAGCAGTGTTATTCAACACCGGGGATTTTTCCATGTTAAGGAAATACAACATACACACAGACTGGTCCATTCTCTAGCACATTCAAATGAACGTTTCCATGACAAACACAGAACACAGAGGACACACATATGTGGACAAACATGTAAACAAGGAAGAAAAGTAGAGTAATACACAAATGATGCACAGCAAAATCCCCAGTGTTAAAAATAACTTGGTGTTCATTTGTGTCCACGGTGTGTTAAAATAACGCTGAAACAGTGCTGAAGTTAATGAGATAATTAAGTGATTAATTAAGTGATGATTGACCATTAGTGGTGACACCTGATGTTAATAAGCAGAATCACTGAAGGAAAGAGAAACAAGAACAGAAAAAGAAAAGTGTATTGAAGTGTAGCCAAGTACGGTGTCCAATACTCAAAACTTGCACTCTGCATTTCACACATCCCAGTGCGCGCACACACACACAGTGGAAGAGAGCGCTGTTCATTCACTCCACCCACTGACATCTCCTGCTTGCAGTGAGGCCCGATTCAAGGCTTCTCACAACTGAATTTTTTTGTCCAAAAAATCCTCAATTGTGTGGTGTCATTACGATTATTGAACTGCTCCTGTTCGCATCGGAGCTCACACGATCCCAAATCGTACATGTCAAGCATGTTTGATATTTGTGACTCTTGATCAAGCTTCACCTACTGGATGTAGTGTGCTTCTATAGCTGAAACTTGGCAGCAACAAACATCTCACGAAAGTGGAGTATTAAGAAATATAATTATAATCTTTATCACTCCTTTGTTTTTATTTCCATACAACAAAACTCATGTCAGGAGAACCAACTGACAATGTTGATCACGTTTCAAATCATGTTAATTTATGGTCACATAAGAATATTACAAAGTGGACATTTGGGAAGTTAACAGAACATTCTATAGTAATAGTCCCCTAAACATTCCCAGAATGTCCTGAATATTCCCTGAAGGTCCACCAAATAACGTCCCCAAATCCTTAAACAAACTCCACATCATGACCGTCTCTGAACATTCTGGGAACGTTACTAGGTGACATCTTTGACACCATGCTCTTATCAAACAATCCTAAAGGATTCCAGAAAATTGTACAGGATTCTAATTAGAATTTCTATCATATTTTGGAACTATTCCTATAAGATTCCTATAGACATAAATATCATCATATCTGGGAAGGTGTCCAAAGGAGACAAAGTACACTGTAAAAAATAAATAAATAATAATAATAATAATAATAAATAAAAATAAACAACAGGTGAAATGCATGGCATTAAAGATCATTAAAAAGATTAAAAAGTGATCAATGACTGGCAAAAGTGGCTACCAAACAAAAACTGTAAAATTTAAGTCAAATATCCTAATTATATATTCCTTTAATATCTAATATCTAATTTATATCTATCACACCTGATTCAACTCATTAGTAGAGAGTGGATGTGTCAGATATAGAGAGACGTACAAGATGTTCAGGGCTGGAGCTCCTCCAGGACGGGTTTGTATTTCAAACCTTTCTTTCATACAAATCTTCTTAATGAGAATTAACAGAGGTTTAGATGTTGATGTTTTATTGAAAATAATAAAGTTTGGTGTCACTGTTATGAAGATGAGCATTTGCTTTAGTTGAGGTCTTGATTCTTGATATTTTAACTTTAGATTTTCTCTGGCTGCTGTAACTGTGTTTCAAAACATGCTTGTTGCAGCAGAAATTGAAAGAGAAATTCTGATCAGATGAATTTGCTGATTCAGACCACCTGATTCTGTGGAAACAATACACGCCTCGAAACAAAGCTTCATTGGAAATTGCGCTGCGTGCATCGGATCCTCTTTGTCATATGTAACATCACTAATGACAATATCATTATCAATAAGCAACCAAACTCATCTAATCAGATTTTTTGTTATAATAAATGTGCTTTAAAAACACACATTTACAACAACTGGAGAAAAGCAAAAGTTAAAACATCAAGGGTCAGGAGCCCAACTAGAGCTCACCTCTATAACAGTGACTTCAAACTTTATTATTTTCAATAAAACATCAACACCTCATTAAGAAGTTTTGTATGAAAGAAAGTCATACTGGATTGTAATAAGTGAAGATGCTGAGATCTAGAGATATCTGTGTGTTTAATGTCCTGTTATCTGAGATTTGTGAGGTTATCATTGTGTTGAAGAGTAGAGCCTGTGCTTCAGGCAGTGATGATCCAGAAACACTGATGTTCTGCTGCATGTTGCTTTATTTAAAGACAGTAACTGTGTATTTTTTATACCTTGTATGGAGGTTTCATATCAGACACCAAAAAAAAAAAAAAAAAAAAAACATCATAAAAACTTTCATTCTGACATTCGGACGTCTTTTCAATGTGTGCCAAGACATCAAAAAGACATACTGGACATAACTTAGTGGGATGTGCCACTGGGCCATCACTCAATCTGAATGGCACGGACTACGGACTATTTAAATTGAGCAGTGTCACTTTTTATATGTTTGGTTACTGTATAATAACTGCACAGTGTTGGCTCAGGTCTGGCCCACATCTGGCCCATGTGGAATCTACACGGGCCAGATGTGGGCCGGATCTGGGCCAACGCTATGTTGCTTTCTGAGTAGCATTTTCCCTGAAGATAACCTTAGAAAGTTTGTCAACCAATCAGATTCAAGCATTCAACAGCCTCAAAGTATAAATAGAAATATATTTTCTTTCCATAAGGTTTGTTTAGCATGAAATGATTCCAGATATGTTATACCCAAGATTAACTCCTTTTAAAAATAATTATATATATATTTAATTTAGCTGAGGCACATAATGTTGGTGCTCACTGATTCACATTGATTTCTGATTTCCAATCTTAAGACATGATTAATACATGAAACTCATTATAATATACTAGCCACAACGGCTTACAGAGATCCTTAAAACACAAATAAGGAATTTAAAAAAACTCACCATAATCTTCAGTTAGCCTACATTATGTCGTGATTAAATATAAAGAAAAAAATATAAATATATATCTAATGATGAGTATATGATGCCTTTTGACTTCTCACAAAATTCCATTTCTGAAGTTAGTAAATAACAGAAAAAGACATTGAAAGAATTTATAAAGTCAGAACTTGTTAACAGTGATTCTGGCCATTTAGGCTCTTAAAATGGATCAAACAGACCCACAGGAATCACAGTGATGAATTAACAGAAATTGATCCACTGGAGGAAAAACAGACCCTCAAAGGAATAATTTAGACAATTTACACCTCAATAACAGTTTACTGAAGAAAATATTTGAACTATTTAAGAAAACATATAATCAGATGATTTCTGGCAGTGATGGGAGAAACAAAGCCTTCTGAAACCAATTGCTTCGTTAAATGATTCACAGTTTTGAAGCACTCAAAATATCACACGCTGGTGACACCTGCTGTTCAGAATGGTTTAAATGCAACGAAAACACACACCTTTTACAAACCAATTGCGAAGTTTTATCGAAAGTGTAAACTATTCAATACAATTAACAAATCATCTAATACAATTAGATATGAAGTGTCTGTACATGTTATTTTACCAAATTTTATGACTTGTTTTGTTTATGGAGAGCTTGGTTAATCAGGTCAATAAGAGGGTATTAATTACTCTTCTTTTTTATTATACAAATATGTCATTACAAATATAGATAAATTTCTGAAACTGATCTGAGATCCGGTAAAACCCACACATAAGACACTGGTTCATGCACAGAGATCATAGTGGTGAACCACTGAAATTTTGAAACGTTTCAAAATAGTTATGATGTAATGAAGCCTGTTTAACAAAATCACATGACTTTGATACACACTCCAAATCACTGGTTCAATACAAGATTCCCAAATGTTTCAAAGCTTCACAAGCTGTTTCAAAAACGCCCATCACTACCTTCAGATAAAACAAGGTTGAAATTATGTGTAAAAAAATATTACTTTATAAACCAAGCTATGAATGGAAATGAAGTTAAAGAAACTGAACACAAGCATTTTATTATCTTATATAAGATGTGTCTATCCTTTCACACATAATTGCTGCAGATGAAGTTGAGCTTCTCAGTCTCAGGAAAGCTGATCCAGCGCTGATCTCCTCCACACTGAACTGCTCCAGATGTCTCTGCAGACTCACAGACCTCTGATGTGTCGTTTGCCCAGTTCTGATGACACACAGTCTCTCCACGCACCCAGAACCAGATGCACAAAATGCGGGATTGACGTAAACCCAACCACACCGCCTCAGTAGACGCCTGTTGAACCACATTCATCACATGACGCTGAATCTCTTCTGAATGAACCGAGACCAGATCCACATGATTCTGTCTGCAGTATCTCAGAGCTTCAGACCACGTCAGCTTCTCTTTGATCAGAATCAGTTTATCTGGACACAAAACAAACCACAAGCAGAAACTAGAGAGAGACTGATCAAAAACAACATGCAGAACAAACACTGTGGAGGAATTTGTCATGTCAGACATGTAGTGTGAACTTTAAGATATCTGGAGGTGATGGATGGATTGTGTGTGTTTGTGAGGATCTGCTCACCTTCATGACACACAAAAGGAAATTGTAAGTTGCAAGGGGCATCATTCCAAAGTCCCTCAGTGTTCAGAATCTCTACACAGTTTTCAACACCTCCAACATTATTAGGTTCATTAGACCTCCAGTATCTGAATGTGGAGTTACTCTGATCTGACCACTGCCATGAGTCTCTGAACAGACCGATCCAGATCAATGATCCAGATAATGACAGACCACTAATGAACTGCTGAAGCTGTTGATTCTCATTCTGGTTCCTCACACTGACCAGATCAATGTGATTCTGTCTGCAGTAACTCTGAGCTTCTCTCCAGTTCATCGTCTGATTGACAAAGACGAGTCCTGTGCTCACTTTAAGAAAAACAAATGGGGAAAAAATAATGAATCAGTTTGTTCATTATTTTTATGCTGCTTTATGGTTTGAATGCGAACAGGTCACAGGTCTGTTGATTCAGACACAAATAGAATGAGAAAAGCAGAGGAAGATGTTATACTGCAGCTAAATATGTTAGTTAAAGTGGACCTATTATGCAAAATTCACAGGTTTGGACATAAATGTGTGTTGGCAGTGTGTGTACACAACCACCCCATAGTGATAAAAATCCACCCACTCCTTTTATTTAATCCACATAAATCATAAGCAGTGTCTCAGAACTGACGTCACTTTAGCCACAGGCCCCGCCCACGAATGTTGACAGACACTGCCGTTTTAACATAGAACCGCCCTGAACGAGTTCACAGCGACTTGTACAGTCCGCCATTGCTGCACTGACGAGAACATCTCCCAAGTGTTTTAGGTGTTCTGTAGCTGGATGGATTAATCCACATAGCTCTCTCCATTTACTCCCAAAATTAGTGATGTCCGGTTTGCGAACGAATCGTTCTTTTTAACCGGTTCTTTTCAGTGAACCGGTCGAACCAGTTCACCAAATCGGTCTGAATCGTTCTAAACAGTTCGCATCTCCAGTTAGCAAACACGAATCCACAAATTACTACAGTTACTCACTTTTTGACGTGCCTGACACTACCTCTCGAAATAAACCAACATCCCGGAGTTATTCAGTTACTCCAACAGTACAGTGACTTAACCTGCTGTGAAGAGAGAACTGATGATGATTGGCACGAGTGTAACAGGTATACAAAGTATACTAGTAAATATTGTTATAATTCACACAAAATTGTTCTTTTATATATTTTATGATACCTGATCTAAAGGTGCACTTCTCCTTTAAGTGATGCGAGGTCACAGTATGACCTAATTTCCTGTCCTGTCTCCTCCTCTTCCCTTTTGAACTGTGATTCAGTGGAAGAGGTAGGTTTCTTTTGTCATCCTGTTAATTTTATTTAATCCTTATGTTAATTATATCTTTTATATCTGTATTTCCACCCAAACTTATGTGTAAAGTACTGTTTTATCTATCCTTGGGATTATTTTTGATATTTTACATTCTTTGAGGAATATTTCTGTCTTTTATGTGAAACAAGCACATGGTAATGGAGGCGCATCATATTTGTTTTATAGAGTGTTATAAGGGCCACTCGATCTGAGGCTGCTTATGTCTCTATTGATACAGGTATGTTTTTTCTGTATATATTTCCTTTATGTTCATGTTTTCTTCTTCCCTTTTGAACTGTGATTCAGTGGAAGAGAGTGTTATAAGGGCCACTCAATCTGAGGCTGCTTATTTGTCTCTATTGATACAGTAAAAAGATCCAGTGAATCGGCTGCCTGCTGTCCCGTGTCTGTCTCTGCATCCACATAACGTAACACAACGCAGACCAAGGTTTAATACCCGGTGTCGCTGGCCGCACATCACGCTGGGCATAAGCGAGCCGCACGGGTTACACGAGCAGCAGAGCAGCTGATATGAGTGCGCGTGCGCGGCCCGTCACCGTTCTCGTTCTCGAGTCAAGAACCGGTTGCAACGGTTTTCGGATCATCAGTACACAACCGAGAACCGTTTCTTTCGGACATGTCCAATTTAAGAACCGGTGAGCTGATGATATTGCGCATGCGTGCAATTTTTCAAGAGAATGTCAAGTTTTGTTGAACATCGGACAGTGTGATAATATAAAACATACTGGAAATATGTTTATGACTTAATTCAAAATACAAAACGTTTATTGTGCTTTTCCAAATACACCATAGCAGATTAATAGCATAAAATACTGTACATAATACTGTACATAATAAACTACATGCCAACATGAACATAATATTTTGTACACAGATCAAACTAATGTTCAGAAATAGTTCTACAAATTTATTTTTCTATATTAATGTTATTTAAAAAGCAATATAGTGAAAGTTGTGCAGTTGTGCTTTCAAGTTATTTTTTTTTAAAGATTGGAAACATTTATTTGTTTCATAAATAATCCATGGACATCTTATTTAATTTCTAAACAAGGTGATATAAAGATAAAAAATGACGTAATCAAACTACAGCGAGAGCAAACAAGCGACTCCTTTTGAATCGCTCTTGCGGTTCTCGAATCTCAATCTCGTTCTCGAGTAGAACCGGTTGCAACGGTTTTCGGATCATCAGTACACAACCGAGAACCGTTTCTTTCGGACGTGTCCGATTTGAGAACCGGTGAGCTGATGATACTGCGCATGCGTGATTCAGCGTGCGATCTAAAGCTACAGAACAGTAACATCACAGCACCGGCTAACTTGGACAACTGATGCTATGAGAGGAGTCGAATGAGGGGCCAATCTGGCGAAACGTAAGTTTATTTAATTACAAATAAATCGTAATGTAAGAGGATCATAGTTTCTGCTCTGATGAAGACTAATTCATTCACTTTATAACTGTAAAACTTTGTTTGCACATCACTGCCTGTATATGTCATGTGTTTGGATGCTTTAGATGTAAAACTAAATTGTAAGAAACGCTTCAGATTATAATGTTTTAGTTGACTGATGTTATGATTACTGACTTTATATATTTGAATGTGTTTTTTTCATCCCGGCCCGCGATAGACGACGTCATCGCGGATGACGTCATTACGTCGGAGCGTAAAAGAACCGGTGAACCGTTTTTTTCAACCGGTTTATTGAATCGAACTGTCCGAAAGAACCGGTTCGCGGAAAAGAACGTACTCGGTTACTAACGTAACCTCGGTTCCCTGAGATACGGAACGAGTACTGCGTATGGGGAAAAGTCTCCCTTTTCCCCGTTACTGAAGCCTTTTCAATAACGCAGTGTAACTGCATCGTCATTGGTTCACTCATAGACAAGTCGTTGAACCAATGACGGCGGGCATAGCTGCGCGACCTATGGCGAGAGCGCGCAAACTTTCCGCCGAAATGGGCGGGGTAAGGGGCTATATAAGCAGGCGTTTCGCCATAGGATTTCAGCCAATCGACTGAAGTGACGACACTAAAGCGCAGCCTCGTGGCATGGCAAGTAACGCAGTACTCGTTCCGTATCTCAGGGAACCGAGGTTACGTTAGTAACCGAGTACGTTCCCTTTCGATACTTCACTCGTACTGCGTATGGGGAATGAATTCAACCGCGCCGTGCCATGGCAGGGAACGACATAACTGTTTGGACACCGAGAGGGGACCAAGAGAGCAAGTAAGAAGGCAAAGCCGTCGTAAACCCTTGTTACACTACAAGAGGAGATAACTCCTGATCGGCGAGAGGCGGAACTCGAAGAGGCCGCCTGGTTACACCGAGAGGACCCGGGCTTGTAAGGCCGGAATGTCCAGATGATAAAATCTGACAAAAGTGGACGGCGAGGACCAGCCGGCCGCCTCACAGATGTCTTTAATGGAAACTCCATTAGACCAGGCCCAGGAGGAAGCCATTCCTCTAGTGGAATGGGCCCTAACTCCTAAGGGGCATTCAATGTCCAGGGAGGAGTAACAGAGATTAATCGCGTCGAATATCCAGCGCGAGAGACGTTGCTTGAGACCGAAGACCCTTTGGTGTGGCCACCAAAACAGACAAAGAGCTGATCTGACTGCCTGAAAGGCTGTGATCGCTCTACATAGGTCCTCAATGCCCTGACAGGGCAGAGTAACTCCAGCTCCTGTTCATCCGTGGAGGGAGGAAGAGCAGAGAGCGAAATGACCTGAGCTCTAAACGGAGTAGAGAGCACCTGGGACGTAGCCATGCCTAGGTTTCAGTACGACCTTAGAGTCATTAGGCCCAAATTCGAGGCACGCAGGGCTCACAGAGAGGGCCTGCAAATCGCCAACACGCTTGACCGATGCTAGTGCAAGTAGCAGAGCGGTTTTCAGGGTTAAAGGCCTGAGGTCAGCTGAACTCAGCGGCTCGAAGGGGTTTCCTTTGAGAGCCCTAAGGACCAAAGAAAGGTCCCAAGTGGGAACAGTAAGGGGACGAGGAGGATTTAATCGCCTAGAACCCCTTAAGAAACGAACCACAAGGTTGTTCCGACCCACTGACTGGCCAGCGATAGGAGCATGAAATGCTGAGATGGCTGCTACGTATACTTTGAGCGTTGAAGGGGCGCGCCCCAGATCCAAACGCTCTTGGAGGAAGGACAGTATCGGAGATACGTCACACTCCACGGGGTCTATGTTGCGTGTGGAACACCAATCAACAAAGACCGACCATTTCTGGGCGTAGAGGCGTCTCGTGGACGGGGCTCTCGCCTGAGATATGGTCTCTAGTACGTCCCTGGGAAGGTCAGTCGGCTCCCATCGAGGGACCAGAGGTGTAGAGCCCAGAGCTCTGGCTGGGGGTGCCAGATTGTTCTGTTCGCCTGAGAGAGGAGGTCCCGTCTCAGGGGAATGGGCCACGGGGCTTTCGTGGAGAGCCTGAACAGCTCTGAGGACCAAGTCTGGCTCCTCCAGAGCGGGGCCACTAGAAGGACTCTGTGTCTGTCTTCCCTGACTCGCCTGATGACCTGCGGGATCAGTGCGATCGGGGGAAATGCGTAAAGGAGTGTGCTGGGCCAGGTGTGGGCCAGCGCATCGACTTCCTTTGAGAAATATGTTGGGCAATGAGAGTTGTCTTCTGAGGCGAAAGAGTCTATCTCTGCTCTCCCGAAGAGCTCCCAAATCTTGAGACCATCTGGGGATGGAGCATCCACTCGTCTGAGGGGACGTTGCTCCGTGATAGCATATCTGCACCCAGGTTGGTTTTGCCAGGTATATGAGTCGCCCTGAGCGACCGAAGCCTTGGTATTGCCCACTCCAGAAGACGTTTCGCCAGAGCGCATAGACGGCTGGACGAAAGACCGCCCTGGTGATTTATGTATGACACCACAGTCATGCTGTCCGATTGGACTAAGACGTGGCGTCCCGTCAAGTGAACCTGAAACGCTTGCAGGGCTTTCATCACTGCCAACATTTCGAGGCAGTTGATATGGAGATGGCTTTCTCCATGGGACCACGAGCCGAAGGCCGGTCTGCCCTCGCACAGAGCCCCCCAACCTGAGTTGGATGCGTCCGTCGAGAGCACCGTCCTTCGTGACACCGCCTGTAGGGGTACCCCAAGACTGAACCAAGCAGGGTTCATCCAAGGTTTCAGGGCTAAAAGACAGGCCCGATTGACCTTGAGACATAAGCGGCCGTGCCGCCAGGCATGTGGGGGGACCCGGGATTTCAGCCAGAACTGTAGCGGCCGCATCTCACTTGGTAAAAGTGCGAGGAGCCAGGGACAGCCTGAAGGGCAGGACTGTATATTGGTATGCCACCCCCTCGAACGCGAATCTCAAGAATCGTCTGTGAAGGGGGGCTATCTGGATGTGAAAATATGCATCTTTCAGATCCAGCGAGCAGAACCAGTCCTCGTGACAAATTTGTGCGAGGATCTGCTTCAGCGTCAGCATTTTGAACTTCCGTCTCATGAGGGAGCGATTCAAAAGTCTGAGATCTAGGATGGGCCTGAGGCCGCCATCCTTTTTGGGGACCAGAAAGTAACGGCTGTAAAAGCCTGACTCGCTCTCTGAAGGGGGAACTATTTCTATAGCCCCTTTCTTCAGTAAGGTCATGACCTCGGCCCGGAGGACGGGAGCGAGTAGCCCTGCTTTATGATCCCGAGGATCCAGCTTGACACGTCGGGGATGGCCTGCCAGGCCTCGGCCCGAGTGACAAGGGGTTGAATGATGTCGGATGACAGGCCGCCGGGTAGGGGGCCGTACACCGAAGGAGGTGGAAGAGGAAATTTGCTCTCTTTTTGAGGAAGTAAAATAGTGTTCGCCGTGAAAACGGCGTTTTGTTTGGGCGCAACATGTGTGGGCCCAGCTACAACACAGAGCATTTCTCCCACACCCGGAATTAAACGAGGCGGAGGGGAGACTGCACGAGGGAGCTTTTGGGGTGGTCCGGTCGCAACGGGACATTCCCCAACCCTCTTCCTTCCTGCTGGATCAGGACGTCTTCGGAGTCACCGGGTCCAGCACAATCTTGGGCCGGGGTCCCTGGCGTCTCGGGAAGGAAGATTGGCGCTTAGCAGGGCGAGGGCGCTGACGATGCTCCTTAGGCGGCGCTGCTTGAGAGGTGGATGGGGCAGGTTTGGTCTGCTGAGCCGGCGCAGTCCTGGGGCGGCTAGGAGCAGACGCAGAGCTGGAGCGCTTGGGCAGAAAGTGTCTCATGGCCTGAGACGACTTCTGCGCCGCTGTGAAGCGCTCGGTGAAACCATCCACCGCTGGCCCAAAAAGACCGGAAGGGGAGACCGGGGCGTCCAGAAAGGCCGTCTTATCCAGGTCCTTGATTTCCGTGAGGTTGAGCCAAAGATGGCGCTCAAGCACAACCAGGCTGGCCATGGAACGACCGATGGCCTGGGCAGTGGCCTTCGTGGCCCGCAGGGCTAGATCGGTGGCGCTGCGGAGATCCTTGAAGGCAGGTGCGTCAATGCCGGACTCGTCCAAAGCGGAGGAGTTTGGCCTGGAACACCTGGAAGATCGCCATGGTGTGAAGCGCCGAAGCAGCTTGGCCTGCCGAGGTGTAGGCTCTTCCAGCCAGAGTAGAGGTGGTTCTGCAGGGCTTGGAAGGCAGGGCTCTTTTGGTCTTCCATCCCACAGCCGCGGGAGGACAGAGGTGAGCTGCCACCGCTTCATCCAGGGGCGGCAAGTGCTCATAGCCCTTTCTTCTGCGCCGTCGACAGCAGTGAGGGCAGAACGGTGTGTTGTGTGGAGGCGGGCGGAGTACGGAGCGCGCCACGACTTCGTAAGCTCCTCGTGCACCTCAGGAAAAAATGGAGCGGAACGCTGGCGAGGGGCTTGGCGGCGGCCTGGCAGGAACCACTCATCCAGGCGGCTACGCGATGGCTCCTCCGGAGGGGCCCAGTCGAGGTCTAGCTCTTCCACTGCTCTGGATAGGATGCGGAAGAGCTCGGCATCCATACCCTGGCCGTGATCAATGGGCTCCAGAGGAGGCGGGGGAGCAGGGTCGTCCGGCTCGCCAGCCCATCCTTCCGCTTCAGAAGCCGCAAGAGACATGGAGTCGTCCGGCTCTTCGTCAGATCCTCCAAACGAGACGAGGTCGCTCGCATCTGCAGAGGGACGCTGCTCTGGTCGGGAGAACATGACGGGAGAATGTTCTCTCGGGGGAGAAGGCGAGGCACGCGGGGGCTGGGCCGACGTGAGCTCGCACAACTCCGGGCGCTGAGTCGCTCTACCCCGCTGTCTCTTCCTGGCCGGCTCGCGGGAGGAAGGAGACGGGAGGGCGCGAGCGGCGAGATCGCCTTCAGTGAAGAAGGCGACCCGCGAGCGCAGAGAACCGAGGCTCATGCTCTCGCAGTGCGGGCATGAGGCTCCAGCGAGCGCCGTCGGCGTGGGACTTGCCCAGGCACGCGACACACTCGCTGTGTCCGTCATCATCGTGCAGAGGGGCTCTGCACGTGCCACAAGAGTGGCGCGGCATTTGCAGCAACGCCGCCGCCGTTATAACGGCGATTGGGGGCCTTTTTAGAGCGGCGAGGGCCGCGGAAGCTCTTTTAGAGCGGTAGAACCGCTGAGGAAACGCTCTTTTAGAGCGGCAATAAGCCGCGGGAAGCTCTCAAGGGGCGCACCGGATGGCGGCAGGAGACACGCTGAGAAGGCGGCCGGAAGCGGGAGCGGGAGGCGGGCGTCTCGAGGACGGCGCTCGGGGCGGCAGTCAGCGAGGGCGCCGGCGCTGTCTCCGACCGGCGAGTTCAGCTGGGTCCGCTGCGGGGCCTCTTCAGACGGCGGCGGGAGCTTCTCGAAGGCGGCGAGCTTCCTCAGGCTTCAGGCGGAGATCAGCGAGGAGATGCGTTGTCGTCGCTGAAGGAGAAAGGACTGAAATCCTATGGCGAAACGCCTGCTTATATAGCCCTTACCCCGCCCATTTCGGCGGGAAAGTTCGCGCGCTCTCTCGCCATAGGTCGCGCAGCTATGCCGCGCCGTCATTGGTTCAACGACTTGTCTATGAGTGAACCAATGACGATGCAGTTACACTGCGTTATTGAAAAAGGCTTCAGTAACGGGGAAAAAGGGAGACTTTTCCCCATACGCAGTACAAGTGAAGTATCGAAAGGGAACTGAACTTCCCATCACTACCCGAAATCTGAGCCGCTCAAGACGAGGTGGATTCATTTTGTTTTCAAAGAAAATGCTCCCTTTAACTCTTCAATTCATTTCTGTCTGCACGAATCATTTCACACTCATTTCACACTCATTTCAGAGAGTTTATGGATAATATTTTAATGCACACTTGCACGGTGTTTTATTTAGCTTTTACAGTGATTTTCTAGAGTGAAAACAGACGCTTCATCTTTTGTGTGAAGTACAATAAACGTTATAAAACTCATTAGTAAACATGCTTGTACTAATATAATATATAGTAAGTTATAACTGTAATAAAGTATACCTGTTCTATCTCCATGCAGCATGCATTTGCAGTTTCTAACATTATAGTGCAGACTGACTCCTGACACGGGGGAATCAGCTCTTGAAGCTCCGCCCTCTTAGGCTGAGAGCAGCAGCTCATTTGCATTTAAAGGGCCCACGCTGAAACGACCCGTTTTTGCTCAACCACTAAAAGTTGCAATTTTAATATGCCATAAAAAAAATATCTGTGGGGTATTTTGAGCTACAATTTCACATACACACTCACATATCACACACTTCACTTCTTTTACATCTTGTAAAAGGGGTCATAATAGGTCCCCTTTAACTAGTCCATAGGCTTCTAGTCACTGCTGTATTTTTATTATGAGTATTATCAGATCTTTAACAACTATTCATGCCAGTCTCTCTCTCTCTCTCTCTGCAATTTACTCTACAGGGTCTTTAATTGCAGGTTAAAAACATACAAAAATTTTTCTATTTGTCTATACAAAAATTGACGCAACATCGAAAGTCTGACAAATAACTATTCTCTTCTATATTCATAATAAAATGTTCTATATGTTTAGTATTGCATTAACATTTAGAATGTGGTGCATCTATAATTGAGTGGTTGATTTTAAATAGCTGAACTCACTGTTGTTGCAGATGAAAGGTATTGCATTACTGCATGAATAATCATGAAATTGTCCATTCAGCATCAAGCCACACTCATCTCCACCATCAGGTTGTTGAGGTCCCCAGTTCAGATAGAGCGCAGGATCACCTGAAGACCACTGCCATTTATAAACACTTGTCTTCTGCAGTCCAATCCAGAAATGCTGAACACCAATCACACTCTTCTTCACCTCGTTCATGTCGTTCATGTTGACAACGGTGGCCAGATCTGTGTATTTCTCTCTGCAGTATCTCTGAGCGTCAGTCCAGTTCTTCGACTGGCTTATATAGTAATACTGACGCTGAACACATTCAGATACGGAGCAGAGAGCTGTGAAAGAGAGGGTTTGATTTAATGCTTTTCATAACAGAGTCAAACCTGATGAAACTATAAACCATCAATAAAACAACAAACACACTCACCAATGAGAAGAAGAATGAAATATAGAGTTTGCTCCATTTCTGAGGAAGAAATGTTAGAGAAAAACATAGATGTAATAAGAACAGGGCCAGCCCGTGGCATAGGCGACATACACTGTAAAATGAATTAGTCAGACTTTAAAAAACAGCATGCAGATTGCCTTAAAAAAACTACGTAAAGTGAAATAGGAAAAGTATGTTGTACTGACAAATGCTTAGTTAGTATAGTTCACTTACACTAGAATTCTAGTAACTAAAAAAAGAACAGTAGGGAGTACTTGACGATAATCGTGATATTCAAAGCATGAAATATCGATACCGTGTTAATTTAGGGTGTGGCAATATACCGGTATTGGCAATAACCACAATATTTAAAATGAATAGGATGCTTATGATATCATGACATGTAAATACTCCAGTGCCAGTACCAGTACTCAGGTGGCAGTATTGCACCTTAATGCTGACATCTGTCAAACAAGAAGACACAGCACATGCAGCTATTCCGAGAAGAAAACAGCTCCCAATCCTCAGGATTTGTCTAGCTACAGTCAGTGCGTAGAGTGGCAACACCACCAACCTTTGTACTAGTCATGGAATGGGAAATGTTATATTAACCTGTTAACAACGATTTTCTGTGTTCATATATTTAAATGAAGGGTGATTATTTTAATAAGTACCGCATTTTCTTTACTCGTCTTACTCAGTATGATGTAGCTATGCGTGCAGTTATATGCCCTCAAAATTCAAGATACACAGGCATTTTTTACCCAGATGAGTTTGTCATTATATCATAAGGTGTAGTTACATTACAATATCACACGAGCAAGAGTGCCGTTTTCCCCAAATCAGCACAAATGCAACAGAAATCTTTTTGTTTTGTGACTGAATCCACATTTAGAACAAATCAGTTTAATGATTAAAATTAAGACAGTGACTTGCTGCCAGTAGCTGAAAACATCCCAGATCTTTGAGTTCAGCTCATGAAAAATGGGGGCAAAAACAAAAGTGTTGCATTTATAATTTTGTTCAGTGTATAACAGAGCGTTTTTAGTTGTTTTTGCGGATCCGTGTGAATGGGGATAGTTTTGACAACATTGTCATCTGTACAAAGAAACAGCTTTTAATTTTTTTTTTTCAAGGCACGGCATGGCAAGGCAAGAAACACAACTACAACTGACTTGCAGGCACAGCCTTAGATGAAATGAATTGAAGATAAAAGAGGATGTTAAATCTCTCAAGATCTCAGCAGAGGATGATTAAACAACTCCACAAACAGCATTACCAGCTACACTTACTAACAACCCTGCTCATGGAGAACTCCTGTCTTGCAGTGATCGGCTCCAACATACTTGCCTGTAATTTTCAAGTAATCCTGAGCACCTTGATTAGCATAACTGAAATTTGGTGATTAACATCAATAATGTTGAAAGTGAAGTACAACATTCAAGCATTGCAGCAGTTAATGAGAATTAAGTGAAGATTAATGTTGATGTTTTATTGAAAGCTTCTTTGGAAGTTGCTATTATAGTGATCAGTGTTTGCTTTAGCTGTGCTCTTGAACCTTGCATTTTTAGTCACACTGTAACAGTGCATTTATAAAATGCCTTTTTTTTTTTGGGAAAGAAAGTTACAAAGAAAAGAGACTTTTTTTCAATTATTTATGGTAATGTAATCATGAAGTTGTCTTATTACACTGAAATGCACTAAACTTATATGTGCACCTTGTATTGAAAATAAATGTTTATTTTTTTTTTACTATCATCTCAGTAACAGAATTTTTACTATATATAGTAAACTATATATATATATATATATATATATATATTAATTAAATTAATATATAATATATATATTAGTAAAATGAGATATTATTTTGCTCACCTTTAATAGTTTCTTTCCTTGAAGAACTTCTGACAGTGATATTCAGTTTTTTACACTGAAACACTCATGTAGCTTATATATCCTGCTGGCATTGGGGGAAGTCACAGGTACATGGAAGACTGATAAAATACTGTATAAGATTAGATTACAGTGTTATGTTTCACTTCCCCATCTGTCTTTTGGAATGAAAGCACACTTGTGAAACCAGCTTGAGAATGACAGATGTTCTCCCACAGGAAAATATGACAAGCACAATTAATAGATTCTTCCTTAACTCAACAAATGTTCATATTTATACATTTACAACTTCATAAAAAATGTGATCTTTTTTTTTTTTTTCTGTGTCAAACCCACAACAGATCTTTGAACGGGGTGAGTTGGGGTACAGGTGCTGGTCATATAATTAGAATATCATCAAAAAGTTGATTTATTTCACTAATTCCATTCAAAAAGTGAAACTTGTATATATATCCATTCATTACACACAGACTGATATATTTCAAATGTTTATTTCTTTTATGTTGATGATTATAACTGACAACTAGGGAAAATCCCAAATTCAGTATCTCAGAAAATTAGAATATTACTTAAAGGGTTAGTTCACCCAAAAATGAAAATTCTGTCATTTATTACTCACCCTCGTATCGTTCCACACCCGTAAAACCTTCGTTCATCTTCAGAACACAAATTAAGATATTTTAGTTGAAATCCAATGGCTCGTAAGGCCTAGGGAGCAACATTTCCTCTCTCAAGATCCATAATGTACTAAAAACAAATCGGTTCATGTGAGTACAGTGGTTCAATATTAATAAAATAAAAAATAAAAAAATAACTTATTTAGTGATGGCGATTACAAAACACTGCTTCAGGAAGATTCGGAGCACAAATGAATCAGTGTGTCGAATCATGATTCAGATCATGTGTCAAACTGCCAACGGCTGAAATCACGTGACTTTGGCGCTCCGAACAGCAGATTCAATACACTGATTCATTTGTGCTCCGAAGCTTCCTGAAGCAGTGTTTGAAGCGGCCATCACTAAATAAGTCGTTTTTTTTTTTTGGCGCTCCAAAAATATTCTCGTCACTTTATAATTAATATTGAACCACTGTACTCACATGAACTGATTTAAATATGTTTTTAGTACATTAATGGATCTTGAGAGAGGAAGTGCATTGCTCCTATGGAGGCCTCACGGAGCCATCGGATTTCGACTAAAATATCTTAATTTGTGTTCTGAAGATGAACGAAGGTCTTATGGGTGTGGAACGGCATGAGGGTGAGTAATAAATGACAGAATTTTTATTTTTGGGTGAACTAACCCTTTAAGACCAATACAAAAAAGGATTTTTAGAAATCTTGGCCAACTGAAAAGTATGAACATGAAAAGTATGAGCGTACAGCACTCAATATTTAGTTGGGGCTCCTTTTGCCTGAATTACTGCAGCAATGCGGTGTGGCATGGAGTCGATCAGTCTGTGGCACTGCTCAGGTGTTATGAGAGCCCAGGTTGCTCTGATAGTGGCCTTCAGCTCTTCTGCATTGTTGGGTCTGGCATATCGCATCTTCCTCTTCACAATACCACATATAGATTTCTATGGGGTTAAGGTCAGGCGAGTTTGCTGACCAATTAAGAACAGGGATACCATGATCCTTAAACCAGGTACTGGTAGCTTTGGCACTGTGTGCAGGTGCCAAGTCCTGTTGGAAAATGAAATCTGCATCTCCATAAGTTGGTCAGCAGCAGGAAGCAGAAGTGCTCTAAAACTTCCTGGTATACGGCTGCGTTGACCTTGGACCTCAGAAAACACAGTGGACCAACACCAGCAGATGACATGGCACCCCAAACCATCACTGACTGTGGAAACTTTACACTGGACCTCAAGCAACGTGGATTGTGTGCCTCTTCTCTCTTCCTCCAGACTCTGGGACCCTGATTTCCAAAAGAAATGCAAAATTTACTTTCACCAGAGAACATAACTTTGGACCACTCAGCAGCAGTCCAGTCCTTTTTTCTTTAGCCCAGGCGAGACGCTTCTGACTGCTGTCTGTTGTTCAAGAAAAGGACACAAGGAATGCGACAGCTGAAACCCATGTCTTGCATACGTCTGTGCGTAGTGGTTCTTGAAGCACTGACTCCAGCTGCAGTCCACTCTTTGTGAATCCCCCCACATTTTTGAATGGGTTTGTTTAGGGTGCGGTTATCCCTATTGCTTGTACACTGTTTTCTACCACATCTTTTCCTTCCCTTCGCCTCTCTATTAATGTGCTTGGACATAGAGCTCTGTGAACAGCCAGCCTCTTTTGCAATGACCTTTGTGTCTTGCACTCCTTGTGCAAGGTGTCAATGGCCATCTTTTGGACAACTGTCAAGTCAGCAGTCTTCCCCATGATTGTGTAGCCTACAGAACTACAAACCCATTCCAAAAAAGTTGGGACACTGTACAAATTGCGATAAATCAGAATGATGAAGTTTAAATTTCAGTATTTTATTCAGAATACATCATAGATGACATATCAAATGTTTAAACTGGGAAAATTTATCATTTTAAGGGAAAAATAATTTGATTTTAAATTTCATGGCATCAACACATCTCAAAAAAGTTGGGACAAGGCCATGTTTACCACTGTGTGGCATCCCCTCTTCTTTTATAACAGTCTGCAAACGTCTGAGGACTGAGGAGACAAGTTGCTCAAGTTTAGGAATAGGAATGTTGTCCCATTCTTGTCTAATACAGGCTTCTAGTTGCTCAACTGTCTTAGGTCTTCTTTGTCGCATCTTCCTCTTTATGATGCGCCAAATGTTTTCTATGGGTGAAAGATCTGGACTGCAGGCTGGCCATTTCAGTACCCGGATCCTTCTTCTACGCAGCCATGATGTTGTAATTGATGCAGTATGTGGTCTGGCATTGTCATGTTGGAAAATGCAAGGTCTTCCCTGAAAGAGACGACGTCTGGATGGGAGCATATGTTGTTCTAGAACTTGGATATACCTTTCAGCATTGATGGTGCCTTTCCAGATGTGTAAGCTGCCCATGCCACACGCACTCATGCAACCCCATACCATCAGAGATGCAGGCTTCTGAACTGAGCGCTGATAACAACTTGGGTTGTATTTGTCCTTTTTAGTCCGGATGACATGGCGTCCCAGTTTTTCAAAAAGAATTTCAAATTTTGATTTGTCTGACCACAGAACAGTTTTCCACTTTGCCACAGTCATGAGCCTTGGCCCAGACAAAATGCCTGAGCTTCTAGATCATGTTTAGATATGGCTTTTTTTTTTACTATAATGTTTTCTGGAAGTATTCCTGAGCCCATGTTGTGATTTCCATTACAGTAGCATTCCTGCATGTGATGCAGTGCCGTCTAAGGGCCCGAAGATCACAGGCATCCAGTATGGTTTTCCGGCCTTGACCCTTACGCACAGAGATTGTTCCAGATTCTCTGAATCTTTGGATGATATTATGCACTTTAGATGATGATAACTTCAAACTTTTTGCAATTTTTCTCTGAGAAACTCCTTTCTGATATTGCTCCACTATTTTTCGCCGCAGCATTGGGGAATTGGTGATCCTCTGCCCATCTTGACTTCTGAGAGACACTGCCACTCTGAGAGGCTCTTTTTATACCAATCATGTTGCCAATTGACCTAATAAGTTGCAAATGGTCCTCCAGCTGTTCCTTATATGTACATTTAACTTTTCCCGCCTCTTATTGCTACCTGTCCCAACTTTTTTGGAATGTGTAGCTCTCATGAAATCCAAAATGAGCCAATATTGGCAGACATATCAAAATGTCTCACTTTCAACATTTGATATGTTATCTATATTCTATGTGAAAAATATAAGTTTATGAGATTTGTAAATTATTGCATTCCTTTTTATTCAGAATTTTGTACAGTGTCCCAACTTTTTTGGAATCGGGTTTGTACATTTAACTTTTCCGGCCTCTTATTGCTACCTGTCCCAACTTTTTTGGAATGTGTAGCTCTCATGAAATCCAAAATGAGCCAATATTTGGCACGACACTGTGACACTGTCACATAAAAGACATGTTTTACCACTGTATTTATTACAATGATTTTATGTATAATAGAGTTTAATTGGTTTACATGTTTTTTAGTCCATTTTATTCCTCTAACATTTTCACATGACAGGAAGCTGGTAAAACATCTGTATAAAGAGAGCAGCATGGCAAACAAACAAAAGACTCACTAACAGTCAACAACTCACCTGGATTGTGGAGTTACCAATTTTGTGGACTTACCTCTCCAGTCACAACCTTACAACTCTTGGATTATCACTTCCGTGGACATTTGTACATACACCCGTGGACACTCACATTGGGACTTTATCAGCACACTAGGATTCTTGGACTGTTTTAGGATATGGTACTTTGGACTGTATGCTTTTAACAGACTGAGTTTTCCTGGTTTATTGTGTTGTTTTAAAGTTCCTGTGAATATTGTAAATACACAATTCTTATTTAAACGTATCACTGTTTTATGTCTCATTCTTTTAACCACTAATATACTCACACAGTAAAATCTGACCCCATTTTAAATCTTGTGACTCAACCAATTTGGCTGATTGTTACAACATTTCAAAATGTCTCACTTTCAACATTTGATATGTTATCTATATTCTATTGTGAATAAAATATAGTTTATGAGATTTGTAAATTATTGCATTCCTTTTTTATTCAGAATTTGTACAGTGTCCCAACTTTTTTGGAATCGGGTTTGTATACTCTGCTGGCACTGCATGGTGGAAGTCACACATACATGGAAGATTGGTAAAAGGTAAGTATAGGATTGTTACAAACAGAGGAGGTCGGAGACACAGGTAAAGTTCACGGTGTTTATTTGAGACAACCAGAGCAGTGAGCAGGTGAGTGAAAGCAGATAAGGTTCTTAACAGATGATTATCAAGGCAGTGATACTTGTCTTGATCTTCTCTCCAGGATTCGGGGATGGCGGGCAGACGTGGAGCAGAGAACACACGGAGACACTCATGGAAGACAGGAGAACACTGAGGATCTAGGAAACACACTGGAGACAGGTAAGTAGTCTGTAAGGTAGGCATTCAGGTAAGCATGCGATAACAAGACCAGACAATGACTGTGTGGCTGTGAGTGTCTCTTATAGTGCTGCTGATTGGAATGGTGATGAGTGTCAGGTGTGCGTGATCTCTGGTGAGGGAGTGCGACGTGATTGGCAGAGTGAAGAGCCTGGCGTGTCTGTGACATTGATTAGAAAATGCCATCTTTCACTTCCTTGTCTGTCTTTTGGAATGAAACCACACTTGTGAAACCAGATGGAGAATGACAGATAAGACAAGTACAACATTAATAGATTCTTCTTTAACTCTCTCTCTCTCTCTCTCTATCTCTCATTATATATATATATATATATATATATATATATATAAAGTGTCTTTTGCTAGCTTTTCTGTCTGAGTCAAAGGTGGTTCTGTACACTGTCATGTTGTTGAATAAACTGATGAATAAACTGAGAGGCCTGAATGTTTATCAAGCAGGGACCGAAAATAAAGTACACAAAAACTTTCAACAAGAAGACATTGACAACATTCTGGTATGTTGTGTAATGTCAAAAAACAACATTTGATGTTATGTGTTATGTCAGTTCAATTCTTTGGTTCTCTTGTCCTTTTGTTTTTTCCCGTTTCACAGGATTGTAAATGCAATGTAATTTTTTGTTCATTCACATATTCATTTTCAGCATTTAGTAATTTATTTGTAATAAACACTTAAAGTTATTATTTGTTATTATTTTTAAAATAAATGTTAGAATTAAATGCAGTTAGAATTTTTTCTACTCTCTTGAGCACAGGTCCACCTTCGGTGTTGTGTAAGGCAGGCTTTTTTGTGCTCATTTCCTGTTGCTGTAATGATTCATGTAAAGTCAGATGTTCTTTATATGTGTGTCAGTAAATCAAATGAGTGACCAAACGGTCAACTTCACATTATTTATTTTAGTAGGATAAAATAATCTATTATTTGAAAAGATTAAATTATATAGAAAGAGATCAAAGAACGCTCCCTTTAAAATCACTGGAGCTGTCAATCAAACAGCACAAGTTTATCAGTGAATGAGTTCTGGAAAAACTCCTGTTATAATAACAAATCTCTTATTTACATTGTGTTTGCACTGTTAATTATGATGAAGTCATTTCTTAGTGTTCAGAAATCAGGTTGCAATGACGAGATCGATGCTTTCATTCGCTCAACAACATGTCTGTGATCGACAATTTCATCAGTGCAACTTTTGTAAGATTGAAAATATCCAAAGATATTTTAAAATGAACAAAGACATTTGCTTTAGTGTTTCAACCCCCTCTCTCCTGCTATAAGGGCCATTTGGAAGGCACAGAGGTGTTGATAGTGATCAAGCCCTATAGGCCAAGATGTATGTACACTGGGGGTCTACGAATGTCACACCTTTAGTACAGAGGGGGAAGATTTAATGTTCTGATTGGTCAGTTTGAATGTCTCACATTTGGGTTTCAGTCACATGGTCAAGAAAGGGATAAAAGTTGCTCTGTTGCTTTGTCCCATCATTTTCTGGACTCTCTCTTCCTTCCTCAAAAAGACATCTTCTGGACATAACTTTGTTTAGTGGGATGTGGGTCAGCCCTTACTTTGAAAGGCACAGACTATGGACTATTTAAATTGAGCAGTGTCACTTTTTATATGTTTGGTTGGCTATATAATATATTTTCGTCTACCAGAGGTTAGGGAGTTGATTGAGGTGCCCTGTGGCGCCAACACTGTGTAGGCTGTGAAGACCTTTTGAAATAAATCATTTGGCGAAGTGATATGGAACTGTCAAGACTGCCTACCCAGACAGCACATAGTGTTGGCCCACATGTGTGGGTTTTCCTTGAAAACAATTGCAAACCTTAGAATGTTTGTCAACCAATCAGATTCAAGCATTTAACAGCCCTGTAGTATAAATGGAAATATATCTTCTTTCCATAAGGGCTATGTTTAGCACAAAAGGAAATGAAAATGAATACATGTTGAATGTAACACATTGTTTTTTCACTAAAATAATTTTATTGTATTTTGTATTGATTTATTTCTGTTTTTCTTTGAGTAATATATGTTAATTCTGCTGTTAGCTGTTCAGAGACATTTTTGAAATTTTCTCCTGCTGCTCTACTGACGCCATTTTCAAGTGAGTGCGCACCTTTCGCCAGTTCGCATTGCTTATGCTGGGGAGAGGTAAGCGTTTTTCAGAATTCTTCATTTTACGAATGAAATAAATTTACAAAATGTATATATTGACTAAATATCTTATTGTAAATAGTACGGACACTATTTGCAGTGTTTTGTTCTGTATGGTTACGCGTGAGTGGGTTGAGAAGTTATATCGTGTGGGCCGTATGATATGCTATTGACATGGTTTTGAGTCATTAATTAGCTAACATATGTTATATCATACAGGAATGTGTCGTTGCGGAATGCCCACGAGTGATATATGAATGTTAATCCACAGAGTGAAGTTAAGGCTGGGTGTGGCTGTCAATAAATCCCTTTTGGTGAACAGAAGTAAAAGTGTCCTGGGTCTTCTTAAGGCAGGAACGCTCCAAGCCGACGGTCGGCCGTGGGGCAGTTTTTGTTCGTCGGCCGACTAAATGTTCCGCTCGTGTTCCGCACCGTCGGCTGAAGTTGGTCCTCGTCTGCTTTTTTTTTCAGCTGATTCGAATCGGCATCGGAGCTCATTAGGCCATCTGATCATTCTGATTGGCTGTTCAGATACTGCCACCTGCTGGTACGGAAAGGCATTTCATCTTACACAGGCGCAGAACGGACGTGCTACTTGGCCTTCGGCTGTCTAGCACTGGTTTGGTGTGTCAGGCCAACTTTGGACACAGACGCTGCCGACGTGAGCCAACCCCGCAGTCTGCTTTCGTCGCCATTAGTTCGTCGGTGTCGGCTTGGTGTGTTCCTGCATTTACACACAACACAGAGGATGGTAACAGCGGTCAGCAACGGACCGGTTACATATTGTAGGAACTGTGGACGAACCAGACAAATAACTCATTCAGATGATTCAGAATCAAAGTTCCGGCTCCAGCCGTCTACAGGAAAATCCTTGCCTAATTACTTTTATAACCCCCATGCTTCCTGACAGAAGGAGAAGTGACAAACGGTCAAATGGTCATCCAAGAAGATAAAGAGTCTTTGATCACCAGATCAAAAGAAACAGAGAAACAATGCAGGACTCTTTTGTTTCTCTGAGGGACCTAACTTTACAGAAAAACCAACAAAGACTGTTTATACAACTAAAACTGCATCAAAATTGTTCCAAACAATTGTAAATGGACTTATCAAACATCTTTTAACTGCATACATTTTACATCATGTCCACAAATACTACTGTAACCAGTTTTGCTTTAGAACACCCAAAATTCATGTAAATGTGATAACTCTTGAATGACTGACTGAAAGTATGCCTTATTTAGAATGAATTTAATTCTCTCTCTTTTTTCTAAATCATGGCTTTAGAAGCAGTGACCAGAGTAAGCAGAACAAAGAGTAACTATCGAGTAACAAGAAGCACAGACAAGCAGCTCATTCAAGCCATCAATCTTTCACTCACTTTCTTTTCTTTTACTTAATTTTCTTTTCTCTGAAAGTCTCGTGTTCTAAGTTTTTCTGCAAAGTTCAACCAACGACTTTTACCACTTCAGCTTTAACTCCATGACAAAGAGACTTCCTTTCATTTTGCCAGCAAGCTCAAACGTGACTGGGTTTTACCAAATACAATCCGGACCTTTAAGACACTGTGAAAAATCACCCCCTTCTCTGCACGCCGACGAAGGAAATTCACATTTAAAGTCGACTCAAGCAAGTACCTCCAGATTCTAAAGCTGAACTGGTGCATTAAATGAATGATTCATGGTTCGTTCAGGTCTATTTTTGCTAGGAATTCTGTTCATCATATCACTCTCTCTCTCTCTCTCTCTCTTAAAGCATTTTCTCTCTCTCTTTTTTCCTTTCTTACTGCAACGTCCGCGTATGAATGTGTGTGTGTGTGTGTGTGTGTGTGTGTGTGTGTTGTTGTTTTAGATTAGTTTGTGTTAGAATAAATAAAGTCTCTTGTAGATTTTTAAAGAAAGTGTCTTGTATTATGTGCTTCTAAAATTGAATGTCTTAAACTGTGATCTTAAAGTTACCGCGCTTCACGATTGTTGGATATTTATATCCGCTACAAGAGCTTATTACGGCTCGAGCAAATGAACGCTGGACGGCTCGGTCGTAAACTAAATGACTCTTTATAATTCCCTATAAATTAATCATTTCATTTGAGCTAATTTTACTTCCTGTAGTTCCCTACAATATACACAACCTTCACTACTTCAGAATAAACAATATCTTATTCAGCTGAGGCACATAATGTTGCTGCTCATTGACTCACATTCATTCAGTTATTTCTAATCTAAAGTCATGATTAACACATGAAACTCATAATATACTAGTCACCCCAGGTGAAAAAAAAGTACATTTCTGTAATGTACTTAAAGTGCTCTATTTTCGTGCACTAATTTTGTACTTAATATATTAAAAATTCTTCTTTAGTACTTCTTAAGATCATCTTAAGAACATCTAAGTGTACTCAACTGTGCTATTTTGAGACAGTATGAAATATGAACTAAAATGTGCTTTTAATATCCTATCTCTGTATTTAAAAAAAAAATATATATATAGATACTATTATAGTACATTTAAACCCATAGTGTACTACAAGTGGTAACTAAATATATATTTTAAATACAGAGATAGTATATTAAAAGCACATTTAAGTTCATATTTCATGGTGTCTCAAAATAGCACAGTTGAGTATTCTGACTTTTTTTCTCACAAATTTGAGTTATAATTCTGACTTTTTTTAGTTTATTTCTCAGAATTGTGACTTTATAACACAATTGTGAGGGGGGAAAAAAGTTTTTTTTTTTTGTTGTTGTTTTTTTTTTTAAATTTAGTGGTGGAAATGGGCTTCCATAAGAAACAAAGCCCTCTGAAACCAATTCACAAATGATTCGACACTGGTGACACCTGCTGTTCAGAATGGTGTAAATGCAACGAAAACACACAAACACCTTTTACAAACCAATTATGATAGTTTTATTGAATGTGTAAACTATTCAATACAATTAACAAATCATCTAATACAACAAATCAAATATGAAGTGTCTGTATATGTTATTTTACTAAATTTAATGGCTTGTTTTGTTTATGGAGAGCTTGGTCAATCAGGTCAATAAGAGGATATTAAATACAACTCTTCCTTTTTATTATACAAATATGTCATTACAAATATTGACAGATTTCTGAAATTGATCTGAGATCAGGTAAAACCATACAAGACACTGGTTCATGCACAGAGATCATAGTGGTGAACCACTGAAATTTTGAAAACTTTTAAAACTGTTATGATGTAATGAAGCCTGTTTAACAAAATCACATGACTTTGATACGTTCTTCAAATCACTAGTTCAATACAAGATTCCCAAAATGTTTCAAAGCTTCACAAGCTGTGTTTTGAAAGTGCCCATTTTATTATCTTATATAAGATGTGTCTAATTTCACTCATAATTGCTGCAGATAAAGTTGAGCTTCTCAATCTCAGGAAAGCTGATCCAGCGCTGATCTCCTCCACACTGAACTGCTCCAGATGTCTCTGCAGACTCACAGTTATCTGAATCGTCGTTCTCCCAGTTCTGATGACACACAGTCTCTCCACGCACCCAGAACCAGATGCACAAAATGCGGGATTGACGTAAACCCAACCACACCGCCTCAGTAGACGCCTGTTGAACCACATTCATCACACGACGCTGAATCTCTTCTGAATGAACCGAGACCAGATCCACATGATTCTGTCTGCAGTATCTGTTGGGATAGTTGTTGTTGCAGCACGGACTGTAATCAGTGTGACACCAGTCGTCTTATGTTGTTTGCATCTGAGAGTACAGACCGGGTTTTGTTGTGTTCAATAAAAGTTAAGTGTACGCAACTATATTGGCGTTAACCGTCCATTCTATTGACAATAGAGGATAGAATGAAACATGGTGGCAGCGGTGCTTCGTGAACAGTAAAAGCACACAAATTAGCAGACACAACGAAAGACACTGGCTGAGTATGGTAGAGAGAGCGGAGAGCTCAGGTGCAGTGCGGATGGAGAATGCACTGGGACTGAGGCCGCCACAAGCCCTTTGCCTAGACTCAACTAATCTGGCGAAATCATGGAAATTGTGGAAAGAAGAGTTCACGCTGTATATGGACCTTACTTTGGCGGACGCTGCCGAAGCCGTGAAACTGAAAGTTTTCAGTTATCTCATTGGGGAGACGGGAAGAGAGCTGTGCGAGACCCTGATCCCCACCTCGTCGCCGGATCGGACAGTAAACAGATTAATAAGTGCATTGGATGACCACTGCAGTCCGAAAGTGAACGAGACAGTTGAAAGGTATCGTTTTTTTGTCAGAAATCAGGGCTCTGATGAGAACATCGACAAGTATGTGACGGATTTAAGAATGCTCGCCAGTACGTGCAATTTCGGCCAGATCAAAGACTCTCTGATCCGCGATAGAATTGTTTGCGGCATATCTAGCTCTGTTTTGAGAGAGAGACTTTTAAGAGAGCAAGATTTGACTTTGGAAAAATGTGTGCAAATCTGCAGGGCAACAGAGCTGTCGCGGGAAAACAAAAGAACGATTGAAGGACGAGTGACTGAGGAAGTGCACACTGTAAAACAGGCTGTGAGGAAAGAGAAAAGTAAGAGCACTGTAAACTGCAAGTTTTGCGGGAAAATTCATGAGAGAAATAAACAGAAATGTCTGCATATGGGAAAAAGTGCAAAAAATGTGGGAAAGACAATCATTTTGCCACAATGTGCAGAACTAAAATGCAGAAAGAAAAAAACGGTGCATACTATAACTGAGTCAGATGATGAAAGTTATGAGGACATCTTGTGTGTAACAGTAGAGACAGTGAACACTGTGACGAACGATAAACTGAGGCCGCCCACAAAACTTTTTGCTGCCATGCTCCTGGGGAAAGAACAGGTAAAGTTTCAGTTAGATTGTGGAGCCAGCTGTAACATTATACCTGTCAACCTGTTAAACCCAGCCACACAAATTGAAAAGACTGAGCAAGTGCTGGTGATGTACAATAAAAGCACACTGCAGCCATTGGGGAAATGTAAAGTTAAATTGAGAAATCCCAGAAACAAGAAACTGTACCGATTAGAGTTCATGGTTGTAGATGAGGGGTCCGCAGTGCCACTACTGGGCAGGGCAGTACAAGCCATGAATCTAGTGAAAGTCCAGTATGAAAACATCATGGCTGTGGATAGCATTGTCACCAAGGAGACCGGGAAAAATGAAATGTGGAGCATGGATAATATCAGAAAAGACTATGCTGATGTGTTCCAGGAGATGGATGTCTGGAGGGTGCGTATAAGATAGAAGACCCCACAGTCCAGTGAAACTGCCAAAGAGACGGGTCCCTGTGGCGATGATGTCACCACTTAAAGCAGAGCTGAGCGATCTTCAACGAAGAGGGATCATCACACCAGTGGACTGTAGCACAGAGTGGATTAGCAGTCTCGTTATTGTTAAGAAGCCATCAGGAAACCTCAGGATATGCATTGACCCGAGACCACTCAACAGAGCCCTGAAAAGATGCCATTTTCCTCTACCGACAATAGACGAGATACTGCCAGATTTGTCAAGGGCAAAAGTTTTCACTGTGTGTGACGTCAAAAATGGATTTTGGCATGTGACCCTGGATGAGGAATCGAGTTACTTGACCACATTGCCACACCATATGGCAGATATAGATGGCTGAGGATGCCAATGGGCATCAGCCCGGCACCAGAGGTGTTTCAAAGAAAACTCAGCCAAGCTTTGGAAGGATTACGAGGTATATATAGCTGATGACATTCTCATCACAGGAGAGGGTGAGACATTCGAATTAGCAAATCAAGACCATGATGACAAATTGAGAGCACTGTTGACTAGATGTAGAGAAAAGAACATCAAACTGAATGAAGAGAAGTTCCAACTGAGAAAAAGTGAGGTTCCATACATAGGACATCTACTTACCGCAGACGGGCTCAGAGTGGATCCTGAAAAGGCAAGAGCGGTCAGAGACATGCCACGTCCAACAGATGTCAAGGGTGTCCAAAGGCTGTTGGGCATGGTGAACTATCTCTCGAAATTTTGTGACCACCTGTCAGATGGCTGTGAGATACTGAGGCAGCTAACTCATAAAGACAGTATCTGGGAATGGTCAGATTTGCATGAGCAAGCGTTCACACGGCTCAAAGACGCCATCACAAAAGCCCCAATTCTCAAATACTACAACCCAGATGAACCACTGACACTCCAGTGTGACGCGTCGGAGACTGGGTTGGGGGCCGCTTTACTTCAAGAGGGGGCACCAGTTGCTTATGGAAGTCGGGCATTGACTCAGACAGAGAGGGGTTATGCCCAGATAGAGAAAGAATGTCTGGCCATTGTCTTCGGTATGGAAAAATTCCATCAGTATACGTATGGGCGAAAAGTTACTGTACACTCTGACCATAAGCCACTGGAAAACATAGTAAGAAAACCCCTGCTGAACACCCCAAAACGCCTGCAAAGAATGTTATGTTACTTAGACTACAGAGATATGACATCGACGTCATTTACATCCCTGGGAAGGACATGTTGCTAGCTGACACGCTGAGCCGCTCATACTTACCTGAACATGCATCAGAGAGTTCAGTAGAAATGGAGATTGAAAGCATAAACATGGTCCAGCATGTACATATAGCAGAAGAAAGACTCCAAGCCATCAGAGAGGAAACAGGTAAAGACAGAAAATTGCAGACACTGATCAGATTCATCCAAGAAGGTTGGCCAATGAACAAAAAAGACTTGTCACATGACATTGCACATTACCACTCTTTTCAGGAGGAACTGAGTGCACAGAGTGGAATTGTCTTCAGGGGGGAGAGAGTTGTAATCCCCGACACACTCAGAGGTGACATTGTTCAGCACATTCACTCCTCACATTTAGGTATAGAGGGATGCCTAAGAAGGGCAAGAGAATGTGTTTATTGGTTGGGGATGAACGATCAGATAAAGACATTCATAGAGAAATGTGACATCTGCAGGTCTATGGATGTGAAACAGCAGAAGGAGACTTTGTGGTCTCACAAACTACCGAGTAACCCATGGTCTAAGGTGGGGACAGATATATTCACTTTAGACAACAGAAACTACCTGATCACCGTTGATTACCTCTCTAATTTCTGGGAGCTGGACTACTTACCCGACACACGATCCACCACTGTCATCCATAAGCTGAAATCCCATTTCGCAAGACACGGTATCCCAGATGTTGTTATCTCGGATAACGGGCCACATATGCATCAGAAGATTTCAAAAGGTTCAGCAGACAGTGGGAATTTAAACACAAGACATCCTCACCGGCCTACCCACAAAGCAACGGGATGGCAGAATCAGCTGTAAAGACGGCAAAACGGTTGTTGAGAAAAGCAAAAGCTGATGGGAAGGATCCATACCTTTCTATGCTTGATCAGAGAAACACACCATCGCAAGGGATCAAAGCAAGCCCAGCACAGCGATTGTTCAGCAGGAGAACCAGAACTCTGATACCCATGCATGACAACCTGCTGCAACCAAAGGTAATTCACACACGACAAGGACAGATTGAAAACAAGAGCCGTCAGGCTGCATATTATAACAAACATGCAAAAGATCTAGATCCTCTAAAACAAGGAGACAGAGTCCGTGTCCAGCCTGAGGAACATAACAAAACATGGAGAAAAGCTACAGTTGTGAAACCCGTGGACTATAGGTCGTATGACGTCCAGCTCGACTCAGGGAACATTCTGAGGAGAAACCGCCGACACCTCAGGAAGGACAGAACCACAGTTGTGGAAAAAACAGAGACTTGTCAGCCTGCAGAGGTGAATAGAGACAGTGTGACAGGCTCAAAACCAAACACAGACAGTCCTGTTGTTTCTATCACAAAGTCTGGAAGGAAAGTGATTAGACCTCACTACCTTAAAGATTATGCACAGTAACCCACTAATACTTACCTCCATGCTCCGGGACAGTAGTCGGTATATTTGTTCACCTGCTGTTACAGTTTGTATTCATATGTGCCAACTAAAAAAAAAAAAAAAAAAAAAAAAAAGATAAACAGGTAAAGACAACACTTTTGTTACAAGAGTTTATTAATTGAAATGAATATGTATTAGAATGCATTAAGGAGATATTACAAATACTGTCTTACTGAAACTGCAATGTTAATACATTAAGAATTTCATATTGTGTATTTTTTTTTTTTAGTCAATGCAAAGCATATGTGAATGTATACATGCTGATCTGAGTTGTGATAAAACTGTCTTTCGGGTTGTAAGTTACTTAGAAAAAAAAAAAAGGAAAAAAAAGAAAGGATGTTGGGATAGTTGTTGTTGCAGCACGGACTGTAATCAGTGTGACACCAGTCGTCTTATGTTGTTGCATCTGAGAGTACAGACCGGGTTTTGTTGTGTTCAATAAAGTTAAGTGTACGCAACTATATTGGCGTTAACCGTCCATTCTATTGACAATAGAGGATAGAATGAAACAGTATCTCAGAGCTTCAGACCACGTCAGCTTCTCTTTGATCAGAATCAGTTTATCTGGACACAAAACAAACCACAAGCAGAAACTAGAGAGAGACTGATCAAAAACAACATGCAGAACAAACACTGTGGAGGAATTTGTCATGTCAGACATGTAGTGTGAACTTTAAGATATCTGGAGGTGATGGATGGATTGTGTGTGTTTGTGAGGATCTGCTCACCTTCATGACACACAAAAGGAAATTGGTTGTTGCAAGAGATGTCATTCCATTGTCTCTGAGCGTTCGTTTCAATCACTGCACAGTTGTCATTACCTCCAGCATTATCAGGTTGATCAGACCTCCAGTATCTGAATGAGGAGTCACTCTGATCTGACCACTGCCATGAGTCTCTGAACAGACCGATCCAAACCCTTGTATCATATAAATGATGATCACTAATGAACTGCAGAAGCTGTTGATTCTCATTCTGGTTCCTCACACTGACCAGATCAATGTGATTCTGTCTGCAGTAACTCTGAGCGTCTCTCCAGTTCTTCATCTGATTGACATAGACGAGTCCTGTGCTCACTTTAAGAAAAACAAATGGAAACAGATTTATGAATCAGTTTGTTCATTATTCTCATGCTGCTTTATGGTTTGGATGTGAATAAGAGCAGCAATGGAAACATCAGAAACGTGTCATTCAAAGATTGTTTCCACAGCTCCTTATATATTGAATATTCACAATATATTCAGGATTAAAGATTTAACACGAAGTAACATTTATTAACATCCTAACGATTTTAAAGTGCTTTCTATTTGTCCATTATGTTTGCTTATGTCTCTCTGTCTCTCTACTTGATTCAGACACAAATATCTGAATGAGAGAAATGTCAAATAGAATATGTTTACTCTGCAGCTAAATATTTTAATTATATATAGTCCATAGAAACATTTCCTTGAACTGTAGACTATTTATAAATTAATATGTTGCAGTGTATCTTGATGCTGAAATAGAGAAATTGACTCAACATCAAAAGTGTGGAAAATATCTGCATTCTCTTCTATTTGTATTTATGTTTAGTATTGCCATTTCTCATCATAGCACAATCACAGCTCATCACACACACACACACACACACACACACACACACGGTATCTCACAAAAGTAAGTACACCTCTCACATTTCAGCAACCATTTTATTATGGTCTCAAGGGACAATACTATAGAAATTAAAAACTGGATATACTTTAGAATAGTCAATGTGCAGCTTGTATAGCAGTACAGATTTACTGTCCTCTAAAAATAACTCAACATACAGACATTATTGTCTAAATAACTGGCAACAAAAGTGAGTACACTGTGGAATTACAAATTTAATAATCTGTTTAAGATCTGTTGATCCTACATCCTGACATCACCTCACATTAATTACTAAGGTGAAGTATATTGTATTTAGCATGTTAAGGTAAAGATAATGACATTCTAAGGAGATCAAGGCAGGCAGCTCAGGGGTGTGTGACATTAACCTTTTGTCTTCCTGACCATTTGGCAGGACAAGCTCAAGATACAGCAGTGCCTTTGTCTCTATGATAATGTAAAGGTATGGGCGATACTGTCAGACTGAATTAGCACCTATGCATTTGAATGACACAGTTATGCTGATTAGATCATGGCTGGGAAATGTAGGGAATGGGCTGATCCCTCCCCCTTGAATGTATATGAACTACCAAGTACACTGCCTTAGTGAGACTTGGATGACTACAGCCATACACACAGCGCGTTTCTCAATAAAGAGTAACTTCTGCTTAAAAGATATCCCAACGTCTCCTGGTCTCTGCCTCGACAAGGAAAAAGTTTCCAACAGTTTTGGTGCCGTGACCGGATAGAGCTTCTCACCTCAATCCAGATTGAAACTTCAAGCACAACAAAGATCTGATCCAAAAGAAAATCCAGGCTGAATTTTCCTGTACACCTAAGGGTTGGTGAGTGATACTCTATCCAAAAGAACCGTTAAGACCAGTACAAAGTTGTTATCCTCTGCGCCGTCAGAGAAGAGTTAACAGACAGCTGTTGGGTTTGGTTAACTAAGTTATCCTCTAAAAATGTTCTTTTAGAGATGAAGTTTATCCTCTGTTTAGGCAGGGAAGTTAGCATCACATGCTAATAATGGATATCCTCTGTTCAGGCAGGGAAGAATTAGTGTAAAGTGCTAATAATTTGTGTTGTCCTCTGTTTAATCAGGGAAGGTGCTGTGTTAACAGAATAGCCATCCTCTACTTTGCTAGAGAAGAGAGTTCATCCTCTGTTAATTCAGGGAAGGTTACAACTGTTACAGTGTGCTAGCAAGTTGATTCTACTCTGCTCACCAAAGGTTGAGTACATTATGATGTGTATTAACTAGGTTAACCTCTGCTCTGTCAGGGAAGTGTTGAAAGTGTATTGTTGTGCCAGAAAGACATTACAAAATGTTGAGAAAGAATGCTAGACTAATTCCAACAACTGAGAAAGGTGGACTAGCTACTCCTTTATGGACAGATAGTGAGTTCAAATCATTGTTAGGAAAGCACATGGACTCAATAGTGACTGAGTCAATCAGATTGGATTTGACAAAGAAATTTGGGATTCATCCAGAAAAAGTCTGGTCCATTAAAGAATGCAAAAAGGTACTTGGTGCTTGTATCTGGAAGAAAAATATGAAGGGCATTATCTGCTGCCACAGAGAATTTACTCTATCCATTGCACAAGAACAAATCCAACGTATTGCTAAGTTAGAAGAGCAGAACAAACAGTTGCACACTCGAGTGTCTCGTCTCACTCAGAAGTTGGGCCTTAACAAAGCCTCAACCAAATGTGACTCAAAAGACAAACAGTCAGATGAAAGCTACCCTGACTTACAGTCTTTCTGTAGACTAGAGGGCAATAGCAATACTGGATTGATGGATAAGGAGGATGTAAATGCAGTTGAAGTGTGTGGAGCGAGACAAAGGCCTCAGAGTAGGGTAAAACAAAGTTGGCACAGTTCCATCTGTAACCCCCATACTGCAGTTACAAGCAGTCAGTACCGCTCTAGGTCCTGAAGACTAGAAAAATTGCTGAGAATTTGCCATCAGTGCATAGAAACTTTTCTGAGTTTAGGACAGAGTTGTCCAGAAAAATGAAGCTCTATGATATGTCCCTAACTGAAGTCATCCAGCTAATGTAACAAATCTTGACAGAGTCAGAATTCAATGATTTTGAAAGTGCTGTAAATAGTTCTGAGTTTCAGCATTCCAGCAAATGTGAATTGAGAGAAGGAGTTCTGAGAGTGTTACAGAAACTTGTTGGACCAAAGGTGGATTGGTCAAAGATCACTAGTTGTGTACAGAAGAAGGGTGAAACTGTAAGGGAGTACACTGAAAGATTTTGTCAGTCAGCTGCAGCATACAGTGGGCTCTCGTCAGAATACAGAAATGCATTGCCTTTCTTAGACCTCACATGGTCCAATGGAACCCTGCGAAACAACATGGATAGGTTAGCTGTTTGGAAAAGATACTCCGATGTCAAGACAAGAGTAAAGATTGCAGCAGCATCCTTTAAGGTCAACACAGAGAATCGACAGAAACGTAAATGTCCTAAGAGAGAGGGCAGTTGTTGTATTGTGGTAACCTGGACATTGGATGAAAGAGTGTAGGAAAAACCAAAAGACATTAACCCCTTACCAGTCAACCCCACTTTTGGCCAGGTAGTGAAAAATGACATACCCAAAATAAAATGGTTGCTGCTAACAAGTCCTCCGGACTACACACAAAACCAAGGTATCATTTGAAAGCTGACACTTTACAGTTTACTATGAAAGACTCAGAATTACTCTAGCATTACTAATAGAGAGATAAAAAAGCTCAAACACAATGATTTTTTTCCCATAATAATTGTTTATGAAAATGAAAAATGGCAAAAGGCAGATACATGGGGGCCTGGAAAAATAAGCAAACTAAAGCCATATGTCTAATCAACATATGTTTAAAATTGAAGGTGATACAAGCAAAAATGATTTTTTTTACAACCATTTATTTCGTGCATGTCTAGGCACCTTTCCAAAAAAGGCCACTTGGAGAGGCCAAGGGACACTTGGTAACACCTTTACTGGTGAAGTATAAGAAGTCTATTGATCATTTCCATACATTTTATCAGTCCAATATGACCAAAGCACAATTTATATACTATCGGTATATTTTTTTTCCTCTTAAAAAGTTTAGAAAAATGCAATTCAAGGATCATTTACATACAGCAATATACAGCCTACCACCCTGTGTTGCCCTGATGGCACATTACACAATCGTAAATTTTATATTCAAATTCAAGGTCATTTACATACAGCAAAATATAGCCATACCACCCTGTTGTTGCCCTGATGGCAGATTTACATCCGTTTACAATTTTTCTATTCAAACGCAAAGGATCATTTACACAAAGCAATTTACCATCATACCACTCTATTGTTACCCTTATTGAACATTACACCAGCAGCTAAATGACCAAGACTGCAATAAAGACGCTAGATACAGCACTCTCTCTGAATAATCCACATTTCTTCATCACTGCTTCATAAGTTCTTCCAATGCAGAAACAGGAGAAAACAACTTGTGCACGACGCTGTCCATGGCTGGCGAACATTACATGCGAGAATGCTATTTTTCCTGGAAGCAAATTGTTACGCACACTAAAAAACAATGTATTACACGTTGAGATTATGCAATCAACACATTGGCGTAATCGTTATTGCATAGGCTAACGTTACATGACAACACAATAGTTGCCATTGCTGTTTTTACTTTTTTTCCACTTATGTTGCCTGTGTGTAATCACACGTCACTGAAAGCGCCTGTCACTTTTTTTTTATACATGTATATGTGTCAGTTTATGGACATCTTCTGTGCTGTTCTCATTCGTTACAGACACTCTACTAAATACAGTGAAGTGATAGTATATTCATTGAATAAAGCGGTAGATGTGGACAGTTCGTTGAATAAACATGGACAGCGCACCCGTGAATAGCGCTTACAGGATGTAAACAATAGAAGTTATATCGATTTTTTTACCAGTTTGCATGCTTTTGGACAAATATTACTATGGAAATAGTTGGTATTGGACTCTTCCCATGGAAAAAAGAGATGTCACCATTATACTGCCAAACATTACAGTTCCACGATACAAAAAGTTAAGGACGCCCCCGCTCTTTTGTTGTATGAGGAAATTGTTCACGATAGATAACAAAAACTACTATAAAGTTATCTTGATTGTATAATGCTTGTACAGGTTGAATCAGCATTCTTTATCTTTCAGAAACTTGATAAATTTCACTCAACTTGATCATTTTACTTGATAAAATGTTTGTAAACAAGCGATCAATGTAAACAATGTCACACATTGAGGCCATCGCCGATCCTTGAAACGTTAAAGGGGTTAAAGAAATGAACAGCTTACTCAGCTCCTACTCAGTCTACTTGCTACATGAAAAACTGCCCTCCCCTCTTTCCAAACTCTCTTGGAGCACAGCTTGCTGACATGCTAACATTTGGGCTGTGAGTGCTTAATTTCCCCAGTAATTACAAGAAAGCTGAAAGATCATTCTGAACAAAAGGAAAAGTTGACTGTCACTTCACACCATTTGGGGAACACTGGTTAAGTACATCACAGCCTTAATGTTATGCTACAGCACACACCATTCACTTATCCATCCTCTATGGGTTATGATGGTCTGCTATGGATGATGTTTCAATGGAAGATGGAGATGTAGCACAGTAAAGTTTGCAAATTAACTACAGGGAGAGAATAGGACACACCGACCGTGAGGAGCCCAGCGAAGAACCAAAGTGCAAAAGGCCTCAGCCTAGAAGTTTATGATGATCAGAGTTAGACAGAAAAAACTATACGATCATCAGAGGTCTAACGTACTAAAGTCTATGCATGAATACTGCTGGTCTGCTGTTTCTTTGTTTTCTTGTGTTGCAGGTATGTGTAATCCTATGAGGCTATAAGCAGCACCTGGTGTAAAGCATCACCAGATATCCATGTACAACCTAGTACACCCTAAGTGAACACAGTCAAAACTGTGTCCAAAGTGTCAATATTTTGCATGAGCTCCATTGTTATCTAGCACTGCCTTAATCCTCCTGGGCATGGAACCAGAGCTGCACAGGTTGTTGCTGGGATCTTCTTCCACTTCTCCATAATGACATACCAGGGCTGCTGGACATTAGACACATGGCGCTTCTCCATATTCCGCTTGAGGATGCCCCACAGGTACTCAATAGGGTTCAGGTTTGGAGACATACTTGGCCACTCCATCACCTTCACCTTCAGCTTCCTCAGCAAGGCAGTTGTCATCTTGGCGGTGTTGGGTCATTATCATGCCGTTCAGCCCCGTTTCTGAAGGAAGGGGATCGTGTTCTGCTTCAGAATGTCATAGTACATGTTGGAATCCATGTTTCCCTCAATGAAGCAGAGTTCCCCAGTACCAGCAGCACTCATGCAGCCCCAGACTATGATACTACCACCACCATGCTTGACTGTAGGCAAGACACAATGTTCTTGGAACTCCTCACCAGGGCGTCGCCACACATGCTGGACACCATCTGAGCCAACAAGTTTATCTTAGTCCATCAGAACACGGACATGGTTCCAGTAATTCATGCTCCTGAAACAGGTTGTCTTCAGCAAAACTGTTTGCAGGCTTTCTTGTGCATCATCTTTAGAAGAGGCTTCCTTCTGGGATGACAGCCATGCAGACAAATTTGATGCAGTGTGTGGCATATGGTCTGAGCACTGACAAGCTGACCTTCCACTTCTACAACCTCCAAAGCAATGTTGGCAGCACTCATGCATCTGTTTTTTAATCTAGTTTCTGCACCTGATGCAAAGCACAAGGTCTCAACTTGATTCAACTTCTTTGGCCTGTTTCGATGGAACACGTCTTGGAAAACTCTCTCTATGACCCTGGCCACTCTGCGTAACTCAGTTTCATGATGTTACCAAACTTCTTATAGCCTAGGCCATCTTTGTGGAGAGCAACAATTCTAATTCTCAAATCCTCAGAGAGTTCTTTGCCATGAGGTGCCATGTTGAAAATCCACTGATCACTTAATCACACAATTATCTATTAACTTCAAAACTGCTTCAGTGTTATTTAACACCCTGTAGTGGTGACACATATGTACACTGAGTGGTGGTTAATTTAACACTGGGGATTTTGCTGTGTACTTGAAACTGAAAGTGTGAAAGTTTATCCCCGTTCTCCTCTACATCTACGACCACATTAAAAATGTGAGGTGTACAGTATATGGTTAATCTTTTATAAATGAAGGTTATTGTTATTGTAAGCAGCTGCACTCACCATTGTTAGATGAATTGCAGATGCAAGTGAAGCTGCTACTACATGGATAATCATGCCATATTCCATATAACATCACAGCACAACTCTCAACTCCGTTATTTGGTTGTGTAGGAGCCCAGTTCAGATAGAGCGCAGGATCACCTGAAGACCACTGCCATTTATCAACACCCGTATTCTGCAGTCCAATCCAGACATAGTGACGACCTGAATCATTCACACTCTTCTTCAGCTCGTTCATGTCGTTCATGTTGTCAACGGTGGCCAGATCTGTGTAATTCTCTCTGCAGTATCTCTGAGCTTCAGTCCAGGTCTTGTTCACGTTTATAAAGTAATACTGACGCTGAACACATTCAGATACGGAGCAGAGAGCTGTGAAAGAGAGGGTTTGATTTAATGTTTTTCATAACAGAGTCAAACCTGATGAAACTTAAACCATAAACAAAACAACAAACACACTCACCAATGAGAAGAAGAATGAAATATAGAGTTTGCTCCATTTCTGAGGAAGAAGTTATAGAGAAAGAGTCACATGTTACTTGCCAATCGTTTGTTCATATTTGAAATAACAACATACAACTTTGGAGAAAACATGCTTGAGAAATGTAATCAATCAATTTTACTTTAAAAAAAAAAAAATCAACTAATTTGTATTTGACCAAGTAGACTTTACATGTTTTCAACATGCAGGGTGCAACTTTCCTCATAATCTCAACAGATTCTGTAGCAGAAATATAATTCACATGAATACACATTAGTGTAACAGTAAATATTGTCACAGATTTTCCAATATATGAAAAGTGACAATTATTATTATATATTATTTTATTAACACAATATATTATTCTGTATATTTTTTTCAATATACAAACAATTTAATATATGCTCTTAGAAAGGGTGTGTTAAAACTATCTCAAAATGTGTAAAATACACATCAGTGTGCGAGTTTGGGACAACATTGTTGTGTTAATTCTGACACATTCACTGAGTCAATGCTTTTAGCACAGTGAATGTGTCAGGATGGTTAACCAGAGGTGTAGTTAAGACCAGACCCTCCAAGAAAGAGAGACCAAGACCATGCAAGAGGGAAGTTAATTAGATAATTAAGCCATTAATCAAGCACTAGTGATGAACACATGTTGTTAACAGGCAGAATCATTTAAGGAAAGAGGAAAACAACAACAAAATAAAACACCTATGCTACTTCTGAACATGAAGATCAAATTTGCAATGGTCACTTTGTCAAGTCCAGTCAAAAAACATCACTTTCCCTTTCAAGGGAACTCCATGCTGCGTCCGATAGGATGGCTTTGGGAATGCTGTCAGCGTGAATGTGTCTGATGCACGTGTGTCAACTAGTCCAATGGCAAGAGTGAACATCACCGGGGGGGGTGACGGCAGGACTAGGAAAGGATAAATACACATCCGGAAAGACCGGCTTCAGCTTTTTTGCCTCAGCAAAGTGCTCTGTGTGTAACTGTCTCTGTCTGTTTATTGTTGTTTTTCCTCAAGTATATATATTTCTAGACAGGAGTTTATTGGCGAGCAAATAACAACTTGAGTCGTGTGTGCTTCCCTTCCCTCGCTACTATACAAGTGGGGATACACGCGATTCATGTGTTGTTTGTTTGAAAGCAGAGCATGCACATAAGCTCCTGTATTGGGATCTGACAGTGTTCATTCATAAATTTCCCGTTGTGATGCAGTATCAAGACTTTTATCTCTGCTCCTCTTAGCTTTTTCTCAATGGAATAAAGTCTTAAGCAATAGTCAAGTCACCTTTATTTATATAGCGCTTTTTACAATGCAGATTGTGTCAAAGCAGCTTTATATTATATTTTATATTATATATTATATTATATTTATTTTTGATAACTGGTATATAATTTTGTCTGCACAGCAACTCTTAAAGAAAATGGTGTCAATGCAGGCAGATGAAAAGCACTGTTGAATATCAAATGTCAAGTGTCCCCAACTAAGCAAGCCAAAGGTGACAGCGGCAAGGAACCAAAACTCCAACAGGTGACATCAGGTGGCAAATAGGTGTTAAATTGGAGGAAAAAAAAACTTGGGAGAAACCAGGCTTAGTCGGGGGGGCCAGTTCTCCTCTGGCAAACAGTGCTTTGTTATGATTCAGGCAGCTATCATAAGTCTGTTGGGATCGCAACATTCAAAATATTTATTCCAATAAAGAATCTATGGCTTAGATCTCACATTTGCTGAGGCGACACATTGATTTCGGGTCTGCAAACTTCAATGAAGATTCTAGTGGCTCTAATCTCACGTTTGCCAAGGCAATGCGTAGATGATGGGTCTGCAAACTGCAATAAAGAATCTGGCTCGGATCTCACGTCTGCCGAGGCGATGCGTAGATTTCGAGTCTGCAAACTGCAATAAAGAATCTAGGTTCACTGATGCATTTAATTTGAGGAATTAAATGGGATATTGCCTGTTTTTTAAAAGCTATATGTCTACACTAATAAGTCTTTATTGTCTTTAATTAGCCTATCAGCCAGACCGTTTTTACCTGTCTGGTTGATATGTGGCTGCATTTAATTTTGAGAGATTAAATGAAATTTGATGTGTGTGTATGGCCTATATTATATATATATATATATATATATATATATATATATATATAATAATCGCAAAATTAATGCTGTTACGATTCACGTAACTATCATGAGTCAGATGGTAAGTCCGATCATAAGTATTAGTTCAGCCTTTCATGTATCATCCTGTATTAGTTCAGCCCATGTATTAGTTCAGCCTTTCATGTTTCATCCTGATGCCAGTCATGTTAGGCTTCTTAGGGCATCCCCCTGCGGGGTGGAGAGGTGTACACCTCAGTATACGGTGCCCGTGCCACTTTGTTGCCCTCAGGGGACCGTTCTGCCAACTCCATCACTGTTACGTCTCTCGTTAATTAGATGGAGTTTGTCTAGAAATATTATTAGACATAACAAAACAGTGGCATGTGTGTATAATGACAGTAACAGGATGGCAAAAGGAAAAAGGACAGACAAACCAGCAATTTCGTTGCAAAGTTTTAGTTTCAGTAAATATAAGTGAAGTAATATAATAATAAAGTAATAAAGTAGATTTACAATATATACAACGTAACAAGAATAAACAAACAGCAAAAGATCTGGGGGAGAGGAAGGAGTGAGAGAGTGGGGCTTAAATCAAAGAACTAAATATAACAAAAAAAACTAACTAAAGTTAAAGAACTAAACTAACTAACAAAAGAAAATGCAGAAAGAAACATCTTCAACGTTCAAGACGCTATAACTAAACCACACTGTCTAACCAAACAAAACATACAAAAATAGCACCACTCTTTAAGGCTAGTGTGTCTAATACATATTTTCTTCTGCGTGTGTAAATGTAGGTCGCGACCTGCTTACCTGACTCGCAACCTCTCCAGCCAGGCTACATAGCTTTAAAACAGGATATGAGATGAAGGTTTCACGGGTCAGCTTTGAACCGGAACATGAGATGAAGGTTCCACGAGTACAGCGGTCATAAACAATCGGCATCTTAAATCAAGCATGTATCGAACACACGAGCACAAACAAACATAAGCACGCCCAACACAAGAGAAACTGACCCAACTGCAAGATAATAACAGCAGTAAAGTCCCAAACACTGATCAGTCTCTCAGACTGGTCTCTCGAACGAGAAAACCATCCTCACAGAGCGTGTCCTATCTCCCCAGCCCAGAGTCTGTTTTCGAGCTGCCGCCATTGAAGTTTTAAGCTGCTCACAAGCCGCTCCGTAACCAGCGATTGGTAGCGCGATCCCTGACGTCAGCCCCTTACGCCAGCAGATTGACGGACGGATCGTCCAATCAGAAGTCACACCTGAAATGGAGTACAGGCATGCACACATATGCAGCGACATGAAAAAAAACAATTACATAGCGCAGCGTACGGAACACTCTCCCCCTTAAAACTTAACATAAAGCAGCTTCATACTCTAGATAAAGTATCAGCAATGATATTTTCTGAACCCTTTTTATGCTTTATGATCAAGTTATAATTCTGCACAATCAACGACCAACGCATAAGACGTTGATTGTGATTGTACATTCTAAACAAGAACACCAAGGGATTGTGATCCGTGTACACAGTAACAGGCAGAACAGATGAACCAACATAAACCTCAAAAAACTGCAAGGCCAGAATCAAACCTAAAGCTTCCTTCTCAATGGTAGAATAATTTCGCTGATGTCGGTTGAATTTTCGAGAGAAGTAACAAATTGGATGCTCAAAACCAACGTCATCTTCCTGGAGAAGAACAGCTCCCATGCCTACAGCACTAGCATCCACTTCCAATTTAAAAGCACGTGTAAAATCTGGGGCAGCGAGAACAGGTGCACTGGTCAGCAACAACTTTGCACTGTCAAAAGCATGCTGACACGCATCACTCCAAATAAAAGCATTTGATGGGCTTAACAAACTGGTCAAAGGATGTACTACAGTTGAGAAATTTCGGCAGAAACTTCTGTAGTAACCAGCCATTCCTAAAAACCGACGTAACTCTCGTCTTGTCGTTGGAACTGGAAAGTCAGCAATAGCAGATACTTTGGCACTAACAGGACGGACTTGACCTTGACCTACTTCTTTGCCCAAGTAAGTAATCGTTGCTTTACCAAATTCACACTTGGCTAAATTAATTGTCAAGGAAGCATCAGCTAACCTTTTAAAAACTGTCCGAAGAGCAGTCAAATGCGCAGACCAATCAGACGAATAGATGACTAAATCATCTAAGTATGCATTACAGTTTTGAATTCCTGACAGTACAATGTTTACGAGGCGCTGAAATGTGGCGGGAGCATTTCGCAGCCCGAACGCCATAACCCGGTACTGTAAGAAGTTATCCGGAGTAACGAAAGCTGAAATTTCCGCAGCTCGAGCGGTCAGTGGCACTTGCCAATACCCTTTCAGCAAATCTAGTTTCGTCACGAACTTAGCAGAACCCAAGTTATCTATACAGTCTTCCATTCTAGGAAGAGGATAGCTATCTGGTAGAGTCACAGAATTTACTTTTTGATAATCTGTGCAAAACCGAAATGTGCCATCAGATTTCGGTACAAGAAGACAAGGTGAACTCCACGGACTGTAGCTAGGTTCAGCCAAGTTGTTTTTTAACAAGTAATCCACCTCAGACTTCATCACAGAACGCTTGATATTGTTCACTCTATAAGCATGTTGTTTAATAGAAGAACTGCACGTCACTTGGATATCATGCTGTAACACATTAGTTTGAGTCGGCACATCACCACACAACATAGGAAAATCTCGAATTAGTTTCATAATCCTGTTTCTGTGACCCAAGCAAATTATCAAGGTTTTCTGGCAAGCTTTTTAAAAACTTCAGAATTTGAAAGTCTACCACACGTTGACAAATCATTACGAAGTGTAACACCATCATCAGTATAACACTCACCAGGAGATGGCAGCAGAACCTCATCATTCACTGCAGTGGAGTCAGACACAGCAATAGCAGCAACGGCTAAAACCTCAGTAGGAGCAGCGACTGGCTTTTCTTGTTCCTCCAAAATTTCTCAGGTACCTTTCGAGAACAATATGATTTCAACATGTTAATATGGCATGTTCGAAACTTTCGTTTGCGATCAGGCGTGTATCACAAAATCAGTCTCGCTCAATCTCTTAGATACCCTGTAAGGACCAGAAAAACGGGCGGTCAAAACTGAACCAGGTACTGGTAACAGTACTAAAACTTCGTCACCGGGTTGAATCTCACGCACAACAGCTTTCTTATCGTACCGTTTCTTCATGCCCTCCTGAGCAATTGACAACGATTTTTGTGCAAATAAACACGCATTATGCAATCGTTCCCGGAATCGGCTGACATAATCCAGCACATTTTGTTCGGTTGGCTTTTTATCATTTAACATCCCGTCCTTCACGACTTTTAGCGGACCTCGAACTGTGTGACCAAAATCTAAGTCTGCAGGACTAAATCCCAGAGATTCTTGAGTTGCTTCACGAACTGCAAATAGTACAAGTGGTACTCCCTCGTCCCATTCTTTCCCAGAGCTTAGACAATACTTTCTCAACATCGACTTTAACGTCTGATGGAAACGTTCGATCGCACCCTGACTTTCAGGATGGTAGGCGCTCGAAATTCGATGCGTGATGCCCAAGGTTTTCAACACTTGTCTAAAAACATTAGAAAGAAAATTTGTCCCCTGATCTGTCTGCACGATTTTTGGCAACCCGAATGTGGAGAAGAATTTGAGCAAAGCTTTAATAACAACAGGTGCAGTTATTTTTCTCAATGGAACAGCTTCTGGAAAACGTGTCGCAGAACACATAATGGTTAACAAAAATTGATTTCCTGCCTTGGATTTCGGCAACTGACCAACACAATCCAAAATTATGTGTTCGAACGGTTCGCAAATGACAGGAATCGGAACTAACGGAGCTGGTGGAATCTTTTGATTCGGCTTACCCATCACCTGACATTCATGACAAGTACGACAATGCTGAGATACATCTCTCTTCAAGCCAGGCCAAAAGAAATGTTGGAGAATGCGGTTATAGGTTTTTGTCACACCTAAATGACCTGCTAACTCGTGATCATGTGCCAAACTCAACACTTGTTTGCGGTAGGCAGTAGGCAAAACGATCTGGCACACAACCTCCCACTCATTCTCCACATCTGAATTAGGACGCCATTTCCTTAACAGTAGCCCATTTTCAATCACGTATTTTACAAAACTGGTTTTATCAGAGTCTGTACTTTCAGCAACAGAAAAACATTTAGTCAGTGACACGTCTTCTTGTTGTGCGATCTTAATCCGTTCATGAGAAAATGGTTCAGCTAACAATTCAGACTCAGCGGAATATTTATCATGCTGAACATCATCCACGCCCTTCTGATCTGACCCTGAACTTTCTTCAGTGAACACGGGTGACATAAACGTGTCAGACAGAACAATGTCATCTCCAATTCTGCGTTTCTGCGCACGAGTAAACTACAGCAGCAAATACGTCTGGAAAACGATCAGAGATGTTATCCGCATGGATAAAACAGTCAGGTTTATCAACAACTTCTGGCACAGGTGACACTTTACCTCCTGTCAAATCATTTCCAAGAATGAATGCAACACCTTTGACAGGAAAGGAAGAACGTATACCCACCCTAACAAAACCTGAAACCAAGTCACTCTGTAAGTGTATCTGATGCAATGGTACCTTAATTACGCCCATTTCAATCCCTTGCACTAGTACACTTGACCCACAAGATGTCTGTTCCGACAACGGAAGTACATCAGATATTACAAATGATTGAATTGCTCCCGTATCCCTCAAGATCTGTACCTCTTTCTGCTCCTCAGGTTTACCATTTACGGAGATTAACCCCTTCATCAAGAATGGCTTAAACCCTGCATCGATTTCATCCTTCTCTAGAACAGTTTCAGACCCAGCCTTCACAAAATTAACAGGTTTTACCCGTCCTTGCTGGTTCTTACGTTTAAGCATCAGGCAATCAGAAATAACATGCCCTACCTTGTGACAATAGAAACATTCTCGTGTTTCTTTATTCTGCGGGGAACTACTCTTAGTACGGGTATTCGAATTTTGAGTTGAAGCCGAATTCAGTGCTTTCTCTGGCCGACCTGAAACAAACACACTCTTATGCGTTAACACGTACTCATCCGCAAGAATCGCGGCTTGTGACAATGACGTAACTTTTTGTTCATTCAGGTATGTGACTACTCGTTCCAACAAACAGTTCTTAAAATCTTCTAAAAGCATTAGCTCTCTCAACGAACTTAAATCTTGCACATTGTTAGTAGACAACCATTTATCAAAAAGAACTCCCTTCTCCCGGGCGAATTCCACAAATGTTTGCTGAGCTACCTTCTTATGGTTCCTAAAGCGTTGCTGATACGCTTCAGGTACCAACTCATATGCGCGAAGTACAGCATTCTTTACGACATCATATTGCAAGCTTTCCTCTAAAGATAGCGCAGAGCAAACCTCCTGTGCTTTTCCAACGCGTCTCAGCTTGCTCCTGCACTTCCATCTGGAGTCGGGCGATGCGAACCTTAAGTCGCGCATCACCCCCAGACTCTACGGAAGACGGAGACAGTGGGTAGAAGGGCGGTAAGACAGCCTTGGGCTCGGCCTCCGCCTCCACCTCAGCATTCTCACCTGTTGCCTCCTCCAAATTCCCCACGCTAGGCGTACGCTTTTCCACAGCCGAAGTGTCAGCTCGCTCACTTTCCGCATCTGGAAATAGAAACACTTTTAATTCGACCAAACGTTTCAAAATCTCATTCTTAATAATACGCTTTAGAGACTGCCTCACCACAGGAATGCGATAGTGGTCAGCTATCTGCAGCAACTCGTCTTTTCTACATCGCTCAAACGCTTGCAAAGTTGGATTAGCAACAAATGATTGCAAGTCAAAAGTACTCATTGTGTCCAATTATCACTATACACTTCACAATGCACCAAACAATACCCTTTTCATTGCCATTTCCTGCACCATACAAAAACACACACAACTATCCTCCGAGATATTGGAAACAATATAAAACTTGAGATCCCTTCCCCAAAAAAGAGAGAGGGATCCGGACGAGCCCCCAAATATGTTACGTCTCTCGTTAATTAGATGTAGTTTGTCTAGAATATTATTAGACATAAAATGGCATGTGTGTATAATGACAGTAACAGGATGGCAAAAGGAAAAAGGACAGACAAACTAGCAATTTCGTTGCAAAGTTTTAATTTCAGTAAATATAAGTGAAGTAATATAATAATAAAGTAATAAAGTAGATATTTACAATATATACAACGTAACAAGAATAAACAAACAGCAAAAGATCTGGAGGAGAGGAAGGAGTGAGAGAGTGGGGCTTAAATCAAAGAACTAAATATAACAAAAAAAACCTAACTAAAGTTAAAGAACTAAACTAACTAACAAAAGAAAATGCAGAAAGAAACATCTTCAACGTTCAAGACGCTATAACTAAACCACACTGTCTAACCAAACAAAACATACAAAAATAGCACCACTCTTTAAGGCTAGTGTGTCTAATACATATTTTTCTTCTGCGTGTGTAAATGTAGGTCGTGACCTGCTTACCTGACTCGCAACCTCTCCAGCCAGGCTACATAGCTTTAAAACAGGATATGAGATGAAGGTTTCACGGGTCAACTTTGAACCGGAACATGAGATGAAGGTTCCACGAGTACAGCAGTCATAAACAATCGGCATCTTAAATCAAGCATGTATCAAACACACGAGCACAAACAAACATAAGCACGCCCAACACAAGAGAAACTGACCCAACTGCAAGATAATAACAGCAGTAAAGTCCCAAACACTGATCAGTCTCTCAGACTGGTCTCTCGAACGAGAAAACCATCCTCACAGAGCGTGTCCTATCTCCCCAGCCCAGAGTCTGTTTTCGAGCTGCCGCCATTGAAGTTTTAAGCTGCTCACAAGCCGCTCCATAACCAGCGATTGGTAGCGCGATCCCTGACGTCAGCCCCTTACGCCAGCAGATTGACGGACGGATCGTCCAATCAGAAGTCACACCTGAAATGGAGTACAGGCATGCACACATATGCAGCGACATGAAAAAAAACAATTACATAGCGCAGCGTACGTAACAATCACTCTCTGTGCTTTGGGGCGCAGCGGTTTCCAGCAAGCTTTTGATTCAGCGCTCACACGACGTTGCGTCAGGCTCGCACCCTCTGAATGAAATCTAAGGGCAGCCCCACACAGGATAGAGCGGTGTACACCTCAGTATACGGTGCCTGCCCCACTTCATTGTCCTTAGGGGGCCGTTTTTCCAACCTTGGCACCCTTGGTGCTTCAGGGCGCAGTGGTTTTCAGCAAAGCTATGACTCAGCATTCACACAACGCTGCATCAGGTTTGCACCCTCTAAGGAGGGTCAAAAATCAGTCAAATGGGTTGTTTCCTGCCAGTATGTTTCAGGTCACCAAAGTGGCTGCTCTAAGTATACAAGAGACCAGCCTTGAGAGGCTGGTTCCCTTTTGTGGATTTTCTGGCAGAGATGAGGCTTCTGCCAAATTTATCTCAATGGGCAGGCTCTGGTAATGGAACAGGAAGTAAACTCTTTTGCGAAAGAAGCTATAAAACGGGTTCCTCCTCCCAGCAGAGAGTTAGGGTTTTATGGCCACTACTATGTTGTTCCAAAGAAGGATGGATGGTTACATCTTAATCAATAATCTTAATGGAGGGTTAGATCTTAATCAATTGAATCATTCAGTCAGGAGACTTAAGTTCAAAATGTTGAAGCTAAACCAGATCCGAGGACTGGTTTATCATGATAGTTCTAAAGGAGCTATCTAATGTTGTTCTTGCTCATATAAAGAATTAGGGTTGTGGCTGAACGCCAAGGGCCATTCTGTTCCCTACTCGTATTGCTGCAATCTTTTCAGTCACACAGGAGATATAACTAGGCCAGTCACTCACTGTAAAACAGTTTTCTAAAACTGTTGGGTCTGATGGCAGCTGCGCCCAACGGTGATACCTTTTGGCCTGCTGTACATGAGACCCTTACAGTGGTGGCTCAGGACCAAGGGTTTTCCCTTAGGGTGAACCCACTTCGTATGATCAAGATAAATGTGGCGGTGTCTCCGTGCCTTGGTTATATGGAAGAAAATTTAGTTCCTGCCCCACAGCCCTGTGTTAGGAGCTTAATATCATTGAGTCACTCTCATGATAGATGTTTCTCTCACAGGCTGGGGATTGGTAATGGAAGGCAGCTCAGCTCAAAGGCTGTGGAGGAGTCATCCTGCTGTCTGGATCAATGGTCTCTTATAAAAATCAACAGGGGGGTCTGCGTTCACGCCCACTATGTGAACTTGTGCACCTGATCCTCCTGTGGTCCCTGGGGAAGATGCTTTCCTCGAGAACAGTCTTATTCCAGAGACCAAGAATATAGGAGCAGACATCCTGTCGAGACAGGGGCTGAGGCCAGGGGAATGGAGACTTCACACCAAAGTGGTGAAGCTCATATGGAAGATTTATGGAAACGTGGAAGTGGATCTTTTCACGTCTCAGGATACGACGCACTGTGGTTATCCCTCATGCATCCAGCTCCTCTTGGACTGGATGCCATGTACATTTTTTCCCCAATTGTTCTGCTCCCAGGAGTTCTGGACAAAATTCGCCGGGAAGGGATAAGTCTACTGCTAGTAACGCCTTACTGGCCAAGTTGGATATGGTTCTTGGACCTTGTGTCTCTCCTCAACAGATCTCAGGAGAGACCTTCTATCTCAGGCAACGGGCTTGATTTTTCACCCTGCCCAGAAGTATTGAACCTGTGGGTTTGGCCCCTGAGGGGGCCCAACTCATAGTTTCTGGTCTCTCAACCGAGGTTATGGAGACCATACTTTACTTCAAAACTCGAGCCACAAGGAAACTATAGGCCCTGAAATGATTACTTCTCACTTCTTGATGTGATGTGCAACAGCTAGATCCAGTTAACTGCCCAATTGGTACAGTACTGGAGTTCTTGCAAAATCGTTTTCATCAGGACTATCCTTGTATTTCTGCATACAAGACACCTAATATCCACAGAACTGCCCTGTGGAGGACTTCAGATCAACTGTTTGTTTGTTTGTTTGTTTGTTTGTTTGTTTTGGACCACGCAATTAGGGGTATCCCTGCGTCCATACAAATGGTTAGCAAGTGGATAGTTGAGACTATATCACTTGCTTATGAGGTCTCTGGTCAGCAGTACCCACTGTTTGTCAGAGCTCACTCTACTAGGAATATGGCAGCCTCCAAGGCCTTGTTGTTGGGGGTTTCCTCAAGGTTCCTCTAATTTTGACATGTTCACTGTGTCAAACACAAACATTAAGAATGTTTTCAAAAGCATTTGTAAAAAAAAACTCCAATTGGCTAAATTCTTATACATTAGTGTGTGCATTCAGGGACAACACTTGTGTTAATTTTGACACATTCATTGTGTTTTGATTTGGGGCCTGGAGAAGTTTTGACATGCCCTGACATTTGTGTTTTTTTTTCAGTTGTTCATAATCATATTAATGGAAAAGGTGTCATTACACTGTATTCAGCCAAAATAGGCTTCCATAGTATGTGAGCAACATGTATGTACATGTTTGTATTTTTTAAATTAATAATTGTTTTCTAATGTTCAGAGTTGATCTGTTTATCAGAATAAGTTACTTGTCACCATTGCTGAGATTCATACACTGATTCTTGATGTCTGTGTATGCCTAAACAAAGGGTTTTTTTTTTTTTTTTTTTTTTTTTTTGTGAGATATATCTTGACCTGGATGCAGCTCAGGCTCATCAGTGCTCTCGTCTTAGTGTGCCACAGTTTCACACGGACAGGCATTTTGGAATTATGGTGTTTTGGTATATCGTTCCCAGAGCGATCCTATTCAGATGATTCTATTTAATCCTTTGGATTATATTGAAAAAGCTGGATTCCCTGTAGAATCACAGTGATGCTGTAATCAATAATGTAAATAATGTTATGTAAATACTGTTTGGTAATTCAGGTCAAATAATGATTATGTGAAAAACATAACCCGCACCACCTGATCATTTTTTCTCTTTGTTTGTCTGGCTGTTCCAACCAAACAAAATCTAATATCTAATATTAGAGGTCTTCAACCCTGCTCCTGTGGACCCACTATCCTGGAGAGTTTAGCTCCAACCCCAATCAAACACACCTGACGCAGCTAACCAAGCTCTTCAGGATGGCTTAAAACTACACATGCAGGTGTGCTGGAGCAGGTTGGAAATAAACTTTCCAGGACAGTGGGTCCCCAGGAGCAGGGTTGAAGACCTCTGGAAAAAGTAAAGGGTCAAGAGTCCATCTAAAGCAAGCCCTGATCACCATGATGGTGACTCAAATTTGTGATTTTTAACAGCAGGTGTTTGTCACTAATGTTCAGTAGTCACACGATTAATTATCTTGATTGAATGGTCTTGTTTTGGTCTTGGAAGGTTTGGTCTCGACCACACCTCTGGTCTTGAATGGTCTTGGTTTTGGAGGTTTAGGTCTTCACCTCTAAAATTAACACAAAGATGTGTAAATGTGTAATATTAACACATTACAGGTGTTCTTGGCTACACAGATTGTGTTGGATGCTGTGAACAAATACACAGGTTGTGTTCACTTTAAAACTCCACATAATATGTGTAAAACAATTGAATTCTTCTAACACATTTTTATGAAATATTGACACAAAATGTGTAAACTAGAGTGTTACATATAATATGTGTCATTTTTCTACACATCTCTTCTTAGAGTGTATGGAAATATATATTCTATACAAAGAATCAGGTGTAGTGCAATTTCATGAATTGCAATCAGTTTAAATATGTCATTTTCCAGTGTATAATATGTGCAAAGAAATGAAAAGACAACAGTAACAACACATTCAACTCTTTAATCATGGAGCAGAGAGAATGTGAATATTTTACTATGTACACAACATTATTCACACTGTAAAATGTAATTTTGTTACTTACTTTAAAAAGCATGCAAACCGATTACCTTAAAAAAAGAGTGAAATAGCAATAGTATGTTGTACAGACAAATGCTTAGTTCACTTACACTTACAACTATACAAGTTCTAGTGATTAAAAAGAACTGAGAGTACTTGATAATTTACTTTTAACTAAAATGTAATTGTTACCACTGTTGTGGTTTGCATGCTGAATATTGAAGTTTGTGTGTGATTCATGCATGGTCAAATACAAAATGTTGTCACAAATGAAACAACATTTGAAAAATTATTTTTGACATTGAATATGTCATGTATCTCATATTCAAACTGTACTCATGTATCATATAAAATTATACTGATGATATATCTATATTATATATATAATATTAATAGATATATATTTTTTTTTTTTTTTTATTTTTTTTTTTTTTTATTATTATTATTATTTTCTGACTACCAGAAAAAAGTTTGTGAATTTAGTTTTTTTTTTACATTGTTTAGAGCATAACGTTTTTTTTTTGTTGTTTGTTTTTTTTTTTTTTAAAGAAGAAGATAAGACTTATTCCTGTGTCTGGATCGTTTAAGTCCTTTGAAGCTGCACTGAAATGTATTTTGACCTTCACCGTTTGGAGTCCCCTGAAGTCCACTATAAGGAGAATAATCCTGGGATATTTTTCATCAAAAACCTTAAATCTTTTCGACTGATGAAAGAAGACATGGACATCTTGGAAAATTATCAGGAAAATTATTGGAAAGTGGACTAATCCTTTATCTGACATAATTAAGATGATTTTTTTTCTGACACAGTTTAACTCTGAGATCTTTTCATATTTTATTACCATTTTTTTTTTTTTTTTACTATAATGAATAAGTATAAATGATGAAATGTTTTCAAGAGAAAATGTGGTTAAGACAATAATGTTGATAAAGTTGTTTCAATGAAATGGTTTCCATCACTTTAATGCACATTTTAACTAAAACAAAACTAAAGATAACCTCCATCTAGCACATTAAATTTCTATGTTAATTTTGAGTTTATTCGCATATCAACCATTTCAGCATCTTTTATGCACATTTTCAAAATGTGAGTTAAAATAGTTGGAAGGGATCCCGACTGAGATTAGAAAAATGACAGAATATTTTGCTCACCTTTAATAGTTTCTTTGCTTGAAGAAGTTCTGACACTGATATTCATGATATTTTACAGTGAAACACTCATGTAGCTTATATATCCTTCTGGCATTGGGAAAGATTGGTAAAAGACTGTATAAGATTAGATTACAGTGTTATGTTTCACTTCCCCATCTGTCTTTTGGAATGAAAGCATACTTGTGAAACCAGCTTGAGAATGACAGATGTCCTCAGGCAGGTAATTATGGCGAGCACAAATAATAATTCTTCCTTAACTCAACAAATGTACATATATTACAAGTTCATAAAAAGTGATCTTTTTTTCTCCCGTCAAACCCCACAACAGATCTTTGAACAGGGTAAGTTCATACTTGTAGTTTGGTTATCTTGGTTCTTTTGGTCCAGACCTAAAAAATTCAATGATTAATTTAGTCCTGGTTTGCTTGGTGTTCACTTTGTCTTCACTTTGTCTTCACTGAACCCAAAGGTACAAAAAAAAAAAAATTAATATAATGCTTTTATGATGTATATTTTGCAAAGGAACTTACAGAACATCCAAAAATATGCTGTGTGCTATGCTAAATGCCCTTGTTGTACTTCATACATACAATGGTATTTTTAACAAAAACTTATAGAAGAATTTATAAAATGTGTAAAGGTGCCAAAACCAGGAATTCTTTTATAACACAAACAAACGAAGATCTGCTGCAAGACGACGGCTCCGACACCTGTACAGAATTGTAATGGTTAATGTAGCTCCTATGATGAAACAAGGCATGTTTGAACATTCTGTCTATTTTTAAATCACATCTCATGAAATATGTCCTGTTTGGGTCCATTTAGATGCATTTGTTATGTGTTGCATTCATATATGTATATATATTGTCACAGTTATGTTCAGTTTTGGACTTGTTTGACAGGAAATTAATGAGGTGCTATTGAGCAAGGCACCAAACCCCAATATCTCCCTGGGCGCCACTGAAAAAAAATGGCTGCCCACTGCTCCAGGTGTGTGTGTCCATGGTTTGTAGTGTGTCTGTATTCATTACTCATGATTATTAATGTGTGTGCATGAGCTGGATGGGTTAAATGCAGAGGACAGGTTCTGAGTAAGGGTTACCATACTTGGCCATCACATGTCACTTCACTTTACTTTATACAACACAAGCTGTGACAAAACACCAGACCATGTAAAAAGATAAGTGGCAAAGATTTCTTCTTTATGTGTAATTTTGGACTTTATTTTTTCACCATGGACCCTCCCTGCTGTTCGCCTCCTGTGCCTTGAGCAGGGAGAACGCTTCCTTGAGGAACCCTTGTCGAGTTTCTCGACCTGGTCCATTAGACAACCTTCCTGGACAACACCGCCACGAGCACAGGTGTCCGGGGAGGGTCCTCAAAGTAGCTTTGTCGCATATGTGGAGTGGGTGCTAAGATCCTGTGGATCAGCGTTCACCATCGGCTCAGAAGATGACAATACCAGCCCCACTCCCGACCCGTCGCAGAGTACAAGGGAATGGAAACCCTCATGCTCCATGGAAGGTAGTAGCGCTTAAGGCATGTAATACCTAGCTTGTGACGCAAGACCTTTTGCAGAGCTCGCTCGTTCTCCCTTTTCACATCACGTATCACATCAGAAGGCATTTTATTTCAATCAAATGAAGAAATGTTCTAAAGTGGAAGTAAATGCCTAACGAGTGTTTTAATAATAATACAAGTATTTAGAATTTTAATGAATCATTTACACTGTTATTATTGCTTCTGTTAATGTACAACAATACTGAGGTGCAAATAGTATATAGGTGCCAGATATAAAGTATAAATAGCATATAATTACTATTTACATTTATTCCAAACAACTACTACTACAAGAGCTACTTTTATAGTAAATAGAATATATCCCTATTTTCACTAACTGTAATGCATCTACAGCTATTTGCACTTAACGTTACTGTAAATAGCATCTATCACTAAGAAAGTATGCCATTTAGTTTAGTTTATTGATTTATAAAGCACATTTCAAAACAACAGAGGTTGCAACCAAACAGTGTTAATTTCGTTGACAAATAATTTTCATCATAATTTTCGTCAACATTTTTTCACGGACGAAAACGAGACGACATTTTGAATGACTAAAACTATGAATAAATCTACTCTAATTTTCGTTAACAATAAAAACGAGATGAAAATGACAATTTGGGGAAGATATCCAGACTGCTGTCCTGTGTGGAAGATGCGCACATTTGAAGTGTAATGTGCTGATCTAAAAAAAAAAAAAACGCGGAAACACAGCACTGTTGATCGCTATTAATGAATAGCGCACATTTATGCCAAGTGATTGCTTATAAGCTAATGTTGATGAATTATGACAATGTTTACCACACAATGTTTATATGGTAGTTTGTTGTAGACATGTTACAACAGAGACGGCACGGAGGCAGATGTAAAAGCAAACACTGGTAATTTATTAATATCAGCAGAGATGCAGGTGAGTTTAAAGCAATGATGATAGCAGAGTGAATAACTGAGAGATATACGGTCCTTTCGTTGATTGTAGAATGGAGAATAATGATACGCTGGAGACTGGAGACTGGGACACACACACACAGATGGGGAAGCACACAAGGAACTGGAGACGTTGGAGTCAGGTAAGTATCAAGCTGGAGTCCTTAAGGTAAGCATTCAAGTGACTGAAGTGCAAACGAGACCGGACAGTGAGTGTGTGTGAGTGTGAGTCTCTTGTAGTGCGGGTGATTGCAGTGCTGATGACGTGCAGGTGGCGTTGATTAGTACTCTGGGGATTGAGATGCGCTGGGTATTGGTGGACTGTGGAACCTGACGTGTCTGTGACAAGACAGTTGTAAGAATGCATATTTATCACCCTCATCTGAATTAAATGAGCAGCCTGCAACAGTGTTGACTACAGACATTTGAGAGCAAGAGTCACAGGTATTTTTCGGGATGGTTTGTAATTATTATTTTTCTTCGTCATTTTGTTATTTTGTTTACACAATAAACTATTAATTAATTTAATTTCTATTTAATTCATAGTGAACTACTGTATCTTCTGTCACAGGAAGGAAAAACTAAGGACATTATTGACACATTATTCTATATATTTTACATGCATAAGGGTTATTATAGTTAACTAAACCTAAAACCATAAAAAATCTTCATTACTTGAAATAAACATTAACTGAAATAAAATATATAATATATTTTATATATAATATATAAAAAATGTAAACTTATTTTATTTCATCTAGTTTCCAACGATTAGCTTAACCTGATGTATAACTAAAACAGAAATAAAAAACTATATAGACTTTTAAAAAGCAGAAACTAAAAGACACAACACACAAAAAAACTACAAAACTTTTAACTAAATTACAATGACAGCATAAACTAGAAAATCAATCTAATAAATTTTAAACAAAAACTATAATATACCTCAATGATAAGTTTGGTCATCTCTGACATGTACTGACAGTTCGCCTCTCTTGTTTGTGTTGTTTTTGCACTTGACGGTCAAAACATAGATTTTGCGAGTACAGACCGTTGGTTGCTAAGTTAACATAAACAGTTTAGAGGAAGATCAGAATGTATATCAGGTATTGGATCGTGTGTATTTCGAGAAATGTATTAATGGCATTACATTTAACTAAATTCTACTATTGATAGTTTAGTCGAATACAATAACTCAAAACTAAAACTGATAACCCGATTGCCTAAAATATGAACTAAAATAAAGGGCATTTTTAGTCAAAAAACTAGACTAAACCTCACTAAAATTTATGCTTGGTCAAAAATTAAAACACTGTCAACCAAATGCTGTATCAGGAAAATTAAAACAAATCAACACATGATCAACACCTGGCACACCACAAAATCACACCCTCAATTAAAACAAGGTTAATAACAATACGTTTTAAAAGAGGATTAAACGTAGAAACTGAAGGGAAGGTCTAATATAATGGAAGC
>JAOTNS010004117.1:0-89734 GCA_028476615.1 Culter alburnus
ATTTGTGTGGGTAGTGCCGGATTTGAATAAAGATTTCGACAGGCGGTAGCCCTAAGAGTCCTTTGATGACTCTCGCTGCTCGGTCGTCTATCTATTACTCAGTTTTCCGTGATGGCTCTCACAGGCTCTGCTTTTACATGAACTGAAAGAAACAAACACAGTACAGAAGCAAAACAGAACAGGGTGGATGCAATTAAATGAGAAATAGAGCAGTAAACAAATAGAAAGGAATAAAAATAGAATAGCAATAAACTAAAACAGAAGGGCTGAGGGGAGAAGTGAAACTTAAACTTCCTATTCCAGCTGGGTTTATGACGGTGTCAGGCGAGTGCACTGTTGCGTCATAAAACCTAGAGGGATGGTATGGATCGAGAGCATAAGGGTTGGCCCGCACCTGAATAATTGAAGAATATGTAATATTCTGTGGCTTTCAATTAGGTGAAGTGACTGTATGTCACTAATTTAGGCCTGGGTGAATCGTGGGTGCTCAGATAAGAACTCAATGGCAGGCAACTCGACGTTGCAACTCGACGTTCAAACACTCTACTGCGGTGTCCGTGGCCACCTGTCCCCTTTGTAACACGGTGCAACCTCTCAAACAGGGAACATCAGCACAATTGTGCACTTCGGTAAGGTACTTGCGCCAACGGCCAGCGTGACCGGTCAAGATTGAGTTTTCCCTGAACTCAGAGTCTGTCCCCTTTACGGGCAGTTACTCCAAAAGGGCAGTTCTGTCGTGCAGAAGCCTGAGCCGGGAAATTAAACAAAATTGCCGTTTGGTGTCACCTTGGACTCGTTGCCTCCCTTTACCTGGTACACAACTTGCTGACATCCTTGCGTGTTGCCCGTGATACGAGGTCAGAGTGTCTCCGATTCACACACAGTCAGTGCAAGACCCGCCAGGCTAGGCAGTTCCACTCACTGGAACTCACTGGAGCAACCATCAGCTCACCACAGGGCGCTAAAGGGCCTTATCTGCAAGTGCACAAACAGTCAGGTAAACACGACTTAATTGTAAATTTAAATCTCAATTTAAATCTTGTTTAAATAGAATTTAAATAATTAAGTGTGTAGGATAAAAGAGTAGGGGTCTAAAATGAACTAGCTAGAAGCAGAACAAAAGTAAAATAAATAAAACAAAACAAATCAGATGCACTTGATTCAAATTTGAATTAAACTCTGTTCAATTAAATTTAAATGAGTGCATAGAATAACAGAATGGGAAAAAGAGAAAAGAGGATAATTCAGAGGCACTTGATTCAAATTTGAATTAAACTCTGTTCAATTAAATTTAAATGAGTGCATAGAATAACAGATGGAGAAAGAAAGGAGAAAACCTTCCCTATTTGCAGATTCCCTAAAGAGAATGCTTGTTGATGAGCAAAATGCCAACTGATTGACACTACTTAATTTTAAAATTCAATTAAATGTTATTTAATTAAATTCAAAATAAGTGTATGAAATAAGGGAGGCTTGGGTGTGCGTGAATGTTATTGCCAGCCAATAACAAACAGGACCCAGAACTAAGAGTGAATAAAATAAAACATTAAGTAATAAAAGGGAATGAATTTCCAAAGTAAAACTAAAGAAATAACTTGAGAGAAAGAGAGAGAAAAGACAAAAAGGGAATAGATGAAATAAAACAAAGTAGAATAAAAATAAATAAATAAACTAAAATAAATAAAAATAGAGTAGATCTGTGAACACAGGAAAAGAATACAAGGAAAAGAGAATTGACTTATCTGGTAGTGTCCACCAGGGGGCGCACTCTCAGAAAGTGAATGCCCTTGTTGGAAGGGAATCTTAATTTAAATTAAAAATTTAAACGTGTTTAAATTAAATTTAAATCAGTAAACCACATTCCAACAACGATTGGAAAGCGTAACCACCAAAAGCAAATTACTTTTACAACTCCCCGCAGTATAGAGAAGCAACAAGATAATTTGGAGATAATTTCAGTTCAAAGCATGGAGAGCGGCTTTACCTCAGAACGTCCACGGTGGCGTCAATGAGTCCACACAACCAATAAGTAGGGAGGGGTGCCACACCTGAGCAGACTGCCCTCTGGCGTCTGGTCAGAGTTACTGCATCCCCTTTCTTTAATTCGTGATATAAAAACCAACGCGCTTGTGGGGTTCTGACCCTTATGCTGTTTTAACTGCACGATCACGATTACACTATAGAATCTCGCGGATTCTTTGGTGCCAATTCACTGGACACTAAACATGCACTCCTTATCGCGAGTACACAACTTTGGGAATCAGTCCCAAAGTTTTGTGCAGACTTAGTGCACACGAACATGTAACGCTTGCGGGATTCCTTCGCCGCGGGTTACAAATCAACATTGGATCAGGATGTTGATATAGCTCCAAATTCTCACACATCAATCGTTAAAGCAGATGAACTGCTCTCCGATTAGATTCGTAAGGGGGATCACGTGGTTTGGGTAGCTAGGCCGAACGACGTAACCCAGGAGCGCCAACTATTGTGAATTATTTGGACGACACAATTAATTCAGATTTAATAGTGGCAGATAATAATAAGGCCTTAAAAGAGATTTAGTGGGAATCTCGCCACTAAACTCGTTTCAAAACGCGTTGAATACGATTCAATTCGTTAATTCAAGCGGAAATTAATATTAAACTGTATTTGCAAAAGACTGTCGCCCTCTTGCATACGAGTCTGAATATTAATGAACTGCAGTTATTTCACGGTCAACCAAGACTAGGCCTGCAGTGTTTTTAGACACAAACAGCAGCTTGTTAACGGTGCGTAGAGTGAGGACCCATGCGTCTTCTCACTGAATAAAGCGCGCATGTACATTAAATCACACACAAATTATTCTACATTGCTCTTTTACCAAAAACCAAGTTTAAAACATTGCTCGCGAATCCTCCACCAAATAATAATATGTAACGAATGTAGCGGTTATTAATCAATTTATGGATGAAATATGAATATAATAATTCATAAGGTTATGAATAAATTATGATTCATATATCGACCCAACGGGGAATTAAAACATATATTGTGAATCAATTACAACGAATTATAATCAATTACATATATGATTAGTTCTGGTTTAATAATTATTTAGAGAAACTGTTCGTTTGTCCAGCAAACTAAGTCCCTCACAGAATATTATAAACGGAGTTTCTTCTGGCCATGAAAATAACTTGCTATTATAGCATCAAAGCATAAAGCGATCGAAAAACGTTAAAGTGACTTGGTCTTTAGTTGAAAGAACAAACAGAACAATCGAGCATGAATTAAGTGTTTAATATATGCAAACTACGAATACAGAGGTTATACGTCTAAATATATATACAAGAATATACACACCTATGTACAAGAGTGGAAGTAGAGAAGGAAAGAGAGAAGGCAGGTAGCAAACTCACAAACAGTCCTAAGCCAGCACGGAAATCAGTTTCATCATCTAAGATTGAGAAACGGCAGTATACTTGCATTGGTTGTGCGTCAAATTTCAGGTTAGCGCTGGTGCAGTTCGTTGGCTTCTTCTGTTCCGCGGGAAGGTTTGAACTGAGGAGTTGAGAGTGAGTTTCGCTGGAAGATGGCAGTCCCGAAGCTGAGCGCGATGGCAGCGCGTGGTCACCGGAGATGTCCGGGAAAGACGTGCATGAGTTGCTCGTGAGACAATCGGGAGAACACACAAGAAATTGTGCGTCTTTGCTTTTATGACAGATAAGCCGACACACCTCCTTGAGGTGGGGTAGCCAATAACATGGGTGCAAAGTTGGCGGGAAAGCTTTCCATTTGTTTGGCCTCACGACTTAATCTGCATGATTTATGACTGTCCGATCAGATCTCCAAATGGAGTGCGTTTTTCACAGTATCATTAAACGCATAGAAAAATGCATTTGTCAGCTGTGTGACATATCTCAGTGAATAGCTTGTGTCCGGAGCTTTACGGAGAGATCAAACTCGGTACATCAGAAATGCCTATAAAAGAAGTTATGGTTTACAGACAGAATTCTATCATTAAAATGCACACTAGCACAAATACACTCATTTAAACACTAGGAAACATGCATACGCTTCAAAATACAGGATGGGTATATGTTGGCATAATTGTATCTTACATATACAGTCAAAAATGTATGTTTGTGTGTTTCTGTATGCGTCTGTGTGTGTGTTTTTGTGTGTGCCCGTGTGTGTGGGTGTTGGAATGTGGATCTGGTCAGTCTCTGGGGGGGGTGCTCCTTTTGAAATCACCAAAGTGAGGAAGTTGCAGTTTTCTGTTTACCCTCACAGGTCCACAAACCTGCCGAAAGTCACAGTCGTCCGGAGCCGAGTTAGTGATTAACAAACAAAGTTCATCAGGTTAAAAGCGTTCTGGAAACTCCAAAGTTTATTGACTCTGAACGGATCCATCCAGACGTTACACGACGAAGACTTAACAGAGCAGCCATCAAGTGTTCGACAGTATTCTAGGTTACTGCGTGAAGTAGTTTTTGGTCCAAAAATTAGAATCTGTTTTTTCTGAATTTAGTAGTAGGAAATTACTGGTCATCCAGTCTTTTATATCAGCTATACATTCTGTTAATTTAGCGAATTGGTAAGTTTCGTCAGGGCGTGAAGAAATATAGAGCTGAGTATCATCAGCGTAACAATGAAAACTAACGCCATGCTTCCTAATGATATCTCCCAAGGGTAGCATGTACAGAGTGAAAAGCAACGGTCCTAGTACTGAGCCTTGCGGTACTCCATATTTAACTTGTGATTGATATGACATCTTATCGTTTACTACTACAAACTGATAACGGTCAGATAAGTATGATTTGAACCATGCCAATGCAATTCCACTAATGCCAACATAGTTTTCGAGTCTATTTAGAAGAATATTGTGATCAATAGTGTCAAATGCAGCACTAAGATCCAGTAACACTAATAGAGAGATACAACCACGATCTGATGATAAGAGCAAATCATTAGTAACTCTAATGAGAGCAGTCTCAGTACTATGGTATGGTCTAAATCCTGACTGGAAATCCTCACAGATACTATTTCTTTCTAAAAAGGAACATAGTTGTGATGAAACTGCCTTTTCTAGTATTTTTGATAGAAAAGTGAGATTTGAAATCGGCCTGTAATTGACTAATTCTCTAGGATCAAGTTGTGTTTTTTTAATAAGAGGTTTAATAACAGCCAGCTTAAAAGTTTTTGGTACGTATCCTAGTGATAAAGATGAATTAACAATATTAAGAAGAGGATCTATGACCTCCGGAAGCATCTCTTTCAATAGCTTAGTCGGTATAGGATCTAACAAACATGTTGTTGATTTTGATGATTTAACAAGTTTAGACAATTCTTCCTCTCCTAAAGCAGAAAATGAATTGAATTTTTCCTCAGGGACACTACAATGCACTGTCTGACACAATACTGTAGTAGACGGTTGCATGGTTATAATTTTCTCTCTAATATTATCAATCTTGCAAGTAAAGAAGTTCATAAAGTCATTACTGCTATGCTCTTTGGAAACATCAGAAGTTGAAGCTTTATTTCTTGTTAATTTAGCCACTGTATCAAATAAATACCTAGGGTTGTGTTTATTTTCTTCTAAAAGTTTTGAAAAAATAGGCAGATCTAGCAGTTTTTAAGGCCCTTCTGTACTCAATCATTTTCTCTCTCCACGAAATGCGAAATACTTCTAGTTTTGTTTTCTTCCAGCTGCGCTCTATTTTTCTAGCTGTTGTTTTTAGGGCCTGAGTGTGCTCATTGTACCATGGCGTTGGATTAATTTCCTTAATCTTTTTTAAACGCAAAGGAGCAACTGAGTCTAATGTGCTGGAAAAGACAGAGGCAATAGTTTCTGTTGCAACATTGAGGTCTTTTAAGCTGTCTGGTATGCTAAGGTGATGAAACTGATTAGGAAGATTATTTATAAAGCGATCTTTAGTGGTAGAAGTGATGGTTCTACCATATTTATGGCAGGGAGGCAGTTTAGCCTCTTTGACTAAATGTAGTATACACAAGACTAGATAATGATCTGAGATGTCGTCACTCTGCTGCAGAATTTCAACGGCATCAATATCGATTCCATGTGACAATATTAGATCTAAAGTATGATTACGACAATGAGTGGGACCTAACACGTGTTGTCTAACACCAATAGAGTTTAGAATGTCTGTAAATGCCAATCCCAATGAGTCTTTTTTATTATCTACATGGATATTAAAATCACCAACAACAAGGACTTTATCTGCAGCTAGTACTAATTCTGATAGAAAATCGGCAAATTCTTTGATAAAGTCTGTACGGTGTCCTGGTGGCCTGTATACAGTTGCCAGCACAAATGTCAACTTACATAATGTTACGTAAAGCACCATCACTTCGAAGGAGTTATATCTGAAAGACTTCTGGATGATACTGTAAATATTACTATAAATTACAGCAACACCTCCCCCTTTGCCTTTCTGACGAGGATTGTGTCGATAATCATAACCTTGAGGACTAGACTCATTTAAAGTAATGTAATCGTCCGGTTTTAGCCAGGTTTCTGTCAAACACAGCACATCTAGATTATTGTCTGTGATAATATCGTTTACAATAAGTGCTTTTGAAGAAAGTGATCTAATATTTAACAATCCAAGCTTTATCATTTGTTTATCATTATTATCTCTATTTTTTATTTGTTGAACATCAATTACATTTTTACCATTGAATGGGTTTGGAAGTTTTTTGTTTTTACTAATTTGGGGTACAGACACAGTCTCTATGTGATAATATCTAGGTGTAAGAGTTTCTATGTGTTGGGATTTATCTGACTTCTGTAACGTGAGGCAGCTAGCAGACAGTCGGTTTAGCCAGTCTGTCTGCTTCCTGTCCTGGGCCCCAGTTTGTCATGTTTCAGCTCTAAGACAATGTGCCATATTACTAGAGAGAAGAGCAGCACCATCCCGGGACGGATGAATACCATCTCTTTTCAACAGGTCAGGTCTGCCCCAAAAACTTTTCCAATTGTCTATGAAACCTATATTATTCTGCGGACACCACTTAGACAGCCAGCCATTGAGTGATGATAATCTGCTAACTATCTCATCACTCTGACAAACAGGAAGGGAACTAGAGCAAATTACTTCTCCTGACATTGTATTTGCGAGTTCACACACCTCTTTAATGTTCATTTTAGTGATCTCCGACTGGCGAAGTCGAACATCATTTGTGCCGACGTGAATAATAATTTTAGAATATTTACGATTAGCATTAGCCAGCACTTTTAAATTTGCTTTGATGTCAGGTGCTCTGGCTCCCGACAAACATGTGACTATGGTGGCTGGTGTCTCTATTTTCACGTTCCGTGTAATAGAATCGCCAATAACTAGGGCACTTTCAACAGGATTCTCAGTGGGTGCGTCACTGAATGGGGAGAACCTGTTTGATGTTCTTATTGGAACGGAAGAGTGGTGTTTTTCCGCGGCTAGGCCGCTTCACCGTTACCCAAGTGCCCTGCTGCGTGGGCTCTACAGCCGGAACCGAACAATGTACAGAGTTCACTAAGCTAGTCGCATCCAAAACAGTATCTGAAGCCCCTGCATTCTTACTATCCTCGATTAAAGTTTGGATGCGTGTCTCTAATTCTGAGATTATCTCTGTCAGCCTGACTATTTCCCTACATTTATGACATGTAAATCCCTCGTCGCTGACAGAGAGAGCTATACTGAACATGTGACAGATGGAACAGGAAACAATTCTGGGAGAGGATGACATGACTCACCGTGTTTGTAGACTGATCCGATCCGAGTTACCACAGCTGTTCGATGAACGCGTTGAAAGAGGAGCGCGCGAGACTGATGACAAGTTAACAAGCTAGCGAGATGCAAACGCGTTGTAACAGCGATTTAGATTCAAAGATTACAAGCTAGCGACGTCAGATTAATGTGGTAGGCAATAATAATAATATAAGCAACAATGAATAAAAGTAAGAGATTCAATAAAAGAGAAAACAAAGCTATACGGAGACGCAAACCACCAGCAGCGAGGCAGCGAGCAGAGGCAGCGAGGCAGACAGGAGCAATCGAGCAGGAGCAGCCAATCCAGGGCTCATAGGGCTCAACTCCATCTAGGCACTCTGTCTTATCAAAAACATTCCATTACTGTTTGGTGATATTGTACCCTTGGGTGATAAAATTTGGCAATTGCTCCTGCTCTTACTTCAAATTCTAAACCTGATGTTTTCCCCTTGTATCTCTATAGGCATGACTGTCCACCTGAAGTATTTAATAATTGAGCACCATGAATTATTTAAAGAGTTGTATCCACAAAAAAACTTGCTCCCCAAACACCATTTTATGGTTCATTATCCAGCCTGTATTCGCAAAATTGGATTGTTAGTGCACATGTGGAACATGAGGTTTGAGGCTAAGCATAAAGTTTTTAAGAATACACTAAAGAATTTCAAAAACATCACCAAATCTTTGGCAAAAAGTCATCAGATGTCAATAGGCTATCTTTGGGAAACAACACCATTGAATCAAGTTGAGTGTGGACCAATGAAAAAACATTCTGTTGGAATGATGTTGAAAATCCCATACAGACAAGGAATGCTACAGAATCCCATACAGACAAGCATGCATTCCATGAACTGGGTCAAAATAGATGGGACAGAATATATTATTGAATATAATATTGACTTCATTGTATGCAGTGAATTTGAGGATGAAATTCCAGTTTTCAGTCAGATTTGGAAAATACTTTTCATTGACAGCACTGTGTATTTTATTGTTGAGAAACTTTTCACAGAACATTTTTCAGAACATCATCATGCATTTAAAGTACAGAGATACTGTGAGTTGGGTGAACTTGTAAAAGCCAACAGCTTGAAGTTCTACAGGCCTTTTGATCTGCAGTGTTTATATGGGTCAGATGATGGTGAATATATTGTACCTTCATTTGTGTTGGTGTAATTGTTACATCTGTGTTGTTAAAAAATGTCAAACTGATACAGCGTGTTGACTTTTTTTTAACCGAATGCACACATGTATTTTTAGTCAAATACAGATTACACTTAATTACCTTAATCAGAGTTTGTATGAACACTATATAAGTGTGGAAATAAGTCTCTTGGTGTTAAGATATTGAAACACTAGTCTAGTTTCAACACCAACTTGGTGTAAATGAGGGGGAGGGAAAACACTAATGGTGTTAACGGTGAACATTATATTAATAAGTCTCTTGGAGTTAAGATACTGACGCACTATCCCCCAGTTTCACAGACAAGACTTAAGCTAGTCCTAGACTACAATGCATGTTTGAGCTGTTTAAACTGAAAGCAACTTGTACTGACATATCTTAAAATATGTCAGTGACATTGTAGCAGTCCATAGTTCTGTTCCTATGGGTTTAGAAGGTTGCAGTACCACTCCTGGCCGCTAAGTGCTCTCCTCCTCTAGTTTAAATCCAGGTGAGGTAGTAGAGGAAGGGAGATCTGTTTGGTGAAAAGGAAGCATGGTTTTCTCTTCCAGTATTCCCAACACAGTAGAGTCCAGATTGAGAAACAATTGTTTCAAGCTCAATCATGTAAGTGTTTTCTGTTTAGTTAACTCTTGTAATTTTGTAAACGAAAAACTTTATTCATGTATTGTAATTTTGTTTATCATGTTTGCTCTGTGTGGTATGGGTTTGTTAGTAAGCTAACTCCCATTTTTTGTACATTCTATTTAGAAGGACTCTTTATATTTGGTAGTTAAATACTACTAATATGTACAACAGTGATGTGAGGAGCATTTCCACTGGGGGTCTACTACACAGAACCTTATAGTGGATCTTTTGGGATTATTCGCTACTCAAGGACTGAAGCGTTTGTGGGGAAACACATGGTGAATGGTTAACAGGTTGGATTATTGTTTGAGGCTCACTGAACTATAAATCATCGTCATTATCATCCTCATCATTAAGTTCAACGGACATTCACCCCAAGGACAGTTGGGAGTCTGGATGGACAATGGACAGATAAGGGTTCTTCATTCCAAAATTCACTTTGTTTGCAGTGTTGATTGCCTTTATGCCTATTGTTGTTTTTGCCCATTCATATTGTTCAATAGTAGTCTGGTATTACGCATTTATCTGTGTTGGTACAAACTTTATTTCATATTTTGGTTGATCATGATTGAACAGTATTTAAGGCGCTTATATTAAATGTGGTTGGTGGGCCCCTCCCTTAACTTATCATTAGCTGTGCCTTTTTAAATAGTGGAGGACAGTTATAACATATCTTAAAATATGTGACCCGTCACGGAAACCAGGGACACAAGTCGGCAGCACAACATTCGCGCAAAATGAGAAAGAAGCGGTTTTTTTTTTTTTCAAAATTGGTAATTTTCGGTTTTTTGCAGAATCTGTTAGTTGAGATCACAAAGAAGCCTCTCCGTGTTTGAGATAGCAATATTGGTATATTTAAAAGTGTACATTTTAAGATTGATTCTATCTCGCAGTAGGGGCGTGTCATTGTCTGTTTGTATTTCCTTTCTGGAATCGGATACGCCGGCTTTTGTTTCTTTTGTTATTGCCCCCGCCCTCCAAGGGAAGCGTGGCTACTTAGTATGCAGCGCCGGCTCTGATGGATTCTTTAGCTGCGGAAAAAAGTGATGAATTATTGGACATTTAGAGGCAAACAGACGGTTACATCCACGAAGAAGACCCCGACAAAGAGAAAGTGTGCCCGAACTACCTATTTTATTGGAGGCAACGAGATCTGCAAGAATACTTTTCTGTTTCTTATGGGGTGAGTTTCCATAAACATCAAAGTTTGTCGTTTTGTGTTCATTCTAAGAACACGTACACGTTTTCTCATGTGTCTATTGTTATTAGCTAGCTCAGGACTGTCGTTTTAATTTAATTACTATAACGTGCTTTTAGATGGTAATGTTAGCATCTGCTATTAATTTGCATAACGCTTCAATTGCTTGAAGTGACTGGTGTGAATGACTTGGCCCACGTAAACCTGCCTGTTAGCATTCTTGAATTGAATGTTTCATAGACAATTGGAAAAGCTTTTGGGGCAGACCTGACCTGTTGAAAAGAGATGGTATTCATCCGTCCCGGGATGGTGCTGCTCTTCTCTCTAGTAATGTGGCACATAGTCTCAGAACTAAAACATGACAAACTGGGGCCCAGGACAGGAAGCAGACAGACTGGCTAAACCGACCGTCTGCTAGCTGCCTCACGTTACAGAAGTCAGATAATTCCCAACACATAGAAACTCTTGCACCTAGATATTATCAAATAGAGACTGTGTCTGTACCCCGAATTAATAAAAACAAAAAACTTCCAAACCCATTTACTGGTAAAAATTTAATTGATGTTCAACAAATAAAAAATAGAGATAATAATGATAAACAAATGATAAAGCTTGGGTTGTTAAATATTAGATCACTTTCTTCCAAAGCACTTATTGTAAACGATATTATCACAGACAATAATCTAGATGTGCTGTGTTTGACAGAAACCTGGCTAAAACCGGACGATTACACTACTTTAAATGAGTCTAGTCCTCAAGGTTATGATTATCGACACAATCCTCGACAGAAAGGAAAAGGGGGAGGTGTTGCTGTAATTTATAGTAATATTTACAGTATCAACCAGAAGTCTTTCAAATATAATTCCTTCGAAGTGATGGTGCTTTACGTAACATTATGTAGTTTGTAGTAGTAAACGATGAGATGTCATATCAATCACAAGTTAAATATGGAGTACCGCAAGGCTCAGTACTAGGACCATTGCTTTTCACTCTGTACATGCTACCCTTGGGAGATATCATTAGGAAGCATGGCGTTAGTTTTCATTGTTACGCTGATGATACTCAGCTCTATATTTCTTCACGCCCTGATGAAACTTACCAATTCGCTAAATTAACAGAATGTATAGCTGATATAAAAGACTGGATGACCAGTAATTTCCTACAACTAAATTCAGAAAAAACAGAGATTCTAATTTTTGGACCAAAAACTACTTCACGCAGTAACCTAGAATACTGTCTAACACTTGATGGCTGCTGTAGGGACTCGTTCGACAGACGTTACCAAATGGCTTCATCAGCCAGAGGCATGATTGAACAAAGCTTCATTTGGTCCAAAAGATCCATTTCCTGACAGGAAACACCTAGCCTTAACAGAAGTGATGACGTGACTTCTTTTAACAAAGGACTCTGTCTAAAGGACTTCTTAGCTCATCAGCAATAAACTAATCAGAACCCATCACATGGATCTGATCACATTAAATCTATTGATTCTCTCACAAAACCCTCTTGTATTATCGGACGGAACAGGAAAACACCCATCAACGGATTTAAAGACGAATATGTCCTATCAATACCTCCCTTGTGTGAGCAATCCATCCTGACCCGGTCACTCGTGACTCCGGTCAAAGTTTAAACTATGCTTAAGGACTCAATCTTGAATCTCAAAAGGGACAATTGTCGATTACTTAAAGTATTAACTATATCCAGAATAACATTTGCTATGATGTGATTACTAACATGTTGGATTCAATGCATTATATGTTTGTATGCTGTATGCATCTTCTTTCTCTCTTATAATCATTGTTTTTAATTAGGTCAGTCTAGTAATATGTGTGGAAGAAGTGTGTCATGTTTGAGCTCTAAATACAGAGTTTATAATTCTCTGTAATTCTGTGTGAATGAAACATTGAAATTCAGTATCAGGAAAATATTAAGAAACTTTATATTGTTGTTAATAAAACAGGAGAATGTTCTGCAGATATCACGCGATGTGATCAATAGACAATAGACGGGGCGTGTCTAATCTCCGTAGCAACGTCTCATTGGAGGATCGCATCTGAAGGATGGACCCAAATTGCTCCTTTAAAACTATGCTTTCCCAATAGCTAGTTGTCAAAAGATATGTAAAAGAGATACGTCAAAGAATCGATATGCTGAAGAAGGGTTGAAGAACCCATCTAACTGCCGTGGCTGATTTCCATCTGACAGTCGCTGACTATCTTCATCCACGAGCCGCAACAGCCGTCACATCCCGAACCCTGAAACACTCCGTTAAACCTTTTGACCAAAGTCTCCAAAGAAGAGAGCCGCTTCAGCCAGACTCTCAGAACAGCACCAGCCAGCAACATCCTTCAAAGCTTCCGCGCAACCCACAGGGCTTTCCCGAGAAGACGTCACCTGAAAGACAGCCAATCCAGAACGGGATTCCGCTGTACACGAGTCACGGAACAACCCGACTACCTCAGCTGTCAGAGCAAACGCAGGTACAAGCAAACTTCTCTCTCTCTTGCTGGAAACTGGTGAAACTCCTTGAAACCTAAAGAATCAAGCCAAAGCTTTGCTTTTGTGATTTTCCTCAGGTTGCGATGTTTAGTTAGTATTTGGGACTTTCTCCATAACTCATATCAACTCCGTGAATGTGTGTGTGTGTGCGTACGTATGTATGTGTGTGTGTTTAGCCTTAGTTTCTTGTAATCATTAGAAGTAGTCAATAAACCTTGTTTTGATTTTCACATATACGAGTTTCTTGTGCTGTGTGTCAAATTACTGCCTTAAACGTAAAAGATCAAGTTACCTCTTGCTTATAATATAATAATTACAATAATAACAATAATCATAATAAAATATTGTTACTGTTGGCCACAGAATAATATTTTACCCAGAATTGGTAAAATACTCTAACCTCAATTTTCGCTGGACGAATAATTGATGAAGTGTTAAATATTAATTCTGAATCATTTACAGTGAATCATTTACAGTTGATTCAATTCTTATTCCCTGTAACAATTAAATTGAGCTAATAAATAGGCTACGTCCTTACACTGCTCTGTTAAGTCTTCGTCGTCAGTTAGGAACCTGGGTGTGCTCTTTGATACCAATCTTTCATTTGAAGGCCATGTTACTAGCATCTGCAAAACCGCATTCTTCCATCTTAAAAATATATCTAAACTACGACATATGCTCTCAATGAAAAATGCAGAACAGTTAGTTCATGCGTTCATGACCTCAAGGCTAGATTACTGTAACGCTCTACTGGGAAGGTTGTTCCTCCCGCTTGATAAATAAACTACAGCTCGTACAAAATGCAGCAGCTAGAGTTCTTACCAGAACTAGGAAGTATGACCATATTAGCCCAGTTTTGTCATCACTGCATTGGCTTCCTGTTAAACATCGTATAGATTTTAAAATCTTGCTAATTACTTACAAAGCACTAAATGGTTTAGCTCCCCAGTACCTGGGCGAGCTCTTAATGCATTATAGTCCTTCACGTTTATTGCGATCTCAGAATTCAGGCCAGCTGATAATACCTAGAATATCAAAATCAACCGCAGGTGGTAGATCCTTCTCCTATTTGGCACCCAAACTCTGGAACAATCTTCCTAGCATTGTTCGGGATGCAGATACACTCTGTCAGTTTAAATCTAGACTAAAAACACATCTCTTTAACCTGGCATACACATAACACATTATCAATTTATATTTTCAAATCCGTTAAAGGATTATTAGGCTGCATAAATTAGGTCAGCCGGAACCGGGAACACTTCCTATAACACCAGATGTACTCGTTACATCAGAAAAAGAATGGCATCTACGCTAATATTAGTCTTTCTGTTTATCCCGAGGTTTACCGTAGTCAACCGGATCCGGGCCGGGCCGCTGAGACCAAGGACCTGCTCCTTGACATGACCACAATGCAGCCCTGAAGTATCAGCAGAGATCGAGTCGACTAGATCATCCATTGTGAAGACATCATCAACACGACAGCCAGTGCCACAGTTCCTCAACAAACCGTCCATACCGGCGTGATGAATACGATCCTCAACTGGATGGAACTGAAATAAATACTTTGAATGTTGCTATCCTATCAGATTTATGATAGCAACCTGATTCGTAACAAAGCACTGTTCGCCAGAGGAGAACTGGCCCCCCGACTAAGCCTGGTTTCTCACAAGGTTTTTTTTTCCTCCATTTTAACACCTATTTGCCACTTGTTTGCCACCTCATGTCACCTGTTGGAGTTTGGGTTCCTTGCCGCTGTCGCCTTTGGCTTACTTAGTTGGGGACACTTGACATTTGACTTGACATTTGATATTCAACAGCATTCTTGACATTTATCCAACAGTGCTTTGATCTGCCTGCATTGACACTATTCTTGAAGAGCTGCTGTGCAGCAAAAATTATGTACCAGTTATCAATGTAAAGCTGCTTTGATACAATCTGCATTGTAAAAAGCGCTATATAAATACAGGTGACTTGACTTGACTTTAGGGCCCGAGTGTGCTCATTGTACCATGGCGTTGGATTAATTTCCTTAATCTTTTTTAAATGCAAAGGAGCAACTGAGTCTAATATGCTGGAAAAGACAGAGGCAATAGTTTCGGTTGCAACATCGAGGTCTTCTAAGCTGTCTGGTATGCTAAGGCATGAAACTGATCAGTAAGATTATTTATAAAGCGATCTTTAGTGGTAGAAGTGATGGTTCTACCATATTTATGGCAGGGAGGCAGTTTAGCTGCCTTGACTAAATGTAGTATACACGAGACTAGATAATGATCTGAGATGTCGTCACTCTGCTGCAGAATTTCAACGGCATCAATATCGATTCCATGTGACAATATTAGCTCTAAAGTATGATTACGACAATGAGTGGGACCTGACACGTGTTGTCTAACACCAATAGAGTTTAGAATGTCTGCAAATGCCAATCCCAATGAGTCTTTTTTATTATCTACATGGATATTAAAATCACCAACAAGGACTTTATCTGCAGCTAGTACTAACTCTGATAGAAAATCAGCAAATTCTTTGATAAAGTCTGTATGGTGTCCTTGGTGGCCTGTATACAGTAGCCAGCAAAAATGTCAACTTACAACTTACTCACTTCGAAGGAATTATATTTGAAAGACTTTTGATTAATACTGTAAGTATTACTATAAATTACAGCAACACCTCCCCCTTTGCGTTTCTGCGAGGATTGTGTCGATAATCATAACCTTGAGGGCTAGACTCTTTTAAAGTAATGTAATCGTCCGGTTTTAGCCAAGTTTCTGTCAAACACAGCAAATCTAGATTATTTTCTGTGATAATATCATTTACAATAAGTGATTTTGAAGAAAGGGATCTAATATTTAACAAACCAAGTTTTATCATTTGTTTATCATTATTATCTCTATTTTTTATTTGTTGAACATCAATTAAATTTTTACCATTAAATGGGTTTGGAAGTTTTTTGTTTTTACTAATTCGGGGTACAGACACAGTCTCTATATGATAATATCTAGGTGTAAGAGTTTCTATGGGTTAGGAATTATCTGACTTCTGTAAAGTGAGGCAGCTAGCAGACGGTCGGTTTAGCCAGTCTGTCTGCTTCTTGACTTGGGCACCAGTTTGTCATGTTTCAGTTCTAAGACTATGTGCTATATTACTAGAGAAAAGAGCAGCACCATCCCGAGAGGGATGAATACCATCTCTTTTCAACAGGTCAGGTCTGCACCAAAAAACTTTTCCAATTGTCTATGAAACCTATATTATTTTGCGGACACCACTTAGACAGCCAGCCATTGAGTGATGATAATCTGCTAACTATCTCATCACTCCGACGAACAGGAAGGGGACCAGAGCAAATTACTTCTCCTGACATTCTACTTGCGAGCTCACACAAGTCGAACATCATTAGTGCCGACGTGAATAATAATTTTAGAGTATTTACGATTAGCATTAGCCAGCACTTTTAAATTTGCTTTGATGTCAGGGGCTCTGGCTCCCGGCAAACATGTGACTATGGTGGCTGGTGTCTCTATTTTCACGTTCCGTGTAATAGAATCGGCAATAACTAGGGCACTTTCAACAGGATTCTCAGTGGGTGCATCACTGAGTGGGGAGAACCTGTTTGATGTTCTTATTGGAACGGAAGAGTGGTGTTTTCCGTGGCTAGGCCACCTCAACGTTACCCAAGTGCCCTGCTGCGCGGGCTCTACATCCGGAACCGAACAATGTACAGAGTTCGCTAAGCTAGTCGCACCCAAAACAGTATCTGAAGCCCTTGCATTCTTACTATCCTCGAATTAAAGTTTGGATACGTGTCTCTAATTCTGAGATTCTCTCTGTCAGCCTGACTATTTCCCTACATTTGACATGTAAATCCCTCGTCGCTGACAGAGAGAGCTATGCTGAACATGTGGCAAATGGAACAGGTAACAATGCTAGGAGAGGATGACATGACTCACCATGTTTGTAGACTGATCCGAGTTACCACAGCTGTTTGATGAACGCGTTGAAAAAGGAGCGAGCGAGAGACTGATGACAAGTTAACAAGTTAGCGAGATGCAAACGTGTTGTAACAACGATTTAGATTCAGGAGGATTCAGAGATAGGAGGATCTGCTCTCCGGGAGATGGTACCCGCACCACTCCCTCCCCTGGAGGAGGGCCAGGTGGAGAATCCTTTGTTTCCTTTTGTTTTTGTTCCGGACCCGGTTCCCACATTTTCAAAAAAAAAGAGCAGTTTCCTTTATCTCTGGGTCACAAAAGGGCGCGGTTGGCAGTGTGCGACGTGTTACAAACACCTTGCCGCTCCCTTCCCCCTCTCTCTTCGCCAGCAGGCAGCAGCGTGTGGTTCGAGGACGCCATCAGGCCTTCTGAGTCGAGTCCCTGTGTTCCACCTCGCTGCCCCACCCTGCAGACGTCAGCGGTTCCGTTGGTCCCGCTTGCACGGTGTCTGGAAGCCTGGACGTGGCCGATATGAAGATAGGGTTCTACAGCCTCTACTTCATTGTACCCAAAAGAGGGGGTGGGTTACGGCCAATCTTGGACCTGCAAACCTTGAACCGGGCCCTGCACAAGCTCCCGTTCAAGATGTTAATGCAGAAACGCATTTTCGAGTGCATCCGTCCCCGAGATTGGTTTGCAGCGATTGACCTGAAGGATGCGTACTTTCATGTCTTGATCCTTCCTCGACACAGGCCGTTCCTTCGGGTTGTGTTCGAGGGTCGGTATCAGTATCAGTACAAGGTCCTACCCTTTGGGCTGTCCCTGTCGCCTCGCGTCTTTACGAAGGTCGTAGAGGCAGCTATTGTTCCACTCAGAGAACGCAGCATTCGCATTCTCAACGATGGCTGGTACTGGCACAGTTATGGGACCAGTTGTGCGAACACAGGGACATGGTGCTCCATCACCTCAGCCTTTTGGGACTTCAGGTCAACTGGGAAAAGGGCAAACTCTCCCCAGTGCAGAGGATCTCTTTTCTCGGTATGGAGTTGGACTTGGTCAACTGGACAGAGCGACTCACAGAGGAGCACGTCCGGTCAGTGTTGAACTGCCTGAACTCGTTTAGAGGCAGGACAGCAGCCCCACTAAAACTCTTTCAGAGGCTCCTGAAGCATATGGCGTCCGCAGTAACGCCGCTCAACTTGCTTCATATGAGGCCGTTTCAGCACTGGCTTTACGGCCGAGTCCCGAGATGGGCGTGGCATAGTGGCACGCACTGGGTGTCCATCACCCCGTACTGTCGCCAGACCTTCAGCCTGTGGTCAGACCCTTAATTTCTACGGGCAGGAGTCCCCCTAGAACAAGTCAAGTCAAGTCAAATTTATTTATATAGCGCTTTTACAATTGGTAATTGTTTCAAAGCAGCTTTACATATTAGAAGCACAGAAAAAAGGGAAGTGGTTAAAAATAAGCTGTACAAACAAGCGTGGTAATATGTAACATATACAAGATGGTGCTACATTAAGCCAATGTCGGCTGACTCCCAGGGGTGGAAAAAACCCCCTAGGAGAAAAACCCAGCGTGCTAACACTGGGAAAAAAGTCCTAGGAGGGAAAAAACCCCTTGGAAGATATATATAATATATGTAAATGGATATGGAGATCAAAATCTGAATTATACATTTTATTATAGAGATTAAAAATAGATTATATATAAATATATGTAAGCGGATACGGGGATTAAAAATCAGAATTATAGATGCAGCCAGAACTGGATCTGTAGGCCCATTGTCTCCTGGGCTACATTGTAGGCAGGTCCAGACACAGGTTCTCCATCTGATCTGGATACGGCCTGGATCCAGCACCCGGCAAACCTCAGGATAAGCAGAGAGACAGATATTAGCGTAGATGCCATTCTTATTCTGATGTACAGGTATATCTAGTGTTATAGGAAATGTTCTCGGTTCCGGCCGACCTAAGTATTGCAGCGTAACAATCCTTTAACGGATTTGAAAAATGTTAATGTATTGATAATGTGTTATGTGTATGCAAGAGCAAAGAGATGTGTTTTTAGTCTAGATTTAAACTGACAGAGTGTGTCTGCTTTCCCGAACAATGCTAGGAAGATTGTTCCAGAGTTTAGGTGCTAAATAGGAAAAGGATCTGCCGCCTTTGATTTTGATATTCTGGGTATTATCAACTGGCCTGAATTCTGAGATCGCAATAAACGTGAAGGACTATAATGCATTAAGAGCTCGCTTAGGTACTGGGGAGCTAAACCATTTAAAGCTTTATAAGTAAGTAGCAAGATTTTAAAATCTATACGATGTTTAATAGGGAGCCAATGTAATGTTGACAGAACTGGGCTAATATGGTCATACTTTCTGGTTCTAGTAAGAACTCTAGCTGCCGCATTTTGGACCAACTGTAGTCTGTTTAAAAGCCGAGCAGAACAACCACCCAGTAGAGGGTTACAATAATCTAGTCTTGAGGTCATGAATGCATGAACCAACTGTTCATGCATTCAGAACAAGTGTCCAGGCATGCTGTGGTATTCACGGATGCCTCTGCCATGGGCTGGGGGGCCACGTACAATGGGCATGCAGTGTCGGGTCTGTGGACGGGGCCTCAACTGCATTGGCACAACAACTGCCTCGAGTTGCTAGCAGTACGCCTTGCGCTGGGCCACCTCAAAGGGCTGCTACATGGCAAGCACGTGCTGGTCCGTATGGACAATACTGCGATTGTTGCATACGTCAACCGCCAGAGTGGTCTACGCTCCCGTCGCATGTGGCAACTCGCCCGCCATCTCCTCCTCTGCATCTGAGGTCGCTTCGAGCCATTCCCATCCCTGGCGTGCTCAATCGTGCAGCCGACGAGCTCTCACGACAGCCTGTGCTTTCGGGAGAGTGGCGACTCCATCCCTAGGTGGTCCAGCTAATTTGGGACCTCTTCAGAGCCGCACAGGTAGACCTGTTTGCTTCTCCGGACTCAACCCATTGTCAGTTGTTTTATTCCCTGACCGAGGGCACCTTCAGCACAGATGCACAGCTTGCCCTTCGCAAATTTGCATTTCCCCCAGTGAGCCTCCTCGCACAGACACTGTGCAAAGTCAGGGAGAATGAGGAGCAGGTCTTGTTAGTTGTGCCATACTGGCCAACCGGACTTGGTTTTGGAACTTATGCTCCTTGTGACAGCCCCTCCTTGGCCCATTCCTCTGAGGAAGGACCTGCTTTCTCAGAGACGGGGGACCCTATGGCAGAGGTTCTTGCTTGATGACCTACCCCAATCAGTGGTAGACACCATCACTTCCACTAGAGCCCCCTCTATGAGGCACTTCTATGCCTTGAAGTGTAACCTGTTCATTGAATGGTGTTCTTCCCACCAGGAAGACCCCTGAAGATGTCCGGTCAAAGTCATGCTTTCCTTTCTGCAAGAAGGGTTGGAGTGAAGGCTGTCTCCCTCCACCATGAAAATGTATGTTGCCGCAATTGCCGCACATCACGATGCAGTTGATGGTAAGTCTCTTGGTAAGCACGACCTGGTCGTCAGGTTCCTTAGAGGGGCGAGGTGGTTAAACCCTCCTTGTCCTACCTCGGTACCCTCTTGGGACCTGTCTCTGGGGTCTCATTTATAAAGCATGCATATGCACAAAACGGGGCTGGAAACGTGCGTACGCCAGTTCCCACGCAAAGGTTGTGATCTATAAAAAACAAACTTGATGGGAGAATGTGCGCACCTTTAAGCAAACTTTGAGCCATGCGTACAGACATTCTGGAGACAAAGGGAATTGGCGACACACAGATGGTGAGCTGAGGGACTGACGGCAGATGAAGGAAAACCACTTTAAATCCTTTAAATCCTGGATTCGGTGGTCGAACGGTCCGTTGTCCTGTTTGAATAGTTCCAATGATAATATCTTACTGTATAACCACAGCTGCAGGAGGTGTTGATGTCGTGTGAAAGATCTTCAAACAATTACCACTGTATTTCAAGGATATAATTTGAGGAAAACGGTAAGATTTGCACGTTTACTTTTTAAAATACTTAAGTGAAGCGCCGAGAAAGACAATTGTATTTACACTGCAATAAATAAATATAAGCCTATCTGTTTCCACTAAAAAATATAGCCTATAAACTTCCTAAAAGATATGTTCACCTTATCAGCAAAACTTCATAAATTTGATTCGAATTGTTTAAAACAATTAAAATACTATTTGGCCGGTGGAAATGAATGAATCAACTCTATTCTAAAACTTTTATCTTAAGCATTTAATACTATTTTGTTTTTATGCTTATTTCGTTATATTTATTCTAAAACATAAGAATATTGGATGATTTTTAGCAATGTAATGTGTATGGCACAAATGTTAACCATGGTGTCACATGGATGGGAACATGCATGAAAATGATATGCAGATGAGGTTATGCATAGTAAAACTAGGCGTCATAAGCTCCATATATGGTGATTTCGGGGAGGAGACAGGGTGGAGATGCACGTATGCACAATCTTCTGCTGACTGGGATTTATAAAGGGATTTGTGCGCAGGATCTGGCGTACGCATGGTTTTATAAATCTGATTTTTTTTTGTGCGTACGCAGAATCTAGCTTTTGCGCGTACGTACGCTTTTAGGATGAAATCTACGCACAGTTTTATAAATGAAACCCCTGGTGCTCATGGCACTGCAGAGACCTCCCTTTGACCCTTTACAGTCAGCTGAGTTGAACATTCTGTCACTAAAGACAGTTCTCCTGACTGCATTGGCTTCCATCAAGAGGGTAGGGGACCTGTAGGCATTTTCGGTCAACAAATCGTGCCTAGAATTCGGGCTGGCCAACTCTCATGTTGTTCTGAGACCCCAGCCTGGATATGTGCCCAAATTTCCTACCACTCCCTTCAGGGACCAGGTAGTGAGCCTGCAAGCGCTGCCTTTAGAGGAGGCAGACCCAGCCCTAGCTTTTCTCTGTCCTGTCCACGTTCTGCTGCTGTACGTGGAGAGAACGCAAAGCTTCAGGACCTCAGACCAGCTCTTTGTCTGTTACGGAGGCCACCAGAAGGGAAAGACTGTCTCCAAGCAGAGGTTAGCCCATTGGATAGTGGATGATGCTATTGTCTTGGCATACCAATCCCTAGATGTGCCGTGCCCGTTCGGGTTGCGAGCACACTCAACTAGAAGTGTTGTTTCCTCCGGGGCGCTGGCCCAAGATGCCTCACTGACAGATATTTGTAGAGCTGTGGGCTGGGTGACACCTAACATGTTCGCTAGGTTCTATAGTCTTCGTGTAGACCCGGTATCTTTCTGTGTACTCGCCCCCAGTGGCCAGTAGCGTGAAGGACCCGTTCTTAAGTGTCGCTTGCAACGCCACTCCCGCCTGCTGGGCTGGATACGCATCTATATGCATCTATTCTCTGGTAGAGTTCCCCAGAAATGGCTAACCCTGTGAGTTCCTCCATCACCCCCTGGCAGTCAGACGTGGCGGAGCGTCTGACACCAGGCCTACATTTGTTTGCATTGTGGAACCTGTGTTAGGCTGGGTGTCCATATGTTGTGATCCCTGCGGCAATCCCATATGTGTATTCTTCTACGGTAAGGCTACCCAATCCAGCTAGACCATGTCTTGACAGAGCCCGCTCTGTCATCTATGCTGGTGTTCTTTCCCCCTTAGAACTAGACTGGACCCACCCCAGAGACTTCCATATGTTTTACTACCCTAATTGGCTAGTCCATATGCATAACTGCCACATTTCATCTTCCTATGGGCAGGATGTGGCCTCCGCAGCGTCCCCTTTCCTTAAAGGGCACGCTTTCCCAGCGTTATCCAATAGTCACACTGAGTGGGTCATGTGGAACAGCAGTGACTGACCTTCTCTGCTTATAGCCCTGACTTCCGCTCCAACAGTTGGGGGCAGTCCAGGAGTCTCAAGCAGAGCGCTGGAAAGGCCAGCGACAGTGGCGTGTTGGTAGATATCCCCAATTCGTCGGTCAGTTCCGACGTACGTCGAACGTGACTGACTGAAAGGGAACATCTTGGTTATGTATGTAACCCTCGTTCCCTGAAGGATGGAACGAAGACGTACGTCCCGTCGCCATAGTCGTTGTACCTCCGCTGTATGGCCGAGTCACTAGTTCGGCTCCTCAGCGGAAAAGCAAATATGCGACGCACCTGCTGCTCATTAAATACTCGCGCTGCAGTGCAGAGCAGCTGTTGCAATCATCGCATGCCATTATGCATTGGCTCGTTTTTCTTACACTCGAAGCAGATTGGTCTCCCAAAGCGATCCCTAATTCGTCGGTCAGTTCTGACGTACGTCTCCATTCCCTCCTTCAGGGAACGAGGGTTACATACGTAACCAAGGCGATATATTTCAAGAAGCCTCTGATGAGGATGAAGAACTTTTTAATTGTTAAAACACTGTTGCTGTTTTACTTTCACTTTGTGTGAATGGGTGGAGTGATTCAATTAACGGTGGAAGGAAGGAAGGAAGGAAGGAAGATATAAGGAAGTGTGTCATACCTGGAAAAGACGCGTCACCAGTAAGTTTGCATGTGAGCTTTGCCAGTAGTGATGACTACTCTGATGACTACCTGCTACACTCTCTAGCTACCTTCATGTCTGCAAACTTTGTACCTTTACGCAGCCATTAAACACACTATTCACACGCACCCACTTTGCATAACTATCACATTCGCACATTCTGTGCTCTTTAAGACTGTTGTTTGATGTTATTTTTTAACAATGAATTGAACAAAATATTTATCCAATGTTTCTTTTTTCTTTTTTTATGGACAATTTATGAATAAATGTGACACGAATCTGCCTGTGTTGGAAAAGGATTAGCGTGACACGGTTTTTCTGCATGGATTTCAAACGTAAATTAAACTAAGTGTTGAACTGTTATTATTATTTTTTTTTTTATTTTTTTTTTTTTTGCTTGTTTTTATTTCCTCCTATTCTTCTTTCAAACAAATTTATGGACATTATATAATTATAGAATAAATCTCCCCTGTGAACTGTATTTTTCGGGAACTATTACTGTGATTTATTGTGTAACAGGTGGTTTCTTTTTCTTACCATCCTGGGTTAATTGTAAATTATTGACAGGATCACGGCCACCTCCGTTACAATAGAGAAAAAAAATGTGCCAAAATTAAAAAAAAATGTTTGGAAGATATCGCTGAAAATTTATTTAACAATAGCAAAAGTAAATTTCTGGCTGAAGTAAATTTTTCATTTCAGTTTTTAGTATTTATTTAAAATGAGACATCTGCTATTATTTTAATCTCCAATCGGTTATTTAGCAGTTTAGATAGTTCTGTAATGGTTCGCTAACTAGCAGAAGACACTAGACAGGTTTAAATTCCAGTTGCGCAGATGGGGAACGTTGTAAATCTGCGTTATGGTGTGCCCTGCTTTTAGAACTATGATATTCTATGACATTATAGTAATTTACATTAATAACTTTCATTAATTTTAATGAGAAAGAGGTGAATAAAGACTGAGAGACAATGTTCAAAGTTCAGAAATTATTATTTCAAGAAATGTAAAGCATTCCGGCTTATTTGTCTCCTGTTTTATGAGAGCCATGTGTAGAGAGAGTGAAGTGTTCGTCTCTGTTTTTCTGAATGTCTGAATCTATTTGCCCACATTGTTTTGAACTATGCTGTATAGCTGTGTGTTGCGATCAGGGCTGTCGCAAGCATGAGGTCCTGATCGCAATGTTTTCATGGTCAAACTCCAAAATTAGTTTATTTTTAATTCTTAAAAAAAAACTTTTATTATTTAAATTTTTTTTATTGACAAAATATTTTAGTTTGTTTTGTATATATATTTTTTTTTAATTTGATCAAAAAGCTGCCATATGGTCATGGTCAGAAAAAAAATCTACACTGTAATAATGAAACAAAACGTCTCAGGTTACGTATTTAACCATGGTTCCCTGAGAACCAGGGAACGAGACTCTGCATTGAAATGCTTTGGGGAACGTCACACGTGACCCGGTGTCTGAAAGCAAACTATCCAACAACTCCAATCCCTATTGGGAGGCTCATGGAAGCCTTCACCTAATGATCAGCTTAGGGAGCTAAATACTATTACACAGATAACCCTAGCAGGGAAGTACAAAGCTCGACCTAACAGGTAGACGATACTGTGGGCTCATAACCATGGTGGCCAGAAAGGGTCTACATCATGATCATAATTCTAGGTGGAGTAAGACTCACATAAGCCAGAGTACTTTGTCACAACAGTAGGACACTGCGAAGACCACCTTGAACACCTATCTTGCTGGGAGCAAGAAACATGACTTCAATATACAGCAAATGAGACTGTGAAGTGCCCACATAACAGTCCACCTAACACAATCCAATTCTTAAAAAAATTCTTAAAAAAAAAACTTTTATTATTTAAATTTTTTTTATTGACAAAATATTTTAGTTTGTTTTGTATATTTTTTTTTTTTTTATTTGATCAAAAAGCTGCCATATGGTCATGGTCAGAAAAAAAATCTACACTGTAATAATGAAACAAAACGTCTCAGGTTACGTATTTAACCATGGTTCCCTGAGAACCAGGGAACGAGACTCTGCATTGAAACGCTTTGGGGAACGTCACACGTGACCCGGTGTCTGAAAGCAAACTATCCAACAACTCCAATCCCTATTGGCCAGCGACAGCCTATGACGTAATATGGCACGACTCGGAAGTATAAAAGGAGCACCTGGAGAAACAGACAGTATCTATCATCTTGAGGGACTGTTCTGCAGGCAGGCAGACCGAAGCATGGCAAGGAAACGCAGAGTCTCGTTCCCTCAGGGAACCATGGTTACATACGTAACCTGAGACGTTCCCTTTCGAAAGAGAACTTGCTCTGCGTTTGAACGCTTTGGGGAACGATATACCCACAACGCCATGCTTAAGGAGAGTGCATGCCAAATAATACGGCTGACAAAATGTCAAGCAGTTTCGAAGGAAACACTTAGCAACTCACCATCGGGTCACACCAGGCTGTCAGTGACAGCATTCCCTACGGCCAACAGCCCAGGCTGAGCCTAAAAGAGGCCTTCCGTAGAAAGACTACTAAGGCCGCTTAAGGCATCTGGGACCAATGTTTCTGAGAAAAAGTGGTCCCTTAAAGGGAATGTGGCCAGGGAACCAAAAGGAGCCCCGGCCAGTCACTAGAGGGGAACGGAGTCACCCCCAATGCCACCAGGGAGGCCGACCTGGTCTGATGTAGGACAAACTTAGTCTTGGCCAACCCTGTCTGAATACAGAATCTCCAAAATGCATTCTTCAGAGGTAAGAGCGACTGCAAGAAGGGCAGTAAGCAACTCAAACCCATGTGTAGAGATGGGCATCCTGGAGAGCAGAACTCAGCTGAGTGCTATGAACCCTCGTATTGAGGGGAGTATAATCCGCTCATCCTAGGATCTACTCAGCGCTTGATAAATTGCACTGAGGAGGCTGTGCACTAGAGAACCCTGATAGAGGGAGCGCAAACCAGCCTGGGGCTGATCCTCAATGGAGGCTCATGGAAGCCTTCACCTAATGATCAGCTTAGGGAGCTAAGTACTATTACACAGATAACCCTAGCAGGGAAGTACAAAGCTCGACCTAACAGGTAGACGATACTGTGGGCTCATAACCATGGTGGCCAGAAAGGGTCTACATCATGATCATAATTCTAGGTGGAGTAAGACTCACATAAGCCAGAGTACTTTGTCACAACAGTAGGACACTGCGAAGACCACCTTGAACACCTATCTTGCTGGGAGCAAGAAACATGACTTCAATATACAGCAAATGAGACTGTGAAGTGCCCACATAACAGTCCACCTAACACAATCCAACAAGCAGTGTACTCAGTAAAAGGAACCCTTTTTACTCTTTAAAGCAAGAGAAGTACAACATACGCCATCACACACTAAGGAAGGCCCCAAAAGAAGGGCCTATGACCTCAGCAGACACGTGGTGTCAGCTCGTGGCAGTGTTTTAAGCACCAGGAAGGACAAATAACCGAACCATAAGGAGGTTAAATTATCACCTGGGGCCCTGGCCAACCAGAAATGTACTCAATAAAACACTTGTAACTCTCTCAGTGAGAGGAGTACACTATTACATACACCAGTATGTTCAAAGGTGGCCCAGAGGGCCTAATACCTGTAAAACATACGGTGTTAGTCTAGTGGCCACATAGAGGTCTAACATCCTGGAGAGCAGAACTCAGCTCAGTGCTATAAATCCTCGTATTGAGGGGAGTATAATCCACTCATCCTAGGATCTACTCAGCGCTTGATTATTTGCACTGAGGAGGCTGTGCGCTAGAAACCCCCGATACAGGGGAGCACAAACCAGCCTAGGGCTGAACCTCAGGAGGAGGCCTCGAGGAGGCCTACAACCCATGATCAGCTTAGGGAGCTAAGCACTATTACACAAACAATCCTAGCAGGGAAGTACAAAGCTCATCCTAACAGGTAGACCATACTGTGGGCACATAATCATGGAGGCCAGAAAGGGGCCTACATCATGATAATAGCTTTATATGGAGCATGACTCACATACAAAAAGCATTTCACCACATTAGAAGGACATTCAATGGTGGCCTGTGAGGGCCACCTTGAACACCTGTCTTGCTGGAAGCAGGACATATGACTTAGTAACAGTAGTTAAACTGTAAAGTGCCCACATGACAATCTACCTAACACAGTCCAACGAGCAGTGTACTTGGTAAAAGAACCTTTTTACTCTTTAAAGCAAGAGGAGTACAACGTATGCCAACACAAGTGTAGCAAATTAGCTCAAAATAAATATGAATAATTAATCATAACTAGTTATAATTAATTATTAATATTTGAATCAGTTAATAAAATTAACTTAATGTAATATAAAATTAATATTACAATCAATTAACCTGTTGTTCAATGAACACACAGTGTTAATTGTTTATTAACTAAGAAATGTTCATTTCCAGGTTATGGGAAATAACAATCTTATTCTACTAAAAAGCCTGTAGTCAGGACCGACATGAATAGGGACTCCCGTATATGAGCGCAAAACACGGACAACCTTACGTGTGACATGAACAAGACTTTATTAACTAGACTAAACACTTAAACTACTCTAACATTCACACACATACATGCATACAGTTTACCAAGAGAGAGAGAGCTAAAGCAGAGTACAGGAAGCAAGAGGTTACAGCATTGTTGGACATTCAGCAGATCAACAGCCTTGAGCAAACCATCAGTTTTAATTTTAACCGGCCCTTCTTTAAAAGGGGTAAGGATACTCAATGTATCCGATAATGAGACTAAGTTTGATACTTGCATGTCTCTCCAAGTTGAATTAAAGTGTCCTGATGCAATTTGTGGAGGCTCCCGTTGAATCATTGCTGATATTGTCTTGATGAAAGAGAACCAGTTGGATTCAGAGGATCTTTGGTGAATGGAAGGTATAGGCCGAGGCCTGGCACAAGCTTGGGGTTCCTTAGAAGCTTCTAGCTTCTCAAAGCATCATCTTGACGTCAGCATTTGTCAGTAAAAGAAAAGAAGAGGAGGAAGAGCAGGAAGAGAAGAGTTTGATCTTGTGTTCAGTGAATATAAGAGGTGAAGATGTCACACCCTCTTAAGGTGTCTGAGCCAATAAGGAGTTGCCCCCTTGGAGGGAAGTTTTACGAGTCTTTGTTCTGTAGCAAGATATTAGCATAAGACACTGGATTGGATGAATGAGAAAAGAACCCTCTAAATTCTTATAATACTAATGTGTCACAGAGTTAGTAACATGTAACATAAATTACCAAATAGGAAATTAAAGTTGGAGTCCGTAGATACCAAACATGCTGCCAATGTGATCTCAGTCAACTATACATTTGCAACTATGGAACATTAATACCAAAATAGTTCAAAAGAGAGAATTAATACATAGAATAAAGCCTATAAAAGTAAAGTCGTGATATGGGAAAATTGGATACATGTTTATACATTTCCCAAGTGGCTATATAGAGAATACATAGGATTAAGAGAGTTTATTTGTCCTTCTCAGAAAGAATGAGTCACTGGTCTCTGCAAAATTGTTCCTGATCGTAAAAGGTCCAAGTATCTGTAACAGGACACCTAGTTCTTCCTGTAGTTTAGCTAGTTTGGGATGCTAGTTGCAGTTTTAGGGGGATGGGTTCACAGAGCTTTGATAAAGTGAGTTCATAGGTAATTCATTAACTATATTGAATAATTTTGTGTGCCTGATTAGTCCAGACGCTACACACACTAAGGAAGGCCTTTGACTGGCCTATGACCTCAGCAGACACGTGGCATCAGCTCGTGGCAGTGTTTAACCATTAGGGTTTTAGGAGCTAAAATAGAACCAACCTAGATACTAGGTAGCTATTTAGCTCTACTAGAGAAGAAACCCAGACTCAAGGAGGCTGATGTAGTTAAAACCAAACCTCATCAAGGTTTTACCACAAAAACTCACCCTTGAGAGGTCAGCCACTCAGAAGAGTACTCGGTAAAAGCACCTTTTTAGTCTCAAGTGAGAGGAGTACGTAACTGAACTCCAACATGCAGCACGGGAGGCCCATAGGGCCTACCCTAGTAAACACGTGGCATCAGCTAGTGGCGACCATAACCATACCAACCATCAGGCCATGCATTCAAGATTTAGTTTCTAAAAGGAAATGCATATTACGCCACATACTCCACGAGAGGCCTGCTTAAGGCCTACTCCCAACTGGGTTTGGTGTCTGGAACAGATTCAGGGAGTCTCTTGATTAGGGAAATATTTGGGAACAAATTCAGGAGCCATAACTGCACTGGCAGGTAATGAGGACAGCTTTGACAACTCCTGGATCAACGTGACAGGCACAGCTTCATAGGCTACATCATAAGCTCAGATGTGGTTTCCGTGGCTATAGCGGGCAGATCAAGACGCCCTGAAATGGCCTCCATAGCCAGGTCCGGGGCAGCTTCTGGGGAAGTAACATGACTGGCAGGGTCAGTTTCTGTGTGTATGACTTGACTGGATAATATCCCTTGTCTCCGTGGCTTTAGCAGGCAGATATGGATGCTCCGGAAGGGCCTCTGTGGCCGCAACAGGAAAAGGCATGACAAAGGGCATGATATTACAGACAGGGTCAGTCTCTGTGGGCAAAATATGACTGGATAACACCTCAACAAGATGGCCTCCGTTGCAAAAACAGGAAAGGTCTCTGAGAGCATAACCTGACAAACAAGATCAAGTCTCTGTGGGCACAACAGCACTGGTTAGCTGTTCTGAGGTAGCCTCCATGGCTATAACAGGCAAAGTGAGATGCTCTGGAATGGCCTTCATGGCCAGGTCAGGAACAGTTTCTGAGGAGGTAGCCATGTTGATTTGAATGCCCAACTTGGACATGACAGGACTTGTAAGTGATTGATAAGGCTGTGCAGTCACAGGTTCTTTCAATGCAGACATATCTGGTGAAGTAAGCGGCTTAGGAGTTGATTCCAACAGACAAAATATTTCTGGAACTACTGGATTAAGGACCAATTGAGTCAGATTAAGGACCTTTTGATTTAGGCTGTCCTGGATCTCTGGATTAGGGGCCTCTTGACTCAGGCCCTCATGAACAAATGGGTTTGAGCCCACCTGACTCTGGTCTTCTGGGACCACTGGACTAGGGACCATCAGAATCGGATTCTCTGGGACAAATGAACTCGGGGCGCCTGACTTGGGCCCTACAGGGGCCAATGAATTTGGGACCTCTGGACTTGGGCCCTCCTGGATCAGTGGGCTTGGGATCTCTGAAAGAAGGGCATTTGACTGCGCAATATGCACCCTCCTTTTCTTCTGCTTCTGGGGGCAAAATAGTGTATGACTGGCAGCTTCTGGGGTGACTGCAACTTTATAAATCGACTCTGGGATCACTGGAGTCAACTTGACTGATTCTGGGATGACTTTGTAAGGACCACCCGTCAGCCCAAAGAATGGATTCCAACAGCCTGGGTGAAGGTACACTGAACAAAATTATAAATGCAACACTTCTGTTTTTGCCCCTATTTTTCATGAGCTGAACTCAAAGATCTAAGACTTTTTCTATGTACACAAAAGGCCTATTTCTCTCAAATATTGTTCACAAATCTGTCTAAATCTGTGTTAGTGAGCACTTCTCCTTTTGCGAGATAATCCATTCACCTCACAGGTGTGGCATATCAAGATGATGATTAGACAGCATGATTATTGCTGTTTTACTGGACCCGATGCCACACAGATAATTCACATCGGCCGATTGTGTTCTCACGCACAAACTCGCCAGTTCTGATTCTTACTCAGAGAATGCAGAGTGAATATTTTACCTTTAAGTAGGCCGCATACTGCTTGCTCATAACAAAAAGTGTAATTTTTTTTTATATTATTCACAAAAACTGCAACTTGTTAAGTCAGTGATAGACAGAAATCAAAAGGTCTTCAGATGACGTTCCTACTGCTCCACTCATTCATGAGCCTTCAGTTTGACCTATCCTGGACACAGATTTGTGGTAGCACCAGCCTCCTCATAATCTACTGGTAATAATAATTTCAGGAGAGACCAGAATGAAAATATAACATTTTATTTGTCAGGTAAAAATGTATCATGCCAATTACATAATTAAACAATTAGAAGCCAATTCAGAAATAATAAATACATAACATAAATTGCTCAAAGATGACTCTAAGAGTAAGAAATGCATACACACAGTGGTGGGTGAGTGTTTTAAAACACTAACCCAGCACTATATGGGGGTTTTGTGGCTACAGAAGGTCCCAAATGGCTGCTCTGCCACCATGCTCTTAAAGGCCGTCGAGGAGCTCGACTTGGAATGGGCCACACCTGAGGAGCCGACTCGCAGCAGGCTGGACCCCGCCAGCGATCTGCACCCTTCTTCCTCGAGGTCCACGTAGAGCTCACAAAGTCATTATGCGCTCCTTACTCCGCCCGCCTGCAAACTTCTTCACCTGTGGCTCTCACCTTGTTTGACGGCTCACGTGAGAAGGGTTACGAGCAGATGCCGCCGCTGGACGAAGCTGTGGCCGCTCACCTCTGTCCTCCCGCGGCTGTGGGCTGGAAAAGCAAGAGGGCCCTTCCTTCCAAGCCCTGCCGTACGACCTCCGCCATCGCCAGCCGAGCGTACTCCTCAGCTGGGCAAGCTGCATCAGCGCTTCACACTATGGCCATTCTCCAGGTCTTCCAGGCCAAACTCCTCCGTTCTCTGGACGAGTCTGGAATCGACGCGCCAGCTTTCCGCGGCCTACGCAGCGCCACCGACCTGGCCCTGCATGCTACGAAAGCCACGGCTCAAGCCATCAGGAGAACCATGGCCAACCTAGTTGTGTTGGAGCGCCATCTCTGGCTCAACCTTACAGAGATCAAAGAAGCGGACAAGATGGCCTTCCTGGACGCCCCAGTCTCGCCTTCAGGTCTCTTTGGGCCAGCTATGGAAGGATTCACCGAGCGCTTCGCCGCGCAGAAATCGTCCCAAGCTATGCAACATTTCTTGCCCAAGCGCTCCAGCTCTTCGTCTGCTTCAAGTCGGCCCAAGCCTGCGCCGACCCAGCACCAGAGCAAGCCTGCCCATTCCGCACCGCAAGCAGCGCCACCTAAGGAGCAGCGAGAGCGGGCCCACCCTGCTAAACGCTCCACGCTCCCGAGACGCCAGGGTCCCCGGCACAAGATAGTGCTGGACCCGACGCCTCCGGCGTCCTCCTGATCAGAAGGGAAGAAAGCGGATGGGGCAAAATCTCGCCACGCCCGGACCACCCCAAAAGCTCTCTCGCACAGTTCCCCCGCCACCTCGTTTAGTACCGGGTGTTGGGGACCGATGGGTTATGCACCCTGGGCCCACAGTGGTTGCGCCCATGCAAAACGCCGTTCTAATGGCGAACTCAACATTTTTAAATTGTCAAAAAGAGAGCAAATTTCCTCAATGTGCATGTCCTCCATGCAGAAGTGATGTCTCTGTTAAAGAAGAGAGCCATAGAAATCGTTCCCCCCGCAGAGAGCGAGTTAGGCTTCTACAGCCGCTACTTCATTGTTCCCAAGAAAGATAGCGGTCTCAGACCCATCTTAGATCTCAGACTTCTGAACCACTCCCTCATGAGACGGAAGTTCAGAATGTTAACGTTGAAACAGATCCTCGCACAGATACGTCCCGAGGACTGGTTCTTCTCGCTGGATCTGAAAGACACCTACTTTCATATCCAGATAGCCCCCCGTCACAGGCGATTCTTGAGATTCGCTTTTGAGGGTGTGGCTTATCAATACACGGTCCTTCCCTTCGGACTGTCCCTAGCTCCCCACACTTTTACGAAGTGCATGGACTCGGCGCTTCTCCCTCTGAGACAGATGGGAATCCGAGTTCTGAACTATCTCAACGACTGGCTCATACTGGCCCAGTCTCGTACCGAGCTAGAACACTACAGATCCGTGCTCCTCAGCCACCTCCAGTGCCTGGGATTCAGGGTCAACTTTGCCAAGAGCTCACTGCTCCCCAGCCAACGTATCACGTTCCTGGGTGCAGTTTTCGATTCAGTCCAAATGAGGGCTGTAGTCTCACCAGAGTGTGCTCTGACGTTTCAGAAGCTCACGGCATCTGCCAGGAACAAAGCCCGTTACCCTCTGAGGTTCTTCCAGAGGATGTTAGGGCTGATGGCTTCAGCCTCCCCGGTACTGCAGCTCAGCCTCCTCCGGATGCGGCCTCTGCAATACTGGCTGAAACTCAGGGTTCCAGCCCATGCTTGGCGGCATGGCCACTTCTTAGTCAAGGTCAATCAGGCCTGCATCACGGCCCTGAAACCTTGGATGAACCCCTGTTGGTTCGAACGTGGTGTTCCCCTACAGGCGGTGTCCAGAAGGAAGGTGCTCTCGACAGATGCCTCCAACACTGGTTGGGGTGCTGTATTCGAGGGCAGGCCGGCCTTCAGCTCGTGGTCTCATGAGCAGAGCCATCTGCACATCAACTGCCTCGAGATGCTGGCAGTGGAACGAGCCCTCGTTTCGTTCCAAGAGTTCCTGGAAGGGCACCATGTCTTAGTCCAACCGGACAGCATGACGGTAGTGTCTTATATAAATCGCCAGGGAGGCCTGTCATCCAGTCGCCTTTGCGCCCTGACAAAGTGCCTCCTCGAATGGGCAGTACCCAGGCTGCGGTCGCTAAGAGCAACGCACATACCTGGAAAACCTCGAACCTGGGAGCAGATATGCTATCTCGGAGCAACGTCCCCTCAGACGAGTGGATGCTCCATCCCCAGACGGTACAAAAGATATGGGAGATCTTCAGGAAGGCAGACGTCAACCTCTTCACCTCAGAAGACAACTCTCACTGCCCAACTTTCTTCTCAAAGGAGATGGATGCACTGGCCCACAACTGGCCCAGGCTCCTCCTTTATGCTTTTCCCCCGATCGCGATGATTCCTTACATCATCAGACGAATCAGGGAAGACAGACACAGAGTCCTCCTGGTGGCCCCACTCTGGAGAACCCAAATCTGGTCTTCAGAGCTGTTCAGGCTTTCCACGGAAGCCCCATGGCCAATTCCCCTGAGACGGGACCTCCTCTCTCAGGCGAACAGGACAATCTGGCACCCCCAGCTGGAACTGTGGGCTCTGCACCTCTGGTCCCTCGATGGGAGCCGATAAGCCTCCCCGGGAACATTCTACACACCATCTCTCACGCCCAGAAGTGGTCGGTCTTCATTGACTGATGCTCAGCGCGCAACGTTGACCCTGTGGAGAGTGACGTATCTCAGATACTGTCTTTCCTCCAAGAGCGGCTGGACGGAGGTCTCACCCCATACACGCTCAAGGTTTACGTAGCAGCCATCGGAGCGTTCCACACTCCCATCGCTGGCCAGACAGTGGGTAGAAACAGCCTTATTGTGCGTTTCTTGAGAGGTGCTAGGTGGCTGAATCCCCCTAGACCACTCACCGTTCCCACATGGGACATTTCCACAGTCCTTGCAGCCCTCAAAGGTCCTCCTTTTGAACCGCTGCGGTCAGCTGACCTCCGGCCCTTAACGCTTAAAACCGCTCTGCTACTAGCACTAGCATCGGTCAAATGCGTTGGCGACCTGCAGGCCCTCTCTGTAAGCCCTGCATGCCTTGAATTTGGGCCCAACGACTCTAAAGTCGTTCTAAAACCCAGGCATGGCTACGTCCCTAAAGTGCTCTCGACTCTGTTCAGAGCACAGATTATTTCCCTCTCGGCGCTACCTCCTTCTTTGGACGAGCGAGAGGTGGAATTGCACTGCCCTGTCAGGGCGTTGAGAGTCTGTTGAGTGGTCTGAGCCATTTAGGCAGTCCGACCAGCTCTTTGTCTGCTTTGGCGGCCGCACCAAGGGGTCTCCGGTCTCAAAGCAATGCCTCTCGCGTTGGATAGTCGACTCAATCACTCTATGCTACTCCTCTATGGGCCTGGATTGCCCCATAAGAGTAAGAGCACACTCCACTAGAGGTATGGCCTCTTCTTGGGTGTGGTCTAGTGGCGTTTCACTCAAAGACATCTGTGAGGCAGCTGGCTGGTTCTCGCCGTCCACTTTTGTTAGGTTCTACAACTTGGATATCCCAACCTTGCATGCTCGGGTCCTCTCGGTGTGACACGACGGCCTCGTGTCGAGCTCCGTCGTCATACATCTGTCAGGGTATTCTTTCCCTGTTCCAGTGTAACACGAAAGGGTTCGACGGCCCCCGGCCCCTGATGTATCCACTGGGCCCCTAGGCGCCCAAGATATGTTCTTGTCGTTCCCTGCCATGGTACAGCGTGATTGTATTCGTTCCCCATACGCAGTTTGAGTGAGAGTATCGAAAGGGAACGTACTCGGTTACGAATTGGTTCCTTGAGATACGGGAACGAGTACTGCGTTTTATGCCGTGCCACAGCACTGCGGCTCAGTGTCATCGCTTCAGTCGAAATTAACGGATTCCCATGGCGAAACGCCGCTTATATAGCCATAAGCCACGCCCGTTTTGGCGGGCTCGTTGGCGCGCTGTTTCGCCATAGGCTCGCGCAACTACGCCGCGCCATCATTGGTTCAAAGAGTTTCATTCCTTTGAGCCAATAGACGTGCAGTTGCACTGTGCTATTGAAAAAAGGCTTCAGCAAGGAGGGAAAGGAGCTTTTCCCTATACGCAGTACTCATTCCCGTATCTCAGGGAACCGAGGTTACGTACGTAACCGAGTACGTTATTAAATTAGTTAATTTTAATGTAGTTCCGGGAGATTCGGGAGGAGCCTAAACATTCAGTCCTGTCAATCATCATTATGAACGTATACAAGCAGCAGTCACTGTATCAACCCAGTGCAATTCTTCCAGCATTTGGTCCCGCCCCATTGTTTGAATGCATGTCCCAACCCAACGAGCTCCAGCAGCATTTTACCTTCAACAAAGAGTGTTCCGCAGAATACTCTTCCGTTTTCAAGTTACACCTGGATCCTCTACCTCTGGTTCCCCTTCTGCACACAACAAGGGAATTTGAGCATGTCATCCTCTGCAAATTTGTTCAGGTGGCCATTAAAACCCACTCCTCCCGCTCTCGGCTAGGCGTCCGCGCACCCCAGCTCAGCCGCTTTAATCCAGTCAAGTGATTTGCCTTAGCGAAGATCCAATTTCCACGAAAGACGAACAAAATCCGTGCTCCTTTTGTCTCGATTCGCAAACGGGCCAATTGATCCGTCACACCCGATGATTTGAATGATTTCATGTCTAAACGGTAAAACTATGATAGACCTTGCTGCTCGTTGCTGCTCGTTGCGTTCTGTCTTCTGGGTTGTATTTTCACACACAGCACGAAGTTTTTTTTATGAATGAACTGTTATGACATCCGCTCCAAACATTACAAAGCTCATGATAGCTTTCGTTAACTCTAAATAATTTCATTTTACCTTAATTACTCTTCATCGGTGGACTAGACGATCGGATCCCGTAAGTCTATGCATCGTGTAGTATTGTGCATAGGCTTGTTTAATCAAGATCAACTGCCCTAACATATTTACATGCGAATCACTGTGATTAACTAATGTTTCCTAAATTTACGAACTAAAACGTGGCGCAAGCCTATTGTGTACACTGTTTACATTTGCGTATGTGTCATTTATCTACAAAAACTCGGTGTAGATTTCTCTTATTAAAACAAGTATGCTACTTCTATTCTGCTAGTTAAGATCCTCTCAAACTACACCGTGTTCCAAATTATTATGCAAGTGACATATCAGTAAGATTTCAGTAGAATAAACATTCAGATTTTAGTTTTTCTAAGAAAATGTATGTTTGTTTATTTATCCACAACTGCCAGCCTGCATTGAGAGCTTCTTGAGACTCCAGAGACACCAGGAGCTTCAAATACCTGTTTGCTGCTCAACACTGGCTTTTTTATAGCTGCCCTTTTAATACAATACATTTTTTTGACAGGAACTTTCATTAATAAGCCTTTATCTGACCGAGTTCTGCTGTGCTCTAATCACTCACAAATCTTATGATAATTTGATAATCTCTATTCAGTTTTCACAAAATATCAGTTGTTTTCATGCCTTTTGCACAACATTGCACCATTTCATGCTTTTCATCTTCAGAAAGATCTTTCTTCCTCCCCATATTGCATGAGAACTGTGACTTGCTTAATAATGTGGAACAACCTCTAAGTAGGGTTTCCATAGACCTGGCAAATTATTTTGTCTGAGATTGATACCAGTTATCTAAAAAGACATGGATAAACAAACAAACATTTTCTTAAAACTAAAATCTAAATGTTTATTCTACTGAAATCTTACTGATATGTCACTTGCATAATAATTTGGAACGCAGTGTAGACATAACACAACAAGACCATCTATTGTATGTTTTTACAGATCACATTTTCAAGAAAATGGTAATTGTTTTTCTTTTCATGCCATGAAAAAAGGGCATTTTTTATACATCAGCAAATTTAAAAGCTGTTGTTAAAAAAGTTTTTCTCTATATTCACTGTAAAGCTAAGATTCTTTGTCTTAAAATGACACCGCCTCTTTTGCCTGTTCAAACAGGTGGCAATGATTCTTTTAGATACAAAGATGGTGCACTCATATTACAAATTGCAAAGGCATAGGAATAAGAACCAATTGGTAAAGTCATTGTGTCACTGCAGCTGTCAAGCTCCGGTTGCTATACAAAAAGACAGTGTTCTGAGACACATGAATTGCTTTTGCTCATTGGCTGATCAAGCCCAAAATATAAGCTTTTTAACACTGAGCATAAGAAACAATATTTTTGGGATAGTTCATATCAGATTTGTTGCTGAATTGAATCGTGTTGCATGGTTCGCTGGACTTTTGGCCCATATGTTGAGCATTCCAAAGATCTCAGATCCTTCTAAAAGGGAACAGATAGCATCTCGGCTGGTGGTCTAAGTATGGTTTTCTTTCAGCTACAGGTACATTTCACTAAAATGCTCATCATGAATGCAAATCACTCTCCTGACATTTTTCCATTTGCTAATTCCAACTGATTTGGTCATCAGATGATTCTTGTACAAATCTTAATTGTCATGGCTGCTGCTTCTGACAGATCTCTACAAATTGTTCGTTTATATCATACATGTGCCAACCACATCCAAATTGAGAGAGCCTCTCGTGTTAATTTCGTGTTAAGTCCACCAGTGTTAATTTTGGCAGCCATTTTTGATTTAGTCTTAGTCTTTATCTTCAGACGAAAATGCTCCTTAGTCTTAGTCACATTTTAGTCATTTTAGTCTAGTTTTAGTCGACGAAAAGTCATCACATTTTTGTCAAGTCTTAGTCATTACTTTTAGTCAAAATGAATTTTGATAGCTATTTTATATGTAGTCTTTAGACAAAATAGTCATAATTTTTCTCTTTAGACCAATTCATTCAAGCTTATGAAAAATTTGAATCAAGGTAACAGGCTGTATTGACATTGCACTCTTAGCAGTAGCACTTGTGCAAATGTACATATTCTCTTTCAGTGGTTCTCAAACTTTTTAGAATGCCGTACTCCCTGAGGGATTTAACATCCTTCTGTGTACCCTCTCTTTTCCACTTAGACTGCAGTTACACTTTTCCATTAAGGGACAATATTTTTTCCTTTATAAATACTTTTGTAAAATAAATAATGCCTTAAATAAAATGTTTAAAAAATTAAATAAATACAATGATGATAAAAACGAAGTGATACTTTTAAATATTACATTAAAACCGCCAGTAGGTGGCGGTAAGTCACTGTTCTTATGAGTGAATCATCGAGTCATTCATTCATTCAGTATCAAATCAAGCGGCTGTATTTATGAATGGATCATTGAATCATTGACGATTCATTCAAAGCCACAGATTTGTTCACGAATCATAGCTTGTGTGCTGCAGTTCTGCTGTGGCTTTCGTTGCAAAATCACTTAATCACGTAATATCACCCTTTTGTTTGTTGAACTGTTGTATTAAATCAATATTCGGGATATTATATATTATATTCGGGCAATATTCTTGCTGGTATAATATGATCAACATTAAAAACAGTAACTCACAGAAGGGTATATTTTTGTATCGAAGAGAGTTTTAATCTTAAATCTACATGCAGTCTATGTCTATATTTGTTCTTCATGCTAGTAAGTGCTAAATCCCCACTTTTACAAAGGTAATGTTATTTTGTCGAGGCAGCACTAATGTAGCGTGATGCTAGTGTGGGTGCAGTCAGTTTTGACCGCAAAAGATGAGGTAATTTGATTGAATGTCATGTACATACAACATTTTACCTACTAGAAATACATGTTCAGTTTTTATGTTATTTTAAGGTGAAGTAGAATAAAATGAACGGCACTTTTTGCATCAGTTTGAGAACCACTGCTGGATATCAGTCTGCACTTTGGTCCCAGATTTAGTCAGTAAACGAGCAGCTCAATATAGACACTTTAAATTAAGTAGAAATCTCAAATGAAGAGCGATGAACTCCAGCTTACTTGTCTGTGTTTTCAGATCATCCGCTCTTCTAGAGAGGGCTCGTGTGCGGGGTTGCCAGATAGCAATGATTAAGTAAAACGTGTTCTTTTAACAGAAAAGCTCTGATAGTGGGACTAAATTCTGGAAATCTGGCAACCGTACGCATGACTGCTCGTAAAGACAGTCTGTAATGTTTTGATGAACTGTAGTGATTTCAAAAGAGTGATTTTGGTCAAGTGTTTAGTCTTTTAGCCACATTTCAGTCTCGTCTTTTTTCGTCAACGATGTTGCATGTGTAGTTTTAGTCAAGTTATCATTAAATTAAATTGGTGTCGTCTCTCGTCGTCTCCTCTTAGTCATGGAAAAAAAAGGTCATCAACGAACATTTTTCATCATAGTTTTCGTTAACGAAATAACACTGAAGTCCACAAGATGATATTTATTGATGTTCTTAACACTCTAGAGTCAGGTAACGCACCGGCACGTTTTGCAGGATTTTTTTCACATTGCAGCAAAACAGACTTAAAATACTATAGAATATAGAATACATAGAATACATAGAATGTCTTTTTATTTGTGTACACTCAGAGTAAAAAACAAAATGTTGTGCTTTTTGCAAAATAAAGAAAACTAACATGATGCGTGATCTCTTGTCTCAATCTGAACGAAGTCCAATCTGATAGTTCTCAGAAAATGAACTGTAACTTAGTGAATACTAATCACAAAAAAATTAGACTTATGTCTAAAGAAACGTTGAAATGTCAGGTTTTAAATTGTGTAAGTCAAATCGAAAACAAAAATTCTCTGTTTGTGTAATCTGTATGAAAAGAGAGCCATATCAGACGCCCGTGATTCAGCTCATTATCTGCGGCCACGCCCACAGAGCAAGCGCTATTCAGACGCAAATTCTGAGGCAATACATGTATACATCGTCGCAATTGTGTATTTATTATCTTCAAAAGTGTCTATCTGCATGTTATAGCCATGGTTAGTGATCTCTGGAAGCCTCTGTTAGTTCCTGGAATGTCACATGGTATGCCTGTTCTTCATTGAGGTATTTGTGGACTAAAGGTGCACAGAGCACCCTCTGGCTGCAAGTATGAATTTGAAACACAGTATCCAGCGCTCATAGTGATGACAATAAATATTGAATAAATATTACTCCTCTGTATAGAAAATTGACATAAAAACATATGAGAATCCATCAATATTTCTCCAAATGTGCATGCTTTTAAGCTAAAAACCTATATGAAATGCCATAGAGGTAGAGATAGAAATGTTCAGACGCTTTGCATCACATTTATATTTTAAAGTATATTGAAATAGAAAACCATTATTTGGTTTGAGACTTGAGACTTCTTTTAAAACATTATAATAGCAATGCATCCAATCTTTTGACTGGTACTGTAATTTAACATAACATAGGCCTATACAAATTTCTCTTCACATGATGTGCAATAATACGTGCATGCATGAGATCACAAAAATCATGTTTTTTTTTTTTTTTTTGTCAAGAGTGGACATTATATTTACGTTAATACAATAGCTGATGTGATCCTGTTATCAGAGGGTTTTTTCACATGGCCTACCTGACTGAAAGAGCTCATTATGCAGCTCATTATGCAGATCTTTTGTCTTCTCAGGTGTGAATCACAGCATTATTCATGAAGATTCACGCCTCCACGCATACTGTTTCTTGACAAAAAGTGTCATTTGCGGTGACATACACATACGTAATATTTGCTTTTTGGCCTTATTTCTGTGACTTAAGTTTTTTGCTTTTTCAATAACCACGAATAAACATTATTCCTTCAAAAAAAACAACAACAACAACAAAAAAACATGTACATACATGTTGCTCACATATTATGGAATGTTCTCTCCCTCAACCCATAGCAGGAGGAACAACTCGGATATTCATTCTGCTGGGTCTGGTGATGGCTGGTTCGTTCTGTCAGGGTTTTGTCACAGCAGTCTAATGTCAAGTCAAGTCACCTTTATTTATATAGCACTTTTTACAATGCAGATTGTGTCAAAGCAGCTTTATAGTGATAAAAATCAATAGTTATTAAATTAGTTCATTTTAATGTAGTTCCAAACGTAGGTTCGGGAGGAGCCTAAACATTCAGTCTTGTCAATCATCATTACGAGCGTATGTAAGCAGCAGTCACTGCGTCATCCCAATGCAATTCTTCCAGCATCCCTCCTCCTCCCCATCTCCTCCTCTATTTCGCTTATTCTCCCTCTATGCAGTAATGTTATAGGGGGGTTTAACTCGGAGCTTGAGCTGAGCCTCGGGTTTGACCCTCCTTCGAGGACAGTAAGCCAAGTTTGTTTTACCATTAACCATTCAGACTGAATGGGCAGGCAAACTTATGAATCTATATATAAGCACTGGAGAAAATGGCAGTAAATTGCGCTGTTTCAAAACGCTGTATGTTGCCTCAGGACATGATTGTGATGACAGGTACCAAGTTTAGTCTGAATATGATAAAGCGTTGCGGAGATACAGTCTTGCGTCTATTTTCGTAGGTGCTTTATAAAATTAATTTGCTAATTTTTCAAAAATGGTTTCAGAAATTGACTTGAAATCCATAACTTTTTGTTGCCATGGTCTGAAGATGAATTGGTTCAATTTTCGTGAAAGTTGGAGTAACGGCCTAGGAGGAGTTATAAAAAGTAGGTTTGTAATTTTGTTTCTAACCCTTACAGTTCAAAAGTTATTAGCATAAATGTGAGTGAAAATTTGGACAGGTGGTGGCGCTAGAGGGATTGAGCTATAGACTCCAAATTTACTATGCTGACATTTCAGACTGTCCTCTATCTGTGTGCCAAATTTATAACTTTTCTGCAAGCGGTTCCATGGGCTGCTATAGACTCATAGTGGTAGAAGAAGAAAAAGAAAAAAAAAAAGAATAATAATAAGAACACCAACGGATACAATAGGTGCCCAAGGAGGCAGGACAAGAGGAGCACATGGCCAACACAAACAAAGACAATAGGCTTGTTCAACTTCATGCAGTTCTGCACAGAGCGACCAGTGGCTGACTTGAAGCAGTGCATGCTGGTAAGAAATGATGTCCAACTTGAGACAATGCCGACCCCATGTGACTGTGACGTATGGCTTCAAAGTACTGCGAGAGCGATTCAAGTCAGCCAGTGTCATTTCTCAAGAGCAGCTGCACGAGCTCTGAAGACGACACAGCTGTTCCACGATTGGCCGGATTCACCGCATGAAAATCACGTGCGTTTCGTGTTTATTCTGAAAACTTCAGTTCCACTAATACTCACAAATCTGTATTTTTATAACAGTTAAAGCTCTTTTCATGTAGTCACGATGTTGTATTGTGTCATGTTTATCAAAATAAAAATAATATAAAACACAGACCCCACTACATTGGTATTTAAATAATATATGTTGAACTTTATTCTTGTAAAGACAGACGTTGTAAGCAGTACATAAAGTATTGAATGAAAATGTCTCTGAAACATCTGTGTATTAGTCAAATATTGCATTTATTTCATTTCAGCTGTGATAAAGTATGCAAACGTCACTACGGGAAGCAGAAGGTGTCCAACTTCACGTCTCCGTTTTCAGCTCCTCCCCGTCTGCACGTGGCTACTCTCGTCGATTGGTTGCATCCAGCCACAGCCGACGTCGAACACACCTAAAGCCATGTGCTCAGGCACAAGACAAACAAAGAAACATTGAACATTGAACAGAGACAAGACAGACAAGGCAGGACCCTGATACACCTTACATCTATATTGTCTTTGAAAAATTGGTTAAGTGTACCATCAAATACTGACAAGCTTATATATTTAAACTAAAACATGCTTTAATGTAACTCAATTGAGACTTGTATATCATGCATTTAAAGGTGCCATCGAATTGAAAATTGAATTTACCTCGGCATAGTTGAATAACAAGAGTTCAGTACATGGAAATGACATACAGTGAGTCTCAAACTCCATTGTTTCCTCCTTCTTATATAAATCTCATTTGTTTAAAAGACCTCTGCAGAACAGGCGAATCTCAACATAACACCGACTGTTACGTAACAGTCGGGGTGTACGCCCCCAATATTTGCATATGCCAGCCCATGATCGAGGCATTATACAAGGGCAGCCAGCCAGGATCTGTGCACAGCTGAATCATCAGAGTAGGTAAGCAAGGAAGGACAACAGCAAAAAATGGCAGATGGAGCGATAATAACTGACATGATCCATGATAACATGATATTTTTAGTGATATTTGTAAATTGTCTTTCTAAATGTTTCGTTAGCATGTTGCTAATGTACTGTTAAATGTGGTTAAAGTTACCATCGTTTCTTACTGTATTCACGGAGATAAGAGCCATCACTATTTTCATTATTAAACACTTGCAGTCTGTATAATGCATAAATACAACTTCATTCTTTATAAATCTCTCCAACAGTGTAGCATTAGCTGTTAGCCACAAAGCACTATCAAACTCATTCAGAATCAAATGTAAACATCCAAATAAATACCATACTTACGCGATTAGACATGCTGCATGACGAACACTTTGTAAAGATCCATTTTGAGGGTTATATTAGCTGTGTGAACTTTGTTTATGCAATGATAGAGTCGAGAGCTCAGGAGGGGGCAGAGAGCGCGAGCAATTAAAGGGGCCGCAGCCTGAATCGGCGCATTTCTAATTATGCCTCAAAATAGGCAGTTAAAAATTTTTTTAAAAAAATCTATGGGGTATTTTGAGCTGCAACTTCAGACACATTCAGGGGACACCTTAGACTTATATTACATCTTGTAAAAAAACGTTCGATGGCACCTTTGAATACAAATGTGTAATTACAAAATTATAACTGAATCTCTGTCTCTCTAACAAAAACAGCTATACAAATTTTGAAGGAGGGATCAACTGTATTACTTCACACAATACTCAGCTACATCAATAAAGAGTTTTTTTCAAACCCGTGTAGCGTCTGGACCAATCAGCCACACAATTATTCATTGTATTTAATGAATTACCCATAAACTCACTCTCACTATCAAAGTTCTCTGAACCCATCCCCCTAAAACTGCAACCAGCATCCCAAGTGTAGCTAGCACACAGGCCAACCTAGGTGTCCTGTTACAGATATATGGTACTTTTATGATCCAGAAGAATGCTGTAGAGACTAGTGACTCATTCTTCCTGAGAAGGACAAATAAACTCTCTTAATCCTATGTATTCTCTATATAACCACTTGGGAAATGTATAAACATGTATCCAATTTTCCCATCTCATGACTTTCCTTTTATAGGCTTTATTCTATGTATTAATTCTCTCTTTTGAACTATTTTGGTATTAATGTTCCATAGTTGCAAATGTATAGTTGACTGAGATCACATTGGCAGCATGCTTGGTATCTACGGACTCCAACTTTCATTTCCTATTTGGTAATTTATGTTACATGTTACTAACTCTGTGACACATTAGTATTATAAGAATCTAGAGGGTTCTTTTCTCATTCATCCAATCCAGTGTCTTATGCTAATATCTTGCTACAGAACAAAGACTCGTAAAACTTCCCTCCGAGGGGGCAACTCCTTATTGGCTCAGACACCTCAAGAGGGTGTGACATCTTCACCCCTTTTATTCACTGATCACAAGATCAAACTTTTCTCTTCCTGCTCTTCCTCCTCTTCTTTTCCTTTACTGACAAATGCTGACGTCAAGATGATGCTGTAAGAAGCTAGAAGCTTCTAAGGAACCCCAAGCTTGTGCCAGGCCTCGGCCTAGACCTTCCATTCACCAAAGATCCTCTGAATCCAACTGGTTCTCTTCATCAAGACAATATCAGCAAAGATTCAATGGAAGCCTCCACAAATTGCATCAGGACAGTTTAATTCAACTTGGAGAGACATGCAAGTATCAAACTTAGTCTCATTATTTGATACATTGAGTATCCTTACCCCTTTTAAAGAAGGGCTTGTTAAAACTAAACTGATGGTTTGCTCAAGGCTGTTGATCTGCTGAATGTCCAACAATGCTGTAACTTCCTGCTTTACTGTACTCTGCTTTAGCTCTCTCTCTCTTGGTAAACTGTATGCATGTATGTGTGTGAATGTTAAAGTAGTTTAAGTGTTTAGTCTAGTTAATAAAGTCTTGTTCATATCACACGTAAAGTTGTCTGTGCTTTGCGCTCATATACGGGAGTCCCTATTCATGTCGGTCCTGACTACAGGCTTTTAGTAGAATAAAATTGTTATTTCCCATAACCTGGAAATGAACATTTCTTAGAATTAATAAACAATTAACACTGTGTGTTCACTGGACAACAGGTTAATTGATTGTAATTAATTTTATACATTAAGTTAATTTTATTAACTGATTCAAATATTAATAATTAATTATAACTAGTTATGATTAATTATTCATATTTATTTTGAGCTAATTTGCTACAAATGGTGGAGAATGAAATGGGCATGAATAAACAAAGGTTATGAGCTTAAACCACTGTCAACTTAAAAGTGTGCATTTGATAATTCCAGTCAGAATACGTCAGACGATGCGCATTTTGGTCACTAATTGCTGGCTTGTTAGATGCTGATAAAGTGATAGCTTGAATTGACATCTCTATGTAACTGAAAGAGTCTACTCTTGACACATTTTAGCATATGTTCAAATGGTATCAGTGTAAAGTTAATCTGATTTTAGCGAAGAAATCCTAATCTCAGTATTAGAGCGTAAGCCTGTGTTGACGAAGGAATCTCATCTCAGCGGCATGTAAACTGTACCAGAATTGATTATTCTGCTTTGGTTGGAGAAATACCAATTGCAGTATTGCTTAACCTGTTTCTGATGAATGAATCTCAGTACAGTGTTATATAAATGTAGATTTGGGTAATGCTCCCCTTTTATAGTTAAGATTGATGTCATTCATCTAAACTTTGGCTGCATCTACAAGCATAGCTATCTTTTGACCAAAACTGTGTTTCACTCGCTGAAAGGAACATCAGTATTCATGCACAAGACGGACTTAACTACATATGCTTAAACAAGCTTTGACTTACTGCAAACTGTGAATTACTCTTTAAACAAGTACAAGACGTTGTTTAAAGTAGAGAGAAAGGTTTACATGAGTAAAATTTGCAAATTCCAAAACATATTTGCATTTTACTGAATGTAATATCAAGTTTTTGAAAATCTGAAAGTATAAGCGTCACATTTTAACTCTATACGTAACTTGTTTGAAATGAGCAGACAGTCTCAATAAACTGTTTGAATTGTTCTGATGTGCATTGGTTCCCATGACAACGACTTGTCACAGGAAGTGCTAACTCATCACCTTGTGATGCCATATTGTAAACAAACCAGGCTAGGTGGCTAAGCTAACCTCACCTAGCAGCCCTGCACCTCAGGCTAAGCTAACTAATAGCTTCTACAGTTAGTGGTTAGCATCATTTACGTGAAGCCTTTAACTACAGCTTGTGTGTATGCAGTGTGAACTGATCTAAACCCATTCTGCTGTGTTAGTCACTTCTTTAAATCTTTTTATTGATTTTAATTATAATAGCAGTCAGCTATTAATTTTTACTAGTATTATTTCTTTCATCTTTGTGATTTATTTACATCTTCCTTTTTAGTCTTGTGTGGTTTAATTTCCCAATATAACCACAAGCAACTAGACATACTCTCCTTCTTGATTTTGTTTATTTACAACAGTTGCTTCAATTTTATGAGCCAGTTACAAAGGAATCTGAACGATTGCTATGGCATAATTTTGAGCACCACTAATAAGCACAATCTAATAGGAAAGCTCTCCTCTTCCTCTCCCTTTCTCTTTTCCATTTGTTCAGAGGTCAAGCCTGTTGTGAGCCATCAGTAAGAAATACCAAGAAATAATTTGACCACAAGAACCATCTTAAGTCATTTATTAAACCTAGCTGTATTTTATACACCTGGCTGCTCACTGTGCCTTTAGCCCTAAATTCTGTTTGATCTTGCAGTAGTCTCTTGCCCTTACTCTCACCACAAGCGTGCCTAAATGTTGCAGATCAGATGCTCAGCCTAACTGCCCAGATGGCAGACCGAAAGGACTGGCTAGGTGTCGTGAGGAACACCCTCCTAACCAGTGCTGCTGATCAATTACAGCACCAGAGCCAAAAGCAACTGGACAAAGATGGAAGAGAAGTAAAGGCAGATGACTCAAACCAGAGGTATGATCACAATGATCTGACTGAAGTCAACTTCTTCCTGGCCCACATCCTCACTGTTTTGAAACAGGAGGTGAACAACCTCAAACTCCAGATCACAGAGACTCACAAGGAGCTGATGCATGCTAAAAGCCACATAGACCAGCTAGAGATGGAGGCTCGGGACAGACACAAGGACCCTGACAGAATAGAGACACAGAAGAAAAGCCACAAACTGCAAACGGCTCTGACAACTGCTCAGCAACGAGAGCAGCTGGAAAAGGCAGCCAGAGAGGACCTGGAAAAGGAACTCTTTCACAAAGAGTCACTGTTACAGCAAACAGCAAATTCTGAACTCTTGGAAAAAGACACCAGAATCAGGGCCTTGGAAAGTCACCTGGACAACACCCAAGATGAACTTGACATGGCCCAAAGAGAACTGAGACTCTCTTACCTGCAGCAAACAGAACCACTGCAGGAGAAACATCTCACTTCACCACATGGAGTCAGCAGAAGAACCTCCCCCAGCCAAGCACAGAGGTACAGAGGGGGAAGCCAAAGCCTTCTGCTTGACACCTTATCAGCCAATTTCCTGAAATCCTCTGCAGCTGCATGGGAATGTTACCGTTATGATGAAATTATATATTGGGTTATAATTTTGCCATTATGACATGTTGCAGATTAACAGGACATCTATTTTTTGGCAGAAAAGCATGTCCAATACAGGTCTTATTGACCCCTTACATTTGTGGTTTTTGGTTTATGCATTCTTAACTATTAGGAAAGCATATGAATATTTCTTACATTTCAATTTTAGGCATTTTGCTGTTTTTTAAAGCTGCTGTCCGCGGTTTTTGGCCCTCTAGCGGTTAATAAACAGAACTGCACGCGTCTTGCGGAAGAACATTGCAGCCGGAGCTACTTTTCTCTGTGTATGTCTATGGCGAGTCACGCAGTTACTGTGATACTCTGCGGCGAGTCCTACCAGTCTGGTCTGAAATAGTCCGAATATAAACACTTATATAATAAAATAATATAAATATTTAAATATAAACACTTAAATATAAATAATATAAATATAAATATAAACAATCTTTTTTTAAAAACATCACCAAGTAAAACACTGCGTTTATACAGAACTGTCTCTTTACGACCACAACAAACGGGACACTTTTCAGACGCGCATTCCAACTTCGCCTCAGCGCCAGGCGCAAGTCAAACGAGCGCGAAAAAGGTGCAGGTGATGACGAGGGAGCTTCAGTTGAACAACAGTGAATCGCAGTCAAATGAGATGTTGTCAGGCTGTCGGTAAAACTCAGAAAAATCAGCCGTTATACTGTGCTTGCACTCAAGAATTGCATGCGCAAATGCGCTGGCGCGCGCTGCATAATTACTTTATTATAGTTTAAATTAAATGCAAAAGAAACTACGAGCAATGACCGTCGTTGTTCTGTTGTAAGTTAAGTCATGAAATTACCAAACATGCGATTAAAGCTGCCTCAAAACTGTGCATGCATTTATTGCTGACATGGTTTTAAATTATCCAATTTGTTGGCCTTAAAACGTCTTTAAAATGCACATATGTACACCAGGGAAATCTAAATTTCTCGGGGGAGCATGCCCCCGTACCCCCCTAGCAAACAACATTTTTTTGACCTAGGTAATTATGAAACCCTGCGTACAGCCCAGCTAATATTCTATCTAATGAAATATGAGGTAAACGTGCATTTCTCCAAATGTGCGCACTTTTGGACTTAAAGTTTGCATGTGTATGCACTGTGATCAAAAATAAATGGGACCAAACGTGATTGAATGTAAAGGTTTGTGTGTCGTTATTCTATTAATAACTACCGATTGATTTTGCATTTCTATCAGAAATTAAGAATTATTAGTGTCATTGTAGTGGTGCAAATATCGAAGCTATTTAACACTTCAAATCTCAAGGTTAAATCAGAAGATTTTTTTGTAAAAATGTTTCTGTAACAGCTGCCAAAAATAGTATATAGATCTACTGTGGTTTTTAACAAATTTTCCAAAAAAAAAAAAAAAATTTTTTCAAAACATCCCCCCCTCTGTTTTTTTTCACAAATCGCACCCTGATTATATGTGATATCAGAAAAGTGTGTTTAACTGCTTTGAAACTAAAACTAACCTGATTTGATCTAATAAAAACCCATTAATATACAGTAGTCAGCATTTGAAGTGGATCAAAAAAGTTCATCAAAGTTGCCCTTAGAAGAAGATTTTAGGACAACTTTGATGAAGGGTTTTGATCCACTTCAGATGTTGACTATTTAGAGACATATTGACAAAAGTATTTTAATTAAACTTTATTTGCAGTTCTTTTTTATTGCACAATGCATATTTACATTTATTCATTTATTTCTAAATATTAAGCATAAAATGTGTTTAATATCACTATTAGTAAGGATATTATGATCACTGTATAATTTGAATGCAAGATGTATATAGTTGTACTAAAGTATACTTGCAATAGTTGCAATAGAAAGTATTCACAGCGCTTCACTTTTTTGAAAATGGCTGTGCACCGATGCTACCCATCCAACCTGATGGAGCTTGAGAGGTCCTGCAAAGAATGGGAGAAGCTGCCCAAAAATAGGTGTGCCAAGCTATAGCATCATACTCAAAAAGACTTGAGGCTGTAATTGGTGCCAAAGGTGCTTCAACAAAGTATTGAGCAAAGGGTGTGAATACTTATGTACATTTTTTTTTTTTTTTTTTTTCGTTTTTTTTTTTAATAAATTTGCAAAGATTTCAAACAAACTTCTTTTTTGTTGTCATAATGGGGCATTGTTTATAGAATTTTGAGGAAAATAATGAATTTAATCCCTTTTGGAATAAAGCTGTAACATTACAAAATGTGAAGCGCTGTGAATACTTTTGGGTTGCACTGTGTGTGTATATACAGGTGCTGGTCATATAATTAGAATATCATCAAAAAGTTGATTCATTTCACTAATTCCATTCAAAAAGTGAAACTTGTATATTATATTCATTCATTACAAACAGACTAATATATTTCAAATGTTTATTTCTTTTAATTTTGATGATTATAACTGACAACTAAGGAAAATCCCAAATTTCTCAGAAAATTAGAATATTACTTAAGACTGATACAAAGAAAGGATTTTTAGAAATCTTGGGCAACTGAAATGTATGAACATGAAAAGTATGAGCATGTACAGCACTCTATACTTAGTTGGGGCTGCTTTTGTCTGAATTACTGCAGCAATGCGGCGTGGCATGGAGTCGATCAGTCTGTGGCACTGCTCAGGTGTTATGAGAGCCCAGGTTGCTCTGATAGGGGCCTTCAGCTCTTCTGCATTGTTGGGTCTGGCATATCGCATCTTCCTCTTCACAATACCCCATAGATTTTCTATGGGGTTAAGGTCAGATGAGTTTGCTGGCCAATTAAGAACAGGGATACCATGGTCCTTAAACCAGGTACTGGTAGCTTTGGCACTGTGTGCAGGTGCCAAGTCCTGTTGGAAAATGAAATCTGCATCTCCATAAAGTTGGTCAGCAGCAGGAAGCATGAAGTGCTCTAAAACTTCCTGGTATACGGCTGCGTTGACCTTGGACCTCAGAAAAACACAGTGGACCAACACCAGCAGATGACATGGCACCCCAAACCATCACTGACTGTGGAAACTTTACACTGGACCTCAAGCAACGTGGAGTGTGTGCCTCTCCTCTCTTCCTCCAGACTCTGGGACCCTGATTTCCAAAGGAAATGCAAAATTTACTTTCATCAGAGAACATAACTTTGGACCACTCAGCAGCAGTCCAGTCCTTTTTGTCTTTAGACGCTTCTGACGCTATCTGTTGTTCAAGAGTGGCTTGACACAAGGAATGCAACAGCTGAAACCCATGTCTTGCATACGTCTGTGCGTAGTGGTTCTTGAAGCACTGACTCCAGCTGCAGCCCACTCTTTGTGAATCTCCCCCACATTTTTGAATGGGTTTTGTTTCACAATCCTCTCCAGGGTGCGGTTATCCCTATTGCTTGTACACTTTTTTCTACCACATCTTTTCCTTCCCTTTGCCTCTCTATTAATGTGCTTGGACACAGAGCTCTGTGAACAGCCAGCCTCTTTTGCAATGACCTTTTGTGTCTTGCCCTCCTTGTGTAAGGTGTCAATGGTCGTCTTTTGGACAACTGTCAAGTCAGCAGTCTTCCCCATGATTGTGTAGCCTACAGAACTAGACTGAGAGACCATTTAAAGGCCTTTGTAGGTGTTTTGAGTTAATTAGCTGATTAGAGTGTGGCACCAGGTGTCTTCAATATTGAACCTTTTCACAATATTCTAATTTCTGAGATACTGAATTTGGGATTTTCCTTAGTTGTCAGTTATAATCATCAAAGAAATAAACATTTGAAATATATCAGTCTGTGTGTAATGAATGAATATAATATACAAGCTTCACTTTTTGAATGGAATTAGTGAAATAAATCAACTTTTTGATGATATTCTAATTATATGACCAGCACCTGTATATACACTACCGCTCAAAAGTTTGGGATCGGTAAGATTTTTAATGTTTTTAAAAGAAGTTTCGTCTGCTCACCAAGGGTGCATTTACTTAATTAAAAATACAGTAAAAACAGTAATATTGTGAAATATTATTACAATTTAAAATGACTGTTTTCTATTTGAAAATATTTTAAAATGTAATTTATTCTTGTGTTGGCAAAGCTGAATTTTCAGCATCGTTAATCCAGTCTTCAGTGTCACATGATCCTTCAGAAATCATTCTAATATGTCAATTTGCTGCTCAAGAAACATTTATTGTTTACAATTGTACAAAATATTTGTGTACAATATTTTTTTCAGGATTCTTTGATGAATAGAAAGTTCAAAAGAACAGTGTTTATTTGAAATCTAATCTTTTGTAACATTATAAATGTCTTTACTGTCACTTTTGATTGATTTAATATACGATATTGCGTGGCTTGTCAGTAGTGAACTACCCAAACTTTCGATCCCCATTCAAATAGAAAACAGTTATTTTAAATTTATTTTAATTAAATTAAGCCTTGGTGAGCAGACAAAACTTCTTTTAAAAACATTAAAAATCTTACCGATCCCAAACTTTTGAGTGGTAGTATACATATATATATATATATATATAATGTGTGTGTGTGTGGTGTGTGGTGTGTGTGTGTGTGTGTTTTTGTATGTATGTATGTATTTGATTTCATATATATTTAAAATTAATTCTACCACTGTTACCAATGAAATGATAACATTAACTTAGATCTTGATTTTGTCCTTTTCCTCTTGTGCAGAACTCACAATATACACATTTGGTCATTGTTGTTGTAGTTTAATTTTAGTTGATTATTTTTTATGTGTATGTGTGTGGTCAAACTGCAAAACAAAACAATTCACAATTACTATATTGTTCACATCACCAAATACATTTCTACATTTAAACATCAGCTTTAGATTGTAAGCATTAAAATATATGCTTATAAATCAAAATATAATAATCTCTATAATGCTAATATCATATATTTGCAGGAAATATTACGTATATGTATTAAGCATTATCACGTATTTGTAGAAAAGTCTCTGTGTCACAAACGCGTACTCAATTTGTTTACCAACTAAGTGCAACCTATATTACATGAATATTGCAACAAGTAATATAAAACAGTAAATGTCTACACAAACATTAAAACACAAGTGTATAACATTAGCCGTTTAGGCGCTAATCGCAAATAGCGATCTACACATCAACACATCAGAAACTAGTTCACTTAAACAACACACAAATTACTCACCACGCTGGGAATATATATAGTTTCAAGTTATAGTTTCAAACTGGAATCGTTATAGAAGTTGAGTGATGATTAACATGAGAACAACATGGCTTTCTCTCTCAGTGTTTTCTATATGCAACCTCTTTTTTTTATGCAAATCACATGTGCCCACCATATCAGCGTCCTTAAAGGGGCAGCGCCCAACACACACTTTTCATCTTCACTTTGTAGCATTGTACACCTTACTCAGCTTTCACTCATGTGAGAGAAGCTCTTATAACTATTTTGAATGTTACTTTATGGCAACCTGGGGTGCGTTTCCCAAAAGCATCGTTAGCCAACTAACATCGCAAGTTCCGTCGTTTCTTACATAGTTCAACGATTTGGTGTTTCCCGAAACCACAGTTCAAATGAACATTCGCAAACTGCATCGCAAACTTGTGTGGTGGAACGACAGCACTCGAGCTGTGGTTAGAAGCATAGTTTCCTTTTTTTATGACATGTGGACTTAATAAATCGTTATCTTGAGCAAAATAAGCAAGCTGACATTAAGTACAATGTATATCTTTTATTTCGAATATATACAAATGTCATTTACATATTTTAGTTTGTCAAAAGATTTAAAGCACCGTTTTTGTGCATGTGTTTACGTGCTCTAGTATGTAAGAACAAGCATTTGATTTAATCTGGAAATAAAGCAAAATAACTGAGAAAAATGAGAATTAGTCCTCTAATGCCATGTCTGTAATTTAAAGCAGAAATTCTAGCATTAATTCGATCTCAAACAGATTCATTTAAAGAAGTTATTACTCTACCACCTGCATGATGTCATTCACCAACGTGGTTGAACGACAGATTTGCGACAATACGGTTTCGGGAAACAGTCGTGACTAGCTAGTTGATTTGTTCAACGATGCATTGTACTAACGCACCCCTGGTTTCCAGCGTCCTTAAAGGGGCAGCACCCAACATCCCGGCCCCAATGACCCAAACAGGTCATTCAAACAAAGGAAGGGTGAGGTCTCAATTTAGCTAATTCAACTGAGAAAACTGGCTTCCAGGAGGCAGAAGGACGGTTGAAGACTACCGCCTGTGTTTTCACTTCCACAGTACGTACAAGTCCATCTGCACCTGGATAGACTTGAGTAATCAGACCTAGCAGCCAGTGATTTCGGGGTGTATTTTCATGCAGAATAAGCACAAGATCTCCTATTCGAAGATTCTGCTTTGATTTTAGCCATTTTTGGCGTTGTTGCAATGCAGGTAAATACTCCTTGAGCCATCTGCACCAGAAGACATCTGCCAGATACTGCACCTGGCGCCATCTGCTGCACCTGGCGCCATCTGCGTCTGTAAAGGTCTTGTTTTACGAAGGCTCCCGGAGGTAGAATTGGACCGGAACGAAGTAACAACAGATGATTTGGTGTGAGTGGTAGAGGATCTGATGGGTCGTCTGAGAGCTTAGTGATTGGTCTACCATTGACAATAGACTCAATGCAGCAAAACAGGGTTGTCAACCCCTCATCATCTGGTGCCTGCTGCGAATAGGACAGTGTTTAGAATGGAACGAATGGTGCGAATTTGTCGCTCCAAAACACCACCCATGTGGGAGGCGGCAGGTGGATTAAAGATCCATTTTACATTGTTCTGCAGCAGGTAATCAGAAATCTTTTGTTGATTCCATTCACTAATGGCTTTCCTCAACTCTCGTAATCCACCGACGAAAATAATCCCATTATCCGATCGTATTTCCATGGGTGGGCCTCTCCTAGTGATAAATCGCTGTAAGGCATTGATGAAGGAGTCAGTATCAAGAGTGTGTGCCACTTCCAAGTGGATAGCTCTCGTAGTGAGACATGTAAACAAACATCCGTACCACTTGAGTTTACTGCGTGCCTTCTTAACCAAGAATGGCCCGAAGTAATCTATGTTCACCTGGTGTCACTCTAAAGTCAGGTGTCACTCTAAAGTCAGGTAAGTCTACCATTTGCTGGATTTGCGGCTTAGCTTTTAACTTGTGACACTGTAGACATGACTTGAGGGTTCAGTTAATGACAGCACGTCCCTTTAGTATCCAGAAATGTTGACGGATTTCCGCAAGTACCCGCTCTGGACCTGCATGACCCAGGCGAAGATGGTAGTGAGCTGGGTGACGTGATGATTGTTAGGTAGAATCACTGGATGTTTAGCCTCAAAGGGAATTGGGGCATTTGTTAGTCTGCCTCCCACATGGAGGAGTTGGTTGTTTTCATCCTCAAAGGGTTTAACTCTCTGGAGTCCGGTAACGCACCGGCGCGTTTTGCAGGATTTTTTTCACATTGCAGCAAAACAGACTTAAAATACGCCGTCATTTTTTTGTCATAGAGACATAAGTAATATATCAATTGAAACTATAGAATATCTTCTTTTATTTGTGTACACTCAGAGTAAAAACAAAATGTTGTGCTTTTTGCAAAATAAAGAAAACTAACATGCGTGATCTGTTGTCTCCCTCTGAACGAAGTCCAATCTGATAGTTCTCAGAAAATGAACTGTAACTTAGTGAATACTAATGACACAAAAATGAGACTTATGTCTAAAAAAACATTGAAATGTCAGGTTTTAAATCGTGTAAGTCAAATCGAAAACAAATATTTTCTGTTTATGTAATCTGTATGAAAAGAGACACATGTCAGACCTCAGTGATTCAGCTCATTATCCGCTAATGCGGCCACGCCCACTGAGCGAGCGCTATTCAGACGCACATTCTGAGGCAATACATGTATACATCGTCTCAATCGTCTATTTATTGTCTTCAAAAGTGTTTTGAATAGCCATAGTTAGCGATCTCTGGAAGCCTGTTACTTCCTGGATTGTCACATGGCTTATTCTTCTTTAGGAGATATTTGTGGACTAAAGGTGCACAGAGCGCCCTCCGGCTGCAAGTATGAATTGAAAACAAGTATCCAGCACTCACAGTGATGACAATAAATACTGAATAAATATTACTCCTCTGTATAGAAAATTGACATAAACATATGAGAATCCATCAATATTTTTCCAAATGTGCATGCTTTTAAGCTAAAAGCCTATATGAAATGCCATAGAGGTAACATAATTATTCAGACACTTTGCATCACAGAAATACATTATGTTTTAAAGTATATAATAGAATACCATTATTTTAAATTATAATAATATTTCACAGTATTGCTGTTTTTTCTGTATGTTTGATATACACCATGATGAGCTTGAGACATGATCACAGAGGGTTTTTTCACAGCCTACCAGACTGAAAGGCCTCATTAATATGCAGGTCATTAGAGGTTTTTTATGCGATTCTTTTGTCTTCTCAGGTGTGAATTATCCATTATTCATGATGATTCACGCCTCCACGCATACTGTGTTTCTTGACAAAAAGTTTCTTACAAAAACTAAATCAATATATTGTTTTTATATGAACGAGTAGGCAGGATAATTTGTTACATAATTTTGAAGCAAAAACTGTCATGAGCCAGGTTTGATCACTCGTGTTTTTTGGGTGTTTTTTCCCCTCTATCGTTCTTCTTTCATTTATTTCAGCTGTTCCCCGTTACCGCTGGCGTTCGCGCTCTCGCGCACGCACCTGTTCTGTGTCTTTACGCTGATTGCGCTGCCTACTTCTCCCTGTTCTTCGTTCTTGTCTGTGTCCGGGAATTGATGTATGTGAGTGTGACGTGCTCCTCGTTGTCTCGCTAAACTTTATTTGTGTGTGTCTTAGCAGTCAGTATTCTGAGTCTGAGTTCCAGCCCAAGTCCAGAGACCTGAACTTGTTTCCTGCTGTCGGTTCAGTCGAACTGTGAGCCTGTCGTCTGGCGTGTTCGCTTCTATCCGCCAGCACGGACCGTTTCCTTCTGCTCGTACTTCACTCCAGTGGGACTACAGTTGAGGACCTGTGACTCGGGAAGCCGCTGTTTACTCTTTTGTTCTCCAGCTGCAACGTGCCTGCTTCTTCACGTCTGGCAGTCTGTTTCTGTTATTCCTGGAACTCTAATAAACTATTTGCAAACTCCTTTCGCCTCTGGGTCTTCTAGGCTCACCTGACAGAATTCCCGGACCAAAGAAATGGACCCGGTGAAGATTCACTTTGCTGTTAGGATGCAGGGGGCGATGCTCGGTCGTCATGAGCAGGAACTCTCTGCGATAAGACATGCGGTTGAGAAACTCATTGGTCAAGTGACAGACTTATCTCACCGACTTCAATTTCTCCGTCATGAGCTCTCTGATTCTCCGCCTCCCAGCCAAGCCTCTGAACCAAGAGTGAACAATCCACCAAGAGATATGCCGGTGAGCCCGCAGAATGTAAAGCCTTCCTAACTCAATGTGAAGTTGTTTTTTCTCTCCAACTCACTACGTATGCGACCGACCGTGCGAAGGTTGCATTTGTTATTTCTCTGCTGACAGGGAGAGCGCGAGACTGGGCCCTCGATCAGCTGGTGGAATTGGCTATCCGTTTGGAGAAGCGTGCTGACCTCCGACGCTGTGCCCGCGGTACCCAACGAGCTCCATCTCCACCCCAACCTGGACCAGCGACTGTTTCGTTTGAAGCCGCTCAGTTCCCTGAGCCCATGCAGACTGCAGGAATTTGCATTTCGCCTGCTGAACATCAGCGTCGAATCCTCCGTCACCTTTGTATATACTGTGGGCGTTCAGGACATCTGGTGGCCGTTTGCCCACTAAAAGGGAACGCTCGCCAGTAGACCGGGGGATACTGTCGAGCGCTGTTTCAAGTTCTTCTCCCGCCAAATCAGTTACCACTCTGCCCGTTGTGCACCGGTGGGCAGGAATGACTACTACATGCCAAGCTCTCATTGATTCTGGGTCTGAGGGAAATTTTATGGACGAGCAGTGGGCTCGTGATGAGAAGATTCCTTTGTTGAAGCTCGATGACCCTACTCTCCTGTGTTTGTATTAGATGGCAGTGAGCTGCCAAGTATACACTTTATTACTGCACCTGTGAGTCTCATCATCTCAGGCAACCACCAAGAGACTATTTCTTTTTCTATTTTTTCATTCTACTATTGCCCTTATTGTTTTGGGTCATCCTTGGCTCGTTCAACATAATCCACAAGTTAATTGGTCACAAGGAACCATTCAGTCTTGGCATTTGTCTTGTCATGTCCAATGTCTTGCATCTGCTGTGTCTCCTGTCTCTTCTGTATCTGTGTTGCAGGAGGAGCCTGGTGATTTGTCCGGAGTGCCGGAGGAGTATCACGATCTGCGGGCGGTCTTCAGTCGTTCCCGGGCTGCGTCTCTACCTCCTCACCGTCCTTATGATTGTAGTATAGAACTACTTCCCGGTACAACTCCTCCCCGTGGTCGTTTATACTCTCTTTCTGGAAGAAAGAGAGTATAAACGATATAGTATAAAAGATATTCTCATCTTTTCCCCGTCTCTAGCGGTGCATGTCCAGCACGTTCGTCGTGTCTTGCAGCGTCTATTGGAGAACAAGCTTTTTGTTAAGGCAGAGAAGTGTGTCTTTCATGCTCAGTCTGTGTCTTTCCTGGGTTCGGTAATCTCTACTGACGGCATCAGCATGGATCCTGCTAAGGTACACACGGTTATGGAATGGCCCATCCCAGATTCTCGTGCTGGTCTCCAGCGTTTTCTGGGATTCGCTAATTTTTATCGTCGTTTTATTGCTAATTTCAGTCACATTGCCGCGCCTCTAACGGCTCTCACTTCGCCTAAGAAACGATTTGAATGGACCGAGGGAGCGCAGGACGCTTTTGACAAACTGAAGGAGCTGTTCACTTCAGCACCCATTCTGATCATGCCTGATCCTACCGAACAATTTATTGTCGAGGTCGACGCCTCTGATATTGCCGTGGGTGCTGTCCTTTCTCAGCGTTCCTCCGCTGATAATAAGGTTCATCCGTGCGCGTTTTTCTCGCACCGTCTCTCGCCTGCCGAACGAAATTACGACATGGGTAACCGTGAGCTTCTCGCCATTCGTTTGGCTATGGGCGAGTGGCGTCACTGGTTGGAGGGGTCCTCTGTTCCGTGCATTGTGTGGACAGATCATAGAAACCTCGAATATATCCAGTCTGCCAAACGATTGAACGCTCGTCAGGCTCGGTGGGCGCTTTTTTGTGGACGTTTTGATTTCATTATTTCCTATAGACCCGGATCAAGGAATACTAAGCCTGACGCTCTTTCACGGCAGTTCGGTTCCGCTGGTGACGCCTCTTCCACTGAACATATCTTACCAGAGGGTTGCGTGGTGGCAGGCGTTTCCTGGGGAATCGAGAGACAGGTCAAGACCGCTTTTACTGGTGTTTCTGTTCCAAAACGATGCCCTCCTAATCAATTGTTTGTTCCTCCGACCATGCGGCCCGCTGTCCTCCAATGGGGTCATTCCTCTAAGCTGGTAATCCATCCAGGGGTTAGAGGAACCCTAGCGTCCATAAACCAATGATTCTGGTGGCCTTCTAGAACACGCGACGTGCGTCGTTTTGTTTCTTCGTGTCCCGTATGTGCCCCTTCCCATTCCGTCTTGTCCATGGTCACATCTGGCCATGGACTTCGTTACTGGTCTTCCTGCTTCTAACGGTAACACTGTCATCCTCACTATTGTCGATCGCTTTTCTAAAGCAGCTCATTTCGTACCGCTTTGTAAACTCCCTTCCGCCAAGGAGACCGCGCAGATTATTGTTGAGAATGTTTTTCGTTTGCATGGACTCCCTACTGACATTGTTTCGGACAGAGGTCCCCAATTTGCTTCAGAATTCTGGAAAGAATTTTGTCGGTTGATTGGGGCTACTGCCAGCTTGTCCTCAGGTTTTCACCCCCAGACGAATGGTCAAGCGGAACGTACTAACCAGATTTTAGGACGCATGCTTCGTTCTTTGGCTTTTCGTAACCCAGCGTCGTGGTGCGAGCAACTCCCCTGGGTCGAGTATGCCCATAATTCTCTTCCCTCATTGGCTACCGGGTTATCTCTGTTTCAGTCTTCATTAGGGTATCAGCCCCCTCTGTTTCCCTCTCAGGAGACTGAAACTTCTGTTCCCTCTGTCCAAGCTTTTATCCACCATTGCCAACGAACTTGGAGAGCTGTTAGATCCACCTTATGTCGAAATAGAGAACGCACCCGTCGCGCGGCCAATCGTCGTCGCATTAAAGCGCCTAGATATGTTAGTGGACAGAAGGTATGGTTATCCACCAAGGATTTACCACTTCGAACCGAATCGCGTAAACTGGCACCACACTTTATTGGGCCCTTTTCCATTATCAAGATCCTTAGCCCTGTGGCCGTCAAGCTCAAATTGCCTCCTAACTTGAGGCGTGTCCATCCGGTCTTCCATGTCTCGTGTATTAAGCCGGTCGTTCGCGCTCCCGCCCGCCCTGCCCACTGTCCCGAACTTGTTGAGAGTTCTCCTATTTACAGGGTCAGGAAGCTGCTGGACATGCGCCGTCGGGGTCTGGTTACCAGTATCTCGTCGATTGGGAGGGCTATGGTCCTGAGGAGAGGAGTTGGATTCTGGCCCGGGAGGTCCTGGACTGCTCGCTCATCGATGATTTCCTTCGCTCTCTCCAGTCTTCTTCCTTGGGAGCGCCAGGGGGCGCTCCTCGGGGGAGGGGTACTGTCATGAGCCAGGTTTGATCACTTGTGTTTTTTGGGTGTTTTTTTCCCCTCTATCGTTCTTCTTTCATTGATTTCAGCTGTTCCCCGTTACCGCTGGCGTTCGCGCTCTCGCGCACGCACCTGTTCTGTGTCTTCACGCTGATTGCACTGCCTACTTCTCCCTGTTCTTCGTTCTTGTCTGTGTCCGGGAATTGATGTATGTGAGTGTGACGTGCTCCTCGTTGTCTCGCTAAACTTTATTTGTGTGTGTCTTAGCAGTCAGTATTCATAGTCTGAGTTCCAGCCCCAGTCCAGAGACCCGAACTTGTTTTCTGCTGTCAGTTCAGTCGAACTGTGAGCCTGTCGTCTGGCGTGGTCGCTTCTATCCGCCAGCATGGACCATTTCCATCTGCTCGTACTTCACTCCAGTGGGACTACAGTTGAGGACCTGTGACTTGGGAAGCCGCTGTTTACTCTTTTGTTCTCCAGTTGCAACGTGCCTGCTTCTTCACGTCTGGCAGTCTGTTTCTGTTATTCCTGGAACTCTAATAAACTATTTGCAAACTCCTTTCACCTCTGGGTCTTCTAGGCTCACCTGACAAAAACTCTAGTCTACAACCTCTAATACCCAGAAGTCTTGTGAACACATATATAATATATATATATTTTTTTTTTCTTATTTCAGTGACTTAAGTTTTTTGTTTTTTCAATAACCACGCATAAACGTTATTCCTTCAAAAACACAAACATGTACATACATGTTCCTCACATATTATGGTAGCCTAGTTTGTGCTGAATACAGTGTAATGACACTTTTGTCATTAATATGTTTATGAACAACTGAAAAAAGCACAAATGTCAGGGCATGTCAAAACTTCTCCAGGCCCAAAATCAGCCTCAGACTCCAGAGGATTAAGCTTGAGAAGGGAACTGGTTTTGGCTTGAGAAGATCCAAAAGATGCAGTTTGTATGTGGTTGAGAATGGCTAATTCTGCTTGTTGAAGCTCACAAACAGTGATGGGGTCAGAAAGATGCACACTTGCTTTCTTGCGTAACAAAGCCTTGACACGCAACAAGATAGCAGTAGCCCTTTTCAATGGATGCCAACTGGAGTATCGCTCCAGTAATCTGTCCACTGCATTTTTCATAATTTGGTTTGGTTTATGCCAGTTGCATAGACTTCTTTAGCTCTTTTGATCTTTGCTTCCTCTGGCAAATCATTTATGATAGGTTGAGCAGGCCAATGTTCCTCCTCAAGTTGTAGAAAGTGCAGACCAGATACCCATTGTTCACTCAACAAAATCTCTCCCATATTCATTCCTCGAGAGACATCATCCACAGGGTTAGAAGCAGAGTCAATGTGTCTCCACTGGCATGGTTCCGAACGCTCATGTATTTTTGAAATATGGTTGGCGATGAACGTCTTGAAACGACAATGCTTGTTGTTGATGTATTGAAGTACGATAGTACTGTCTGTCCAAAAGAAAGTATTTTCAATTGGAATCTCCAAGTGGTGCTTGATATGCTGATCAAGCTCTGTAGCAACTACCGCTCCTAGTAGCTCCAGTCGTGGTATACTAACTGGCTTGATTGGTGCAAGTCTGGCCTTTGACATCACCAGCCTGCAAGTGTCACCAATCCTGATGTAAGAAACAGCACCGTAAGCCAGTTCTGAAGCATCGGAAAAGTGATGGAGCTGAGTAGCTAACAAGCGACTAGTGGATGTTTGTCTAAGACATCTTGGAATTGCCTCTGACAACAGAGGCAAGTCGTTCAACCATCTGCGCCACTGTGCAGCCATGCCCAGCGGTAACTCCTCATCCCATTCGACTTTCATGCGGCACAACTCTTGAAAGATTGCTTTTGCTTTGAGCACGAAAGGGCTTGCAAATCCTAAAGGATCATAGATGGAACTGGTAGTGCTCAGTACTCCTCTCTTTGATGCAGGTTTGTCCACTGCCTTGACATTGAATGTGAAGCAATCTCTTTCCACATCCCAAAGGACGCCCAGTGTTCGTTCAAATGGCAAATCCTCTTGGTCAAGGTTTACTTCATGCAATGATTTTGTCCAGTCCACAGCTGGTATTGATTTCATCACTTCCTTAGAATTGCTTAACCACTTGGATAATCTAAAGCCTCCATAGGTGAGCAGTTCCCGGAGTTCGGAAGCAAGTTTGATGGCAACCTCCTCTGTTGATACCGACTTAAGACAATTGTCAACGTAGAAATTCCGCCTCACCGTTTCCACAGTGACATCAGAGAAGTTTCCACAGTTGTCTTCAGCCACTCGTTGCAGGGCAAAATTGGCAGCACTAGGACTCCAGACACCTCCAAAAAGGTGAGCAATCATACAATAATGCTTAAGTGGTTTGTCTGGGTCGTTATCTTCCCACCACAGGAAGTGAAGCACATCTCTTTCACCAGATGGCACTCGGACTTGATAAAACATGCTCTCGATGTCTGCATTCAGAGCAACGGGTTCTTGCCTAAACTTGAGAAGAACTCTGAGTAGCTTATTGGTAAGGTCTGGGCCTTGGTGAACATGATCAATCTTCTCTGTTAATGTCAACGACCTCTTCTGTGTATCCTTTCAGCAAATCAATGTTTGGCCATTGTGTAGTTATTAGGCAGTCGTAGTGGATGTTCTTTAAAAGGAATTGGGAGTATGTAGTGACCATCTTCTTCGACTAAGTGCTTGTTCCATAGATCCACAACTTGCTCGTCGACTACTGACAATGAGTCATTGTTCACATGCACTGGATCATCCAGTTTCCAAAATCTTTCAACAGCTTGTTGTAGAGAGTGGTCAGCTTGAATGAAATTGGCAGAGATAGATGTTGAACCATCAGCTACTGGTCCATAGAGTGTCCACTCCAGGCCAGTCAGAATTGTGTAAGGCTCGCCTGACTCACCACAGCGTGTCTCACGAGGAGCAAGTATGTCTGGTTGGTCTAGTCCTATCAGCAGGTGAACTTCATCAGCTAAATCAACATCAGGTAAACATTTCATCTGCGATTTCCCTCAGATGCGGCCACTGGAACACCTCATGCTGTGTGACTAGGTTGTCTAGACTTATGTTCAGGTGATCCCGACAGAGCACTCTCTTCATGAGGTAAGAGTTCCTTTGTTGAGCATCTTCAACTCGTAGATCCACTGCTAGCGTGACTACGTTGAGATTTTTGGTCTCCATGGTGTTCAGTTTAGTGAAGTTCACAACGTAATTTCGGGAGGAGTGAACCCATCTAATCTTTCAATTACTGAAACTCAAACATAATCTCAAGAGGAGGGAACCCTAATCTTTCAATTACATCCAGAGCATATAAGCAGCTATTCACCCTGCTCTGGCATCAGTTGTTTCGATATCCCTCCACCTCCCCAACTCCACCACATAAATTAAGCATCTCATCTATCGTACTCCTCTTTCATGCACTAGTAGTACCCCTGGGGGGTATATCCAAGCTCGAGTTGAAGCTGCTTCCTCGAGCCCCTCCACAGCGGACAGCAAGCCAAATACGCTTAACCTTATTAGCTTAAAGATTTTATGAGGAAACAAACTCGTGAAATGTTCATTTTGCGTGACTCTAGCTTAAGAGCATGAACTAGCTTCTTAGAAGCAAAGGTCCCATTGGAGCCACTGTCAAGCAAAGCAAAGACATTCATAGAGAATCGGTTGTGTCTGTCTGAAACCACTACTGGCAAGATGGGAAGTGCAATCTTCTTTTGACTGGCTTCAATGCATTTTCTGGTAGTGAAGAAGTTTTTGGTGTGATAAAATAGAGTATAATATAGCATAATACAATGTGTGGTACTTTACAATTAAAAACATATGCATGTCAGGAGTAGGCCTTCATGTACTGGAAAACATGTAGGCCTGATTCTAAATAGGGTTTGCTGTGCTTACAGAAATTTGAATCACAAAGCGTGTATGAATGTAAATTGAAGAGTCTATTTTGAGCTTGAAGAAAGAGAAAAATATGGTCAAATAACTTGGCCCCAGATCATATCACATAGTATAAATATGAGCCCAAAAGGGTGGGCAGACAGCTGTGTTTCTCTGCAGATGTAACAGGCTCCGCTTGTAATAAAGTGTGTATTCTGAATCAAAGATTTTGAGAAGCGTTTTGTTTTTATGAAAAGAAGAAACCACAACATTTTGGCACCCCAGATGGGACTGGATTGAAGCACAAGTGGAAACCACTGGACCCCTGCGGTAGTCAACGCAAAAAAAGTGGCCACAAGGTAAGCGATTTATGCTTATTATTTGTGTTGAATACCGGAGAGTCATTGTGGTAAAACACTTAAAAGCTTTTCCAAATTTAAAAAAAAATTTATTAATCTTTGATTCAAGAATATTTGCATGTAGTGTGTCAGGCCTGGGTACTGATAATGATATCAGTAGATCTGTGTTAATGCATGCACACAGATGGAAAAATGTTCACGGTTACCGCTTTCATAAGATTGATGAAAGGTCTGCTCGGGTGAACGGTTTAAGGTTTATTATATCTCTCTAAAACAGAGGATGGTTTAGCTAGCTCAAGATACCGCTCTGTGACGACAGAGGTCTGCATGGTTGAGACTAGGATTATCTATGATACCGCTTTGTTTGATCAGCAAAGGACTGAATGGATAGATAATGGTTTTTTTCGTTATTTAGTTATTTATTTATGGTACGTAGAATTAGAAGGTCAAATAGGGAGTGACAGGTGCAGTGTCAGAGGCCTCTGTATCTGTGTATGTGTGTGTGTGTGTGTGTCTTAAAGTTCAAAAATAAGCTCCTCTGCTTTGGACAGTGAAATTTGATACTTGGTTAATAAAAAAAAAAAGTTTGTGAGTAGAAAAAAAAGATAGATTGCAGTCCAAAGAAAAGGAGATACATTAATGGAATGACTGTATGAGCCCTGGGGGACAAAATGAGCCCTTTAGGGACAAAATGAGCCCGAGGGACAAGTGTGAAAGGAAAGATTGTCCAATTTTAATAAAGGACTAAAGGTTTGAATGTGTGATTGTGGTGTGAATGTAAGAAAGAATAAGTTAAGATATTAGCTGTGCAGAAATACAATTGAAAATAATATTTAATTTATAAAGTTGCATTAACAAAAAAAGTTAAAATAAATAGTAAGAGATTAAATAAAAAGATATATTGGTTAAAGTTAAATATTTATAAAGAAATTAGCATATAAAATTGTAAAAACACAGGAAAAAGAAAGAGAGGAAAAAGTTAAAAATTATAACGTAATTAAATAATAGATTGAGAAATTAATTTGAGTAAAGGAACAAATAAATAAAATAAAAAAGTGTAAAATAAGGTTAGTTAAATTAATTAAAAATAATGGCTGCCACTACACCAGTGGAAATGTTAGGGTCAAAATACCCATTATGTAAGGATTTAATAGACAAAATGTCTAATAAATGGCAAAAGAGAACTAAAGATATGATGACAAAATGGCCTAAAGAAGGAACATTTGATGTGTCATTATGTGAGGAAATGGAAACTCTCATAAAAAATTATAAAGTAAAAGAGAGAAGTGTAAAAAGACAAAACAGAGAGGCAAAAAGAGAAAAAGAAAAAGCAATACTGGCATTGTTTAAAAAAGAGGGAGAAGAAATATTAAAAAATATAAAGCAGGCAAGGAAAATATTAAAAGAAGTAGATAAAGAAACAAAGAAAAAAGAAGACATGATCACTAAACCACCTCCATATTTATCACCAGAAGGTCAGTTTCCAATACTTAAGGGACTGGTAGAAGTATCAGGAGCAATGCAAATGGAAGGACAAGTTGAATTAGAAAAAGAAAAACAATTAGGACCAGATGTAAGACGAAAAACAACTCAAGTAAAACAACTAGCAAGACTTTGCCTTTAGACTGTTATGAACAGGCACGAACTGCTTTAGAAAAAATAAAAACAGAGTATGCAGGAAAATCACTGAGGAAAGAAGACAGTGAAATTGATATGCAAGCTCAGATAATTGAAGAGACAATAGATAAAAGAATTAAAGAAACAGAAAAATTGATAAAAGATACAGATAAATTAGTAAAGGATAGAACTAAATTGTTAGAAAGTTTACATGTAGAAAGTGAAGAGGAGGAATCATTTGATGAGGAAAGATGGTCACATGGTAGAGAAAAAGGTACACTTAGACCTTTAGCAAAGCAGTTACCAATTTTGATAAAAGGGACACAGGGACAATATGTTCCATGGGCTACACAGGACCTTGAGGGGCTGGTTAATCGTCTCCCTGACATTCACGAAGGGGCTGGAAAATGGATAAGAGTGTTTGAGGAAGAAACAATGGGCAAACTGTTAGCAGTGGGGGACATCAAAGCACTTCTGGCAAGAGTTATAGGTGGAACAAAAATGGAGGAAATTCTTGAAGCGTCTGAACTAGACAGAGCTGTGAATTCTTTTCTGATGGATGGGACTGTGTTTGACATGTACCGCCCAGCAGTGGCAGACATTGCGACATGAATATCCTACAAAAATAGACCCGAAAGCATTAAAGGGGTGAAGAGTTGGGAGACTCTGAGAGTCCATTCGCATATGTGCAGAGACAATTAAAAAGATGGAAGCAAGAGACTGAAGGGAATCCTGAGGGAGACCCATTAATGGCTACACTGTTCAGAAATGCTATAGTAGATGCAATGCCACAACCAGTAAAAAGTAAACTGGAAGATGTGGTTGGCTTAAACTCTAAAACACACAAGGAGTTTTGTGATCATGTGACTCATGCTGTTGAACAGTACAGAAAAAATGAACAAAACTGAAAAATCAAGAAAAAGACATGCAAAGAAAATTGACTCAGCTGCAACTTGAACAATTAACAAGTAGTCACAAGAAAAAAACAAGCAACCGTGCAAAAGGAAGGAGCTTCAGAACAAATGACAGTGACTACTCCTGTAAATGTTCCACCATCAACTGTGCAGCTACCCCCACCTGCTATGATCCCTCCAAACATGCAACAGTTCCCAACACCCACTGTCAATGTGTATGCTCAGCAGCCAGGGCCATGGAGAAAAAATCCACCACAAGGGGGACAGAGAGGAAAAGGCACACCTAATTATTTTCCTCAAGGAGTGTGTTGGAGATGTGGACAGCCAGGACATAACAAAAGATATTGCCCTAGTGGTCCATTGCAACAGTCTTTTGGGGGAGTGAAGGGGGGAGGATGGCGACAGCCTTTTCGAGGTCCTTATAATGGCCCAGTAAATCCATGGGAGGTCCAAATCAGGGATATTAGGGGTGCCCAGAGAATCCTAAAAGGGAGAATCAACTTCCAGTTTTATCTAATAATGCTAATCAAGAACCTATGATGGAGGTTGAAATAGAAGGAAAAAAGACACCTATGCTTATTGACACAGGAGCAATTTATTCTTGTATAAAATCAAATTATGTTCACATCTCCCTTTGTCTGGAAAATTTGCTAAGACAGTAGGATTCTCGGGACAAATACAGCTAATTCCTATGACTGCTCCAGTTTGCATACAGGCTAAAAATAAAAGTGTGACCATACCTATCCTTGTGTCAAATGATACTCCTGTAAATTTGCTAGGAAGAGATGCATTATGCAGATTAGGACTCCAAATTTGGTGTTCTCCAGAAGGAGTGTATATAGATTTACAAGGAATAGGAAAACAAATGATGATATCTGAACCAAAAGCAAATGTATATTGGATAGGACAAATAGAAAACGATGTGAGACAAGTTATTAATACATGGGGAAGATTCATTGAAGCAAATTGTTGAAGCACAGTCACCAAAATCAGAATTTCATTGTACTATGATATATGACCCTGAGAGAGATATAAAAACAGAAACAAAGTGGCAAGAGGAAACTGGAAGGAAAAATATTCAGTTAACATCACATTGTATCATAATAGGAAAACAGGGAGCAGCAATGGGTATAGTTGAAAATGAATTTACAAAAAAATGGTTCAATGTGCCCAATTCTGTTCCACATGTTTCCTTATGTAGGAAAAAATTTTGAAGCAAAAGATTTAGGTCCAATGATGAAAAGAGCTGAACAATGCCAGTGGAAATCAACAATAAATCCATTGATTTTTCATTCTGCTGATAAGAATTTTATTAAAATTTTGTGTACAACTGACTTAATTGGTATGCCTCAGGAAATAGTTATTAACAACAAAATTCGAGCACAAATGATAACAACTGAATCAATGGAAATTATTGAAAATGATCTAATTAAGAAGCTAGAACAACAAGTTCCAAATGAATTATGGTCTCAGTATGCAACAGATGTAGGATTAGTGAAATCAGCCAGTCCAATAAAAATACAACTTAAACCAGGAGTAAGGTTACCGAGAAAATTACAGTATCCACTAAAACCTGAAGCAGAAGAAGGAATAAAAGATACCATTGAAGGACTAGTAAAAGCAGGAGTGTTAGTAGAAACAAATAGTTATTGCAATACTCCAATTTTTCCGGTAATTAAAGCGGATAAAACTAAATGGCGTCTTGTACATGATTTACGAGCAATAAATGAAATAACAGAAGATTGGCCAGCTGTTGTACCAAATCCACATACATTATTGACAAATATTCCTCCAGATGCTAAATATTTCACTGTAATTGATTTGTGTAATGCCTATTTCAGTATCCCTGTAGCAGAAGACAGCAGATATTTATTCGCATTTACATATGCTGGAAAGCAATATACCTATACTCGAATGCCACAGGGATTTAAACATTCACCTCATATATTTAATCAGGTTCTTAAGACTTCTTGGAAGATCTAATAATAGACAGTACTTTGTTACAGTATGTAGATGATTTAATGATTTGTTCAACAACAAGGGAACAATGTCATAAAGATTCTATCAAAGTACTTACAAAATTAGCACAGGGAGGTCACAAGGTATCTAAAGCTAAACTACAATATTCAGCCACAAGTTGAATATTTAGGGAGATTAATTTCATATGGTACAAGAGCAATAGCACCAGCTCAATTAGAAGGTATAAGTAAAGCTCCATTACCACAAACTGTGAAACAAATGATGACCTTTTTAGGAATGACTGGTTTTAGTGCTGAATGGATTGAGGACTATGCTATAAAGACTGCTCCATTAAGAGAAATTATGAAACAGGCAGGAGTGCAAGAATTAAGTAATTCATTAAAATGGACTACAGATGCATTAATAGCATTTGAATCTATCAAAAAGAATTACAAAGAGCACCTGCTTTAGGAAATCCTGAATATGATAAGGAATTCCATTTATGTGGCAAACAGGGTTGATGGCTATGCCTCAGCTGTTCTGATGCAAGACACTTGTAGTGGCAGGAAAAACAGCCCATAGCTTATTATAGCACCAAGCTGGATCAAGTAGCACAAGGATACCCCCCGTGTTATCAAGGTTTAGCAGCAGTATATTATGCCTATGAGAAAGCATCTACAATAACCATGGGATATCCAGTAACTATTTATGCTCATCATAAAATTGTGGAATTGATAGAACAAGGAAAATTTGTTCTAACTCAAGCTCGTATTCTTGCATATTCATCATTACTTACATACCCAGATGTTACCATTAAGCGATGTGATACAGTTAATCCAGCTGAATTGATTCCTTTAGATTTTGAAGGAGAACACATGATTGTGTAGCTAATTCATGGCTTTCACTAGATTACGACCAGATCTTGAATCTACACCAATCACTGAAGCTGAAGTTGTTTATTTTGTGGATGGTTCAAGTTTTAAAGATCATCTAGGAAACCATGCAGGATATGCAGTGGTAAGAAAAGACATGGATGAATTTGTACCAGTAATATCCCAACAATGTGCACAGCCTTGCTCTGCTCAATTAGCAGAATTAAAAGCTCTCACAGTTGCTTGTCAACTAGCAAAGGGACAAATAGCAAATATTTTTACAGATTCAGCATATGCTCATGGAGTTTGTCATCTGTTTGGAGCAGTTTGGAAACAAAGAGGTTTCAAAAAGAGTGATGGTACTCCCATTCAACATGCTGAACAAATAGTTAAATTAATTTCTGCTATGATGCTTCCAAAACAATTAGCAGTAATTAAATGCCAAGCACACAAGAAAGGGAATTCGTATATAATAAAAGGAAATAATATAGTGGATTTTGAAGCAAAGAAGGCCTCTGGGTGTCAAGTTGCAATATTATCTCCAGTAGTGTTAATTGAACCACAATTACAAATAGATGATATTGTTCGGATTCAACAACAAGCAGGTCCATATGAGCAATCTGTGGCATCAAAGAGGGGCAACAAAAGATGCACAAGATATTTGGCGTTCACATGAAGGACAAATTGTTGCACCAACTGCACTTTTAAATATCTTATTCCTGATGCGCATGGTTTTGACCATTGCGCAAGGGGGGAAGTGATAAGGAAAATTAAACAGCAGGGATATTGGTCCCCATATTTATATGCAACAGTAGAAAACTTTTTGTCTACATGTGAAGTTTGTGCCAAATACAATGTAAGAAAAGGAATAGCAACACCAATAGGTCACATTCCAGTGCCAGAAGGACCATTTAAACATTTGGTCATGGATTATGTGGATATGATAAAGCGTGTACAAGGAAAGAAATATATGCTTGTTATAATAGACAGGTTCAGCAGATGGGTGGAAGCAGTGCCTTCAGCGGATGAGGGAGCAGGAACAGTAATAAAATTTTGACAAGAGAAGTAATACCTAGATTTGGAATACCATCAGAAATAAGTTCAGACAATGGTTCTGCATTTATTCAAAAAACTGTTAAACAAGTACTACAGCATTTAAGAATAAAACAGAGGTTAGGAGCAGTGTACCACCCAGAATCTCAAGGAATTTGTGAAAAATGCAATGGTATTCTTAAGGCTAAACTTAATAAAATATGTGCAAGCACGAAACTCAACTGGGTTGATGCTTTGCCGCTGGCACTAATGAGTTATCGCATGCAAACTAACAGGATTACACATCTAACACCGCATGAAATGCTTACGGGTCGACCCATGCCTGTGCCATATTGCAGAGGTCCTTATAAAGGACCCCCGTTAGAACAATTACAAATGGAACTAAGAGCTTATATGAAGAAACTAACTGCCATACATAAAGCTATATATATACAGGAAACGAGAAAGCAGCCTAGTGAAGAGACAGAGACCTCATGTCCAGTTGTTCCAGGGGACCAGGTATACTTGAGAGTCTTCAGGAGGAAGTGGAATGAACCTAGGAGAGAGGGTCCTTACACAGTAGTGGTAGCGACTCCAACAGCGGTTAAAGTGGAAGGAAAAACTTCCTGGTATCATCTAAATCACTGCACAAGAGTTCCCAAAGAAGGAAGGGAAGAGAAGAAGAGCAAAGTGAAACAGGTGATACAGAAAGATCAGAGACACAAAATGAAAGGATGGAGAGTGCTGAAAATTCAGAGCAAGATGAGCAGGGAGCTGAGCAAAGTGGAGAAAACCAACAAAGTGAGAGTAATACGTCCACTAATGCATCTGACGATCATCATATGCTTATTGCATCTGACGATACAAGCTCAAGCTCAAGCTACGGGTATCAACACCACTCAGATTTCCCAGTTATTGACTTCTCAGCCCTCAAACAGTCCTAACAACAACTCAATAACAACCCCAATAGAAAAGAATTGGTTAATGAGCAAAAAAATATCAAAGCAACGTAGAAATGTTAAAGATGAACAAATTGATGATTATAGTAATGAAGATATTTTTGGGAAACAGCACAAAATAATGAATGGTAAATGGGCAACATTACTGCAAGAGAACTAGGAATGGATAATTGTTTGTTATGCTCTAAATCACCGTTAAATAAGGTAATAGTAGTTCCAAATCCACATGATTATCAAAAATGCGCTATATTCAATAGAAACTTTTGCCATGCAAGTGCCTCTATTAGACCTTACTGTTCAGCTGAATGCTTAGGCTTTATAGGAAATTCTGTACATCAGAATCATTTTAGTAGACCACATTGGGGAGATTGGTGTAGATATTGGGATGTAAATGCAAATATTAAATTAAGAGAAGGAAAAGTAGAAATCCCAAAATGGTATAAAATAGATTAGTCAAGAATTTGAATGCTTTAACAAATCAGAAGGAAATCTTAATTTAGGAAAATTTAAAGGAAAATGCACTACTATTGGAATTTAGATAGAGAAAATGCTTGGCAGTCACATACTCCTAGTAGAGCCCCACCACTTCAAGCATTAGGAATTAGGAACGGTAAAGAAATAAATCCAAATGAAGAAGAATGTAAAGATCAAACTATAGCATTACCTTCAATAGAAGTATATGAGGATCAAACAAATATAGTAGCGGATTTCTTTTGGGCTTGTGGAAAAGGAAGACTTTTAGCATCTTTACCACTGAAATGGAAAGGAATCTGTGCTAGAGTACGACTAATACAGGAAATTACAATGGCACAATGGGACCCGATAACACTGAAGTAGAAGATAAAAATAGAACTAAAAGAGCTTACGAACCAGACCCTAGAGTAACAATAGATTTAATTGGTCAACCTAGAGGCATACCTGAAAAATATAAAGCAAGAAATTAAATTAAATCAGGATTTGAATCAATATTTATATGGGTTTCACAAAATAAAAATACTGAATGGATTAATTATATTTATTATAATCAGCAAAGATTTATTAATTATACTGATGATGCTTTAACTGCATTAGGAGAACAATTACATGAAACAAGTAAAATGACATGGCAAAATAGACAAGCTCTTAATTGGTTATTGGCAGACAAAGGTGGTGTTTGCATTATGTTTGGAGATCAGTGTTGCACTTTTATACCAAATAACACTGCACCAGGAGGAAAGTTTAGTGAAGCTATGCTTAAAATAAGAAGTTTAAGAGCAGAAGTTGCAGAAAATGCTGGAAGAGATGAAAAAGTATGGGATTGGTTAGATTTGAAATTTGGAGCATTAGGAGCATGGTTTGCTAAATTAGGAATATTTTTAGGAGTTGCTGTTTCAATAGGGGGGATATTGTTTTGTTGTATACTTCCTATATTACGATCATTAGTTGTCCAAGCTACAACTAAACACATGGAAATGCAAAAACCTCAAGAAGATGGTAAAATACTTTTAGAGGGCAATCAAGGTATCTATTATCAGGACTGGACTGACAAACCAAAGTGGATTTTACAAGCACTAGATGCTGAATCAAGTACCTCAAATGAGGATGAAGAGGATGATTGATGAGCAACGCCTTGGGTGTATGTGCTAGCCTAACCTCTCCCCAAGAGCAGCCCTCTACGATACGCAAAGTATCTGGGTTGAAGAAGACGTCACCTTTCAAGAATTTTTTAATAGTTTAATGCATGGAGTGTTGATTGATATTTCATATATGACTGTAACAATCACAAGCAAGGCTGAACAAAATACACGCTCACGCTTAATACATGGGTTGATGTGAAAGTAGATTAGGAAGCCTAGACATCTTTTACTCTCTTCAGAAAATAAAAATTGAAAACAGAGAACATCTGAAGAAGAAAACAAAAAACTGGGGAGAGATGTTTGGTGCTATGGCTTCGCCAGAGGATGGTAACATAATCTAGTTATTGGTAGTGAAACTGAATGACTTAATTAAGTCACTAGGTAGCATAACTAAGAATGCTGGATTTTGAAACTACCCTCTGGGAAAAGAATAGTAAAATGAGGCTTTTAGCCTCAGAGGGGGGAAATGAAGAAGTTTTTGGTGTGATAAAATAGAGTATAATATAGCATAATACAATGTGTGGTACTTTACAATTAAAAACATATGCATGTCAGGAGTAGGCCTTCATGTACTGGAAAACATGTAGGCCTGATTCTAAATAGGGTTTGCTGTGCTTACAGAAATTTGAATCACAAAGCGTGTATGAATGTAAATTGAAGAGTCTATTTTGAGCTTGAAGAAAGAGAAAAATATGGTCAAATAACTTGGCCCCAGATCATATCACATAGTATAAATATGAGCCCAAAAGGGTGGGCAGACAGCTGTGTTTCTCTGCAGATGTAACAGGCTCCGCTTGTAATAAAGCGTGTATTCTGAATCAAAGATTTTGAGAAGCGTTTTGTTTTTATGAAAAGAAGAAACCACAACAGTAGCATGTGCTTGAATGGCTTGTGGCGGGTCAGCAGCTGGCTCATCTTCAGTAGCTTGATTAGTAGATTGGCTTTTGTCATTGTTAGAGGCTACAGTAGCGGAGTGCAGCCAACAGTTGTGTTTTTTCCCACATCCAAGCACCTTGCATACCCAGCTGCGAGTACAGACTGTGCTGCGATGACCTTTCATGAAACAATTCAGACAGAGTTGCTTTTGTTGAACAAAGGCCAAACACTCTTGAACAGACAGAGCTCTAAAGGCTTGACATTGGTTCAGAAAGTGTCCATCAGTGCATTTTGGACACTTAAATCTTGATATTGTCTTTGGTGTGGACGATGTGGTGGATTCATTAGTAACTGACACTGTTGCAAATGTCTGCTTTTTCTTATTGAAACTTGACTTAGTACTTCATTTAAAACTTGCTGGATAATTTCAAATGGCAGGGCTAAGAAGATTCCCCGAAGATAGGATCTGCTCTCTTACCAGCTTCTGATTCAACAAGACTGACTATGTCATTCAACTTTGGCAAACGGCCAGACTTGATGATCTCATAGTTTATTGTGAGCCATCTTTTCTTTAAGTCTTCAGGTAGCTTTTCTACAATTTGTAGCAAAGTGCGTCCACCATTCAGCTCTTCCTCACACTTCATTGCTTTTAAAGTGTCTCTGCAGCTGCACAGAATGTCAGCGAAGCTTTGCAACTGTTTGTTGTCTTTTAATATCTTTGTAATTAAGCACCTTGTCAACCCATGCTTGTGAACTGCCAGTACTTTAAGGGTTCTCCATCGAACTTGATGATGTCAACAGGTGGTAGGTGCATGGAATCGATGTGTGACTGATATTGTTGCCTTGACAGCTCTAGTAGTTGGCATAAAGAATTCTCGTTCACTGTTGAGAGTGATGGATGAAAGTTGAGGGATGGGTTATGTAACGATTTGTACAGTTATTAATCACTTTATGGTGGAATATGAATATAATTCATAAAGTTTTATGAATAAACTTTTTTGTTTTTATGGAAACCCAAGCTAACACACCTCCTGAATTGTAGCGGCCAATAGATGCGCAGCACTATTTGGCGGGCAAAGTTTCTTTGTTTGGTCTCCTAGCTGAATTTGCATACTTTACGACTATCAGATCGGATTTCGAGATGGAGTACTTTCTTCGCAATATCATTACACACATAGAAAAATGCATTTGTCAGCTATGTGACATATCTCAGTGAATAGCTCGAGTCCGGAGCTTTACGGAGAGATCAAACTCGATAGATCAGAAAGGCATATAAAAAGAAGTTATAGTTTACAGACAAAATTCCATCATTAAAACCTAAAACTAACTCAACTACAGTTATTTACTAAGTCTAAACATTAGGAAACATGCACACACTCGAGATACATGATGGGTACATACATGGATGTGACTTGGCATAGTTATATTTTACATATACAGTCAATAATGTATGTTTGTGTGTTTTGTGTGTGCATGTGTGTGTGTGTGGTGGGTGTTGGAATGTGGATCTGGCCCGTAGTCCACATGAGGGGCCCCTTTGATGTCCTAAGAGCAAGGAAATTGGGCCTCCTGTTTTACCTCGGAGGGTAACAAAGGTGTCAAGTGGGCTCATCTTTCGCAGACCGGTCGGAGCCGAGATGAGATTTTACAACCCAGTCCAGCATGCTTAAAGCGTTCTGAACATTCCAAAGTTTAATTGATTATCCTGATACGTGTGCATATGCTACAGACCCCCCTTCGGCCAACGAAGTCCCTGTGCTGACTTCGTTTGACGGTAACCAAGTTCGATGGCACATGGATCCGGATGGTCACTACTGGTCCTTGAGGAAGGGCAGATAGGCACTTGTCCATGGACTCTTGCATCCCTTTGATCCCTTTGGATAGGATGAAGGCCCAGGGCGAGTGCGTACTTGATTGCCATGGAGAGGCAACGGATTGTGTTGGCAGCAGTCCAAGCTTGGGCTCTAGGTGAGCTGGTCAGGACAGGCAGTCGTGAGAGTGCTTGGAGGGCTGCATCGATGGGAGTACTGTCACTTAGCTGGGACCCCCCTTTGTCAATCCTCAGTTCCAGTCCTGGATCTAAGGTGTGATGGTGATTCCTGGAGGAGGATGGGATTTCCAGTTCTGACTGGTCCTCTTTGCTTGAGAGACAGTACACTGCCAGATTGCTGCGGTGAAGGATGGAACCCAGGGGTACCTGGATCCACTTACTTGGATTGGGCAGGCTGACCCAAGTGGCGGCGTTGTGCTGATTGTAGGTTAGGGTGGCAGCATGAGTGGGGGTGTGGACGAGCAGTCGATCACCCACAATCTCGGCTTGTGTTCCGATGACTTGGGTGCGAGGCTGGGCCTCGGCAGGGCAGCGTGTGTCGCTGGTCATGGGCTGCAACCGGCCCCTTCCTTCAGGGTGGTTTCTGAGGAAGTGCTGGTTAGGGGAGAAGTACTGAAAGTCTTTGGTGAAACTACGCCTGCAAAAGTGGGGAGCTGGGCACAGCCGTGGGTTGCTGTTGTGGTAGGCTACCACATCTGAGATGTGTTTCTTGGCATGGGTGTTACATTGCCACCACCTGATATTGACCTTGTCTTTGGGTCTGGAGATGTTATCTGGTTCACCGCTGGGTAGATTGAGAAGGACAGCCACCTCATTCTGCTCAGTAGGATGGCAGCACCCAGGGAGTCAGTGAGGTGGGCTGGAACAGTCTTGGTGGGTCTGCCAGTAGCAAAGTCCAGCACAGTTTGTGTAGGATACTGAGGAATCCTATTCATAGCCACTCTGTCCATAGAGAAGCTAACTTCTTGCAGCAGGTCTGTCAACAGAGCTATAACCAGCTGATTTTGGGCAAAGTCATTCTGGAGGACTGTAAACAGTTGCTGCCTTGAGTTTGCCGTTTGGATCAGCAGGAAACTGTGAGTACAGAGAGCAGCCACAATACCTTTCCGGGATTTGCAGGTGGTTTGCAGGGTTTGGCTCTGTGTTGCGAGTTGTTTTCTCAGTTGTAGGCGGAGCTTGTTGAGATGCTGATGAGTGGAGTAGGTTGTGATGAGACTCGAGAGTCTCCTGGTTGGTACAGGTGCAATGGCAGTGTCACCTGAGTTGACTCTCATATGGTGTCTGTGATGGCCATGAGCATCAGAGGAAGTTCTACAGTCAAGTCTTTCTGGTTGACTGACCATGGAAATGTGACTCCTCTGTGTTGCAGTGGAGCTCTGTAATTTGCGTTTGCAGTCTGGACTTGACAGCAAACTCGACATCCTCTGGCGTGCTCTGCCACATCTTGCTGCATGCTGGGCCAGTACGCCACTTGTTTTAATGTCTCATGAGTGATTCTGGTGCCATGGTGTTTGGCACATGGTGTGTCGTGGGTGTATATCAGTTCACCCCCCTTTTGGCCCTGTGGCAGTGCAAGCTTTGGCGCTGTGAGGACATCAGGGACATACTTTAGAAAGTTCGTTCCCACACGCAGCATGTGGTTGGTCTCATGTAGTCGTTTGTGGCCAAGGGCCATCGTGGGACCAGATGCCGTGAATGGGAGGTTGGAGGGGTATGAGTGGCGGTGCAAACCAGTTTGTATGGAAGTGTTGGAAATTTTAGTCGTCAGTGGCAGTGGCAGTAAGGCGGGAAAATGTTGCAGGAACAGTCCGCAGGCTGCGGGTTGTTGTTGCCACACTAAGGGTGGGTGAATGGGGTGGGTGTGACCATAGCTTGTTATGCAGTGTGCCAGTCTTGGCAAGGGCATTAGTTTGGTCGTTCACGCCTTTGTCACGCCCTGGTTGCTTTAAGCATCTTTTCACCTTTTCCCAGTAAACGATCATGTCGTGTGCTTGGGTGAGGTGATCACGTGTCTGGAACAAGTGTTGATGTTTCACCGGCATGTTGTGTTCAGTTTTGAAACCAGTCTGTTTCCAGCTCGGAAGCTGGCATGTGAAACCACGTCTGGCATAGTGTGAGTCTGTGCACATGAGTTCTCTGATGTTATGGACAGAGGAGACTTGAAGGGTTAGCTGCTGCTTCACCATACTGACATGACTGGGGACCACACCTGCTGTTCCGTGGGTGGCAGGGTTGGTTGTTTAACCATCGTACCCCTGCACTTGCCTGTAGGATGCCCTCATGGATGTCGAATTGTCCATCGACGTAGGCCATGGGCATTCTTTGGCACGCATTCTCTTTGAGGTGTGCCTGTGACAGGTTGGTTGCTGTTGTTGGAGTACCTTTATCTTAAGTGTCAACGCTGGTGTGCTGTTATAGCAGTTTTGGCAGGCAGCTGAATCTCCGCTCCGTGCCGACTTGTGCTTTCTGGCATGTCGTGGCAGTGGCACTTGCTGGTTTGACATCCTGAAGTCGATGGTGGGTCGCCACTTGCTGTCTGGTTTGACAATGGACCAGATGGGGACTGAATAGGTGCTGTTGCATGGGTAGCTAACACCTTTTCCTTCCATGAAACAAATAGTTTCCTGCACTGGTTCATGTGAGGTGATGTGACTTTTGTATTGCCTGATGAAGGTGGGAGGAGCATTTGGGTGTGTTGCACTATGCACTGGGTGAAGTTTAGTGAGACCCCAGCCTAAAAAGTCTTTGTCAAATGTCACTTTGAATTTGTTCAGGACCTGTCGGAGTTTTTGACAGTCTGCATCATTCTTTGGGACATTTGCATCTTTCTGAATCTGTTGGCCTTTAGACTCAAACCTTGGGAATGGCTCCTCCATGGTGGTGTCAGCTGTCAGATTGGCTATCAGAGGTGCAGCGCTTTCCTGAGTTTCCCAGGCAGGCTGGTTAGCGACTGTGGGTACAGCAGGTGTTGGTCCTCCATCAGTTCCGTTCTGCGCACCTGTTCTGTGGGTACCAGTTTGATGGAAGTGATGGAGATGCTCTTGAAGGATGCTGTGAAACTTGTATTGCTTAAGCTTCTTTCTGGGACCCTTGCATCTGGTATTGAGCCGGTGACTGTTAACCTGAGTTCACAGTCATGGCAGTTGTAGTTCAGTGTCCATTCTAGATGGTAGGCTTTGGGAATGCTGATGTCTGTGACCATGCATTCGTTGAGCCAACTGTGAACTACATAGAGTGACACTTCAGTTAGGGGTGTGTGGCTTTTAGAGTGAGTCCAAGTTCCACACCTTCAGGTGAAAGTGTGAAGGAGCCCAGCGTGTGGCTTAGGGTTTGACCACATTGCCTGTTGAGCCAAACAGCACCCCCTTTGGTGTAAGGTGGTACTACCGTTTCCTGTGTGTGGAGCCAAACAGCACCCCCCTTTGGTGTAAGGTGGTACTACAGTTTCCTGTATGTGGATCAGGATGCAGACCTCTTGGATGTTCTGGGCTGACAGGAAGTTGGCAGTGTTGGCAGGAACAACAGGGAGCTGTACAGTCATTGGCCCACACTAACTCCTTAGCATTGTCAATATGAACTTTAGTGTGCATCAGGAGGTCTGGAAGGACCAGGAAGTGACGAGTTAGACGCCGGTTGTTCCACTTCAAGTTCAAAACGCGGATGTCCTTGGCAGTCGTCGTGGCTGACAGACGAAAGTCCAATGGGAAGCATGTTTGCATGTTGACAAATGGGAGGTCCGGTGTTCCTTCAATGAGAGCACTTAACACTGTGTGGCTGAAGGCTGAGTTGTCTGCCCCCAGTGTGAGAATAATGTCTGTTGTAGTTACATCATTCAGCTGTGAGTCTGTCATGATCTTGGAGCAGAGGAAGTTAAAGTCTATGGTCAGCTGAAGTGCGCCGGGTAGCGAACTTGAACTGTGCTTGGAGACAGGGTTCCCGCGGCTAGCCGTGAGATTTCCCGCGACCTCTGTGACCTGACCGTCTGGCTCAGGTGGTCTGGGTGACTGGGAAGGCAGAAGTTCACACACTTGAGCCCAGATTTTCAGCGGTCTGGCGTTCAATAAGGGCTCAAAACAGTCTAGCAGGTCTTTGTGGATGAAACAGGGAAATGTGTCAATTTGCGCTACGCACACAGGAGGTACCAGGCTCACTCGACCAATGGTGTGGTGCATGGGAGCTGTGTGTTCAAGGTGGACCTCATTTGGACTGTGCGACTGCACATTCAGCTCACACACATCTTTGTGACTTGAGAGTCTGATTTTGTCTTTCAGCTTCATTTCTCAGTCTTTCGAAAAGGTAAGGACAGGTTTCTGGGCAGTGATCGGATACTGTGTAACTGGTTTGATTTTCAACAGTCTTTTCAGGAGCAGTGCTCTGCTTGCAATGAGCTTCGTCGACCAAGTTTCGCAGCTGCTGAGTAGTCATACTGTGTGGGCAGGCCAAGGCTGCCAGATGATCACTCACCGCAGGGTGCAGCTCTCAGAGAAACAGAGTTTTGAAGATGAAATCTTCCTCCGTTGCTGGCTGGTTACGTGCTCCGTAGTACCCTCTTTGCATTCGGCTGTAGCAAGTGTATGGGTTTTTCAGTCTGCCCCGTTTGAGGTCCATGGCAGCAGGGAGCCCTTGATCTGATGCAGGGGCAGAAAGCTTTTGGATCAGAGCCTGTCGCAGGTGCTGGCAGTTGGATGTGACAGCTGCTGGCAAAGTTTCTTGGCCGCTGGACGTTTTGGGCAGTGGACTTTTAACCCCATTTGGAATTAGGGCTTCTTGACTGGTTAGGGGAAACTCGGTGATGTGTGTTCCCGGGTTTGGATTCACCCGCTGTCCAACGCTGGACCTGGATCTCGACGAGTCGCTGATCGTGGTGATGTTGAGTCTGGGCCTGATTCCTCCGGGCACCCTCCGCCTGGAGCTTGAGGTTGTGGACGATGGCTCGGATGACTTTCGCCCATTCTTTGTAGCTCGGCGTCGGATCGTGGGCCATCAGTCGATTCAGGTTGTCGTCCAGCTGCTCGTTGCTTAGGTGCTGGGGATCCACGGTGGCGTTGGACCGGAACGTGCTGGTCAGGGAGCCCAACCAGGTCTTGAGTCGGTCCCCGTGGGTGCTGGGGGCTGGCTGCTCTGAACACGTTAGCTTGCTGTTGGCGAGAGAAAGACAGCACAAACAGAACCAATGCAAGCATGCGCAGAACTAAGGACTTATAATAATGCATGATTATATAATTCTTTGGTTTGGTTCCAGTTAACTGGTGCAGACAGTTAGTGGAGTGTAGGCTAGATACTTAATTGTCGATAGCCAAAAGGACCACGTGGGTCAATTTGTGTGGGTGATTGCCGGATTTAAACAAAGAATTTGACAGGCGGTAGCTCTAAGAGTCCTTTGATGACTCTCGCTGCTCGGTCGTCTATCTATTACTCAGTTTTCCGTGATGGCTCTCACAGGCTCTGCTTTTACATGAACTGAAAGACACAAACACAGTAGAAAAGCAAAACAGAACAGGGTGGATGCAATTAAATGAGAAATATAGCAGTAAACAAATAGAAAGGAATAAAAATAGAATAGCAATAAAATAAAACAGAAGGGCTAGAGGGGAGAAGTGAAACTTAAACTTCCTATCACAGCGGGGTCTATGACGGTGTCAGGCGAGTGCACTGTTGCATCATAACACCTAGAGGGATGGTATGGCTTCGGAGTATAAGGGTTGGCCCGCACCTAAATAATCAAAGAATATGTAATATTCTGTAGCTTTCAATTAGGTGAAGTGACTGTATGTCACTAATTTAGGCCTGGGTGAATCGTGGGTGCTCAGATAAGAACTCAATGGCAGGCAACCTTTCCTAGACGTTCAAACACTCGACTGCGGTGTCCATGGCCACCTGTCCCCTTTTTACCACGGTGCTACCTCTCAAACAGGGAACATCAGCACAATTGCGCACTTCGGTAAGGTATTTGCGCCAACGGCCAGATTGACCGGTCAAAATTGAGTTTTCCCTGAACTCAGAGTCTGTCCCCTTTACAGGCAGTTACTCCAAACGGGCGGTTCTGTCGTGCAGAAGCCTGAGCAGGGAAATTAAACAAAATTGCCGTTTATTGTCAACCTGGCTCGTTGCCTCCCTGTACCTGATACACAACTCGCTGACGTCCTTGCGTGTTGCCCGTGATACGAGGTCAGAATGTCTTCGATTCACACACAGTCAGTGCGAGACCCGCCAGGCCAGGCGGCTCCACTCACTGGAACTCACTGGAGCAACCGTCAACTCACCACTGGGCGCTGGAGGGGCCCTATCTGCAAATACACAAGTGGTCACACAAACACAGCTTAATTGTAAATTTAAATCTCAATTTAAATCTTGTTCAAACCAAATTTAAATAATTAAGTGTGTAGGACAAAAGAAAATGAGCCTAAAATGACAGTCAGAATGAACTAGCTAAACTAGAACAGAAATGAGCTGAAGGGGTAAAGAAAAAACAAAATAGTTCAGATGCACTTGATTTGAATTTGAATTAAACGAGTGCACAGAATAGCATAATGGGAAAAGAGAAAGCAAAGAGGATAATTCAGATGCACTTGATTCAAACCTGAATTAAACCTTGTTCAGTTAAATTTAAATGAGTGCATAGAATAACAGAATGGGAAAAGGAGAGAAAAGGAAGACAGTCCAGAGGCACTTGATTCAAATTCGAATTAAACTCTGTTCAACTGAATTTAAATAAGTGCATAGAATAACAGAAAGGGAAAAGAGAGGAGAAAGCCTTCCCTATTTGTGAGTTTCCCTGAAGGGAATTGCTTCTGGATGAGGCAAAATGCCAACTGATTGACACTACTTAATTTTAAATTTCAATTAAATGTTATTTAATTGAATTTAAAATAAGTGTATGAAATAAGGGAGGCTTGGGTGTGCGTGAATGTTATTGCCAGCCAATAACAAACAGGACCCAGAACTAAGAGTGAATAAAATAAAACATTAAGTAATAAAAAGGAATGAATTTCCAAAGTGAAAATAAAAAAAAATAAGAAAATAACTCGAGAAAAAGAGAGAGAAAAGGGCAAAAGGGAATAAATGAAATAAAACAAAGTAGAATAAAATAAAATAAATAAAAAAATAGACTAGAGTAAATCTGTGAACACAGGAAAAGAATACAAGGAAAAGAGAACTGACTTATCTGGCAGTGTCCACCAAGGGGGAGCACTCTCAGAAGGTGAATTCTCTTGATGGAAGGGAAACTTAATTTAAATTAAAAATTTAAACGTGTTTAAATTAAATTTAAATCAGTAAACCACATTCCAAAAACGATTGGAAAGCATAACCACCAAAAGCAAATTACTTTTACAACTCCCCGCAGTATAGAGCAGCAAAAGATAATTAGGGGCCAAGCACCGAAGGTGCTGTAGCCCCTATTGTAATTGTTAGTTTTATTATTAGGGGCTAAGCACCGAAGGTGCTATAGCCCCTATTGTATCTGTTAGTTTTATTAGGGGCTAAGCACCGAAGGTGCTATAGCCCCTATTGTATCCGTTAGTTTTATTAGGGGCTAAGCACCGAAGGTGCTATAGCCCCTATTGTATCTGTTAGTTTTATTAGGGGCTAAGCACCGAAGTAGAGCCCTGCGCGGGACTGTTTTCTTCATCCCGCTCCCGCCCGCACCCGCCGAATTTCTGACCATTACCGCCCGCTCCCGCAACGTATGTGTTACACTCCCGCCCGCTCCCGCAATATGTATGTCCACTCCCGCCCGCACCCGCAAAACTATGAGAATTTATTCCCGCACAATAATAGAGATGCATTGATTTTGTGTCTTCTCCCGTCCCGCAGGAAAAAAAAAACACGTATTTGTATTGATATTATTAAAGAGATTCATGGGGTTGTTTGTTTCGTTTCCCTGGCCTGCATGTAAAAAAAAAAAAAAAAGACAAAACACACAATACATTCAAATATAATTTCGTTTTTATCAAAAACTTTGCACATAAAAATAGACTGCTTTGCAAAAAAAATATACATAATATGATAAACTAGGCTACATGAAAAACAGCAGTTTTACAATTATTAGCCAAATGTCGCAGGTATTCTGTTTGAAAAATACAAATAAGAATAAAAACATTCAAACTTAGGCAGCCTGCTCAATAACACTGGCATCATCACGCCTCTTGACCTAATTAACAAATGGCAACGAGGGGCTGTGCTCAAAAAACAACATAAATAACATTAAATAAACAACGTTAACAAATGAATTTAACAAATGAATCACTTTGCAATATTGCTGTGGAGGAAGAGAATGTTGCTGATCGACTGCGGTCCCAATCCCGTGCGTCTCTCTTCCAAGATGCGCCCACAGACACTAAAGGCCCGCTCTGAAGGCGCACTGGATGCGGGGATACTAAAGATGAAACGTGCCAGCTTTGATAGCGCTGGGAAGCGCTCTTTGTTGAACTTCCACCATTGTAAATACCTCGTTTGAGGTTCTTTTCTACATCATCTATTGACATCTTCTCCATCATGTCGCTAGGCAACCTCCCTATCCCGCGGTGTTTTTTTTAGCCGCCCATTCCCGCCCGCAGCAAAATTCAAACCGCCCGCTCCCGCGAGATTTGCGTTGGGTCCCGCGGGACCCGGCGGGACTCAATCCCAATGCAGCCCTCTACACCGAAGGTGCTATAGCCCCTATTGTATCTGTTAGTTTTATTATTATTATTAGGGGCCAAGCACCGAAGGTGCTGTAGCCCCTTGTATCCGTTAGTATTCTTATTAGGGGCCAAGCACCGAAGGTGCTGTAGCCCCTCTTGTATCCGTTAGTATTCTTATTAGGGGCTAAGCACCGAAGGTGCTATAGCCCCTATTGTATCTGTTAGTTTTATTATTAGGGGCCAAGCCCCGAAGGGGCTGTACCCCTATGTAATTGTACGTTTTTCTTATTATTAGGGGCCAAGCCCGAAGGGGCTGTAGCCCCTATTGTATTGTACGTTTTCTTATTATTAGGGGCTAAGCCCCGAAGGCTGTAGCCCCTCTTGTATCCGTTAGTATTCTTATTATTAGGGCTAAGCACCGAAGGTGCTGTAGCCCCTCTTGTATCCGTTAGTATTCTTATTATTAGGGGCTAAGCACCGAAGGTGCTGTAGCCCCTCTTGTATCCGTTAGTATTCTTATTATTAGGGGCTAAGCACCGAAGGTGCTATAGCCCCTATTGTATCTGTTAGTTTTATTATTATTATTATTTTTCCCGAATGGGAGTCTATGGCAGCCCTATGAACGGAACATGAGAAAATGATGAAATTTGGCACACTTGTAGTGATGGTCATGTCTAGAAATCTGACCAATTTTGGAGTCTCTAGGACCAACTCTATAGCGCCACCACCAGTTCAAAAATTCAACATTCTAAAGGTTATAACATTTGAACCATTTGCTCTAGAAAAATGTAATTTAGTACATCTGATTTGGCTCTTCATGCTGATGCTATTCAACATATTACATTAAGTCTCTGCCCATTACAGTAGCAGCCATTTTGAAAAGTACAGTAATCCGTTTTTTCGCTACTCCTCCTCCAAATTTTGTCCAATTTTGTCCAAACTTTGATCAGATGATCCTTGTTCTGAGCTGCACAGAAATGACTGAACAGATTTTTTGTATTCATATTTGTTCCCAAATTTGGGAACAGCGCCACCTACAGTTCATGAGATCTGAAAAATGGCTATTTTGGCCAATAACTTTTGAACAGTTTGTCAGAAAATCAAGATCTTGGTGTCTATGGATTCCTGGGGCCATGCCGAATCCGAGGATATAGATTTTGTCAACATTAGATGATACGCATGTCCGCCATTTTGAATTTTGTCATAAATTGCAATATCTTTTAAACAATTTGACATATCTTCACAAAAATTGGTACGTATGACCTTTAGAAGGTCCTGAAGGTACCTGAGAAGTTTCAACACAGCGCCACCTACTGTTCCACAGATATAATGTTTTTTGCAAAAATGCTTATAACTTTTGAAAACATTTTCCAAATGTGTGCTTTATGTCATTTTATTCCCTGGCTTATGCCAATTCCAACGATGTGTCATTTTTTAATTTTGCTTAAATGTTCCTGTCCGCCATATTGAAATAAAAGAAAAACAGTTTTTTTGCTACTCCTCCCACAAATTTTGTCCAATTTTGCCCAAAATCAGCTCAGATGATCTTTGGACTGAGCCGTACAGAAATGACTGAACAGATTTTTGACATTCCCTACCATTCTCGAGATATTCATCTCTGAATATGACCTTGCTTGTGTTTGTTGTGTTATGCTAATTAACTTAGCATGCTAAATGGTTATTTTGTACAAATTGCTTCTGTTCCTGATATGGAATGTTTCTGTGAATGATCTAAACTAAATTTATAAATATAACATATGGTGCAGTTTTATAAAAATTCTTCATTGTGAGTTCCTTCTCATGAACTACTGAACTCCAACAGCTGTGTGACACTGTCTGCCCAGTGGCGCAAAGAGTTGAGTGACAGACACATGACGTAGAGACTGTGGGTTCGAGTCCCGTGTGGGGCAACTTTATGAAATGCTCTGTTTGATGTGCTGTGTTGCTCTGCTTGCGGTGCCTTCGGTGCTTAGCCCCGCATTGCTGCTTGCAGCTGTATTTATATTATTACTATTATTTTTCCACAATGGGAGTCTATGGCAGCCCTATCAACGGAACATGAGAAAATGATGAAATTTGGCACATTTGTAGAGATGCTCATGAATAGTGATTGGACAAATTTGGAGTCTCTAGAACCAACTCTATAGCGCCACCACCAGTTCAAAATTTCAACATTCTAACGGTTATAACATTTGAACCGTTTGTCATAGAAAATGAAATTTAGTACATCTGATTCGGCTCTTCATGCTGATGCTATTCAACTTCTTACATTAAGTCTCCGCCCATTACAGTAGCGGCCATTTTGAAAAGTACAGTATTCCGTTTTTTCGCTACTCCTCCTCCAAATTTTGTCCAATTTTGTCCAAACTTTGATCAGATGATCTTTGGTCTGAGCTGCACAGAATGACTGAACATATTTTTTGTATTCATCTTTGTTCAAAGTTATGTTGTCATGAAGTTCACGAGGTCGACCTGAAATTGCTATAGAGGCTGTATCTCGGCCAAATTTGAGCAATCGAAACAAAATTAGTACACTTGATCAATACCATGATCTGAGGTTCCATGCCAAATTTGGGAACAGCGCCACCTACAGTTCATGAGATCTGAAAAATGGCTATTTTGGCCAATAACTTTTGAACAGTTTGTCAGAAAATCAAGATCTTGGTGTCTATGGATTCCTTGGCCATGCCGAATCCGAGGATATCATTTTGTCAACATCGATGATACCACATGTCCGCCATTTTGAATTTTGTCATAAATTGCAATAACTTTTAAACAATTTGACATATCTTCACCAAAATTGGTATGTATGACCTTTAGAAGGTCCTGAAGGTACCTGAGAAGTTTCAACACAGCGCCACCTACTGTTCCACAGATAATTTTATTGCAAAAACGCTTATACTTTGAAAACATTTTCCAAAATGTGTATGCTTTAGGTCATTTTATTCCCTGGCTAATGCCAATTCCAACGATGTGTCATTTGTCATTTCCCTTAAATGTACCTGTCCGCCATATTGAAATAAATGAAAAATAGTTTTTTCGCTACTCCTCCCACAAATTTTGTCCAATTTTGTTCAAAATCAGCTCAGATGATCTTTGGACCGAGCCGCATAGAAATGACTGAACGATTTTTGATATTCGTACCATCCCAAAGATATTCGTCTCTGAATGTGACCTTGCTTGTGTTTGTTGTCTTATACTTGTTAGCTTAGCACAGTAATTGCTTAGCATGCTAAATATTGCTATTCTTTTCTAATTGGTCTTCAGTCAACAGGTTAACCAAAACTTAGTTGGCATTAAGTAACTTTCATACTAATATGCTATGAAGCTTTTTTTTTGTGAACTCTTTCTCACCTGAAAACCTTGCTAGCAGACTGATGACTTGCATGGCTGATTAGCTCAATGTGTTACGCCACGGATCCTGAATCTTCTGCATAGTGGGTTCGAACTCAGTGGTGACCACATGCCCAGATCCGCATGAGGTACTGTGGCAGGAAAATATGCAGAACTTGTGTCTGTTCCTAGGCATTCTGCCTAAAACTGGCTAATCTG
>JAOTNS010004118.1:0-61137 GCA_028476615.1 Culter alburnus
TAAAAATATGGCAGCAAACAACACACCAATGAGACTTAGGTCCATGATCAAGGGAAAGATATCCAAGTTTAGTTGGGATACTGGTAATGCAATTTCTTTAATAATTTGGTTAGGAATAATGATTGGGGATAATTTATAGTCAAAGGCACAATAGGAATTGTTTTAATACATGATAAAAAATTGTATATAACAAATGAATTATGATATCCTGATATCCTATATCATCAAATGTTATTCTTCACCTGTGATAGGACTCAGAGGGTGAGAAGATCACATTATCCTCCTGCACTCTTTCTCTGCAGTTTCATTCTTTTCGCTCCCTTTCATAATCATCCTAATCTCACATCCTCTCTCCATTCTTCTTATACAGGTGTGGATTTTCATCTAGACAGTTTACATGTCACACTGACCAAACTGTAAATAACTCACTACTAAAATACTACTAAAATACTACTACAATGCACACACACACACACTGACTGAACTATAATACAAAACTTAAGCTGTAGATTATGTAGTTGATATTAAAGCCTGGGGCATTCTGGGATTCTATGTGGTTTTAGCTATTTACTAAAATACTTTGTAGCCTACATGATTTCATTTTCAAAACAAACACAGATGCTATTGTGCTGACCTCTGACCTCCTTTGGGTCGAGGGTAATTGTAAATTTCAGTCAGAAAATCCTCCCTAACCCAGTGAAAAAACCTATACCACAATGATTTTAAAATACATTTATTTCATACTAAGTATATACTACAAATGCATTAACATATTTACTGACATCGCTGAGACTTACTGATATAAATATTATAATTAAACTTTACTTGGAGTACTTCTTTAGTGCACAGTGCACATTTCTCATATTAAGCTTAAATGTGTTTTAAATCACTATAGTAAGGACAGTATGATGACTTTATAATATCAGTCTTTAAATGCAAGATATTTGAAGTGTACCTAAAGTATACTTGCAATAGTTCCACTTTAGCACAATCAAATATACTTAAGTATATCTTTAGTTGAACCTTATTTATTCTGGATAATGAAAGATTATGTATTTTCATTATCTTTAGTTAGATGCATTTACATTGTGACTGCGCCTCAGATGCAATCAACTCTGTGTTTGTAAAGGTGTGAACCCAAATGGCCCATACAGAGGTATGGCCCACAGAAACTAATGGGTGTGAATGACAAACAAACAGCATTGCTCAGAGTAGATCGGCCTCTGTGGCTCCCTCCGATCGCCACCTGAGGGCGCCCTCACCTGAGTATTAACTGCTCCTGTACTACATTTCCCATAACCCCGTACCTGGCCTGATTAGTCCCCACCTGATCCACATCTCCTGGACTATAAAAGACCTTCATACCCCACCATGCTTTGCGAAGTCTTGTTTGCCACGGCTACATTCTGAGCGTTATTTCCAGTGTATGATCCCTGCCTACTGATATCTCTGCCTGTTTACTGTTTACCCTGCTTTGTCTGCCACCTGTCTCGACTATCCACCTGGTTTTTTGACTCTGATCTGCCCTGCCTCTGACACTGTCTTCGCTGGTATCTGACCTTCGCCTGTACGACTCTGATATTCTAAATAAAGCTGCAAAATGGATCTCCCCGAGTCTGCCTCGTTACAGAAGACTTCGCCAGACCCCGATCCAGCGGCTTTACAACGCATGTCGACCGAGCTATCGACCCAGGCAAGTGTTCTAGCTGTCCATCAACAACAGCTCACCCGTTTAACCTCAATCACGGAAGAACTGGTCAAGACGCTGCAAAGTATGCGACTCACTCCCGCTGCTGAAAACCCACCGCCAGCCACGCCGCCAATGGCGGCTGCCACACCCGCAGCTACAACTAGCAGCCCACGGCTCGCCTTTCCCGAGAAATACGATGGATCGCCAGCGAGATGTAAGGGATTTCTATTGCAATGCTCACTGTTTATTTCTCAACAGCCAGCGCTATATCCCACTGACGCGAGTCGCATCGCTTTTGTTTGTTCATTACTGACTGGTAAAGCTTTGGAGTGGGCAACCACTGTATGGATTAATGGACAAACCGCATTTACCTCATTGGATGAATTCCTGCAGCGATTCCGTGAGATCTTTGAGCACGCTGAGGGGGGCAAAGAGGCCGGTGAGCTACTGCTGGCGCTCCGCCAAGGGAAACAAACAGCAGCGGAGTACGCTCTTACTTTCCGCATGCTCGCTGCTCATACTACCTGGGTTGAAGACACACTCAAGTTATTGTTCCGCAAAGGGCTGAATACTGAGCTCCAGTCTGAGCTGGCATGTCGCGATGAGGGTCGCTCGCTTAACAACTACATTGATCTGGCGATCCGCGTCGACTACCTGATCAGAGCGCGCCGCCCTACCAGAAATTCTGCGTCCATGCCTGTGCTGCCGTCCGAAACCCCTGATACAGAGCCCATGCAGATTGGTTCCACTCACCTGTCCCAGGAGGAACGCGAGAGACGCATTCAGCAGAGGTTGTGTCTATACTGTGGTCAGGCCGGCCACATGAGAACCTCTTGTCCCGTTCGTCCATCCAACCGAAACCCCACAACGGTGAGTCGCATTCCTACTTCTTCCACTGTTGAAATGCCAGCAAAATTGTCATATAAGGATGTAACTATACACACTCATGCCATGGTTGATTCCGGGGCAGCTGGTAACTTTATGAATCTGAATTTCGCGAACTCACAGAACATTAATCTAATCCCATGTGACTCCGTGTTATCAGTGGCGGCGCTAGACGGACGCCCCCTGGGGACTGGACAGGTGAACTACACCTCTGACGACATTTCACTCCAGATCAGATCCCTACATAAAGAGACTTTGCGTTTTTACATCATTGACTCACCACAAAATCCTGTCATCCTTGGGTTACCATGGTTACGACAACACAATCCACAAATCGCCTGGGCGGATAACCAGATAACGCACTGGTCCGATCACTGTCGTCAGACCTGTATCCAGTCTCTCCAACGCCAGTCTCTCCACCGTCCTTGTAAAAAAGAAGGACGGTGGGCTGAGACCTTGCATTGATTACCATGGACTTAATGAAATCACCGTAAAATTCCGCTACCCGCTACCATTGGTTCCTGCAGCCCTAGAACAACTCCGTTCCGCTCGCTACTTCACTAAACTGGATCTCCGAAGTGCTTACAACCTCATCCGCATTCGAGAGGGCGATGAATGGAAGACGGCCTTTTCCACCACCACTGGGCACTACGAATACCGGGTCATGCCGTTCGGCCTGGTCAACAGTCCCTCCATCTTCCAGGCTTTTATAAACAATGTGTTTCGTGATATGCTCAACAAGTGGGTCATCGTATACATTGACGATATTCTTATCTACTCCGACACGTTCGCACAGCATGTCCAGCAGGTTCGGGCAGTTCTCCAAAGACTTATACAACACCAACTCTATGCCAAACTAGAGAAATGCGAGTTCCATCAGACCTCTACTTCATTCCTTGGATACATTATCAGCGGAGGGGGTCGCCATGGATGACAACAAGGTCCAGGCAGTGGTGAGTTGGCCGCGTCCTAATACCATCAAGGAATTGCAGCGCTTCTTGGGTTTCGCCAACTTCTACCGGCGCTTCATTCGAAATTTCAGCATGGTCGCTGCCCCACTCACATCCATGCTCAGAAAAGGGAACACCAAACTGGTCTGGTCAACGACTTCGACAGAGGCTTTCCAGAAATTAAAACGGTTGTTCACAACCGCTCCTATCCTGCATCACCCGGACCCTGAGCTCGAATTCATTGTGGAGGTAGACGCCTCCAGCACGGGAATCGGTGCAATCTTGTCTCAACGGCACGGCAGTCCCCCCAAATTGTTCCCGTGTGCATATTACTCATGTAAGCTGACCCCACCGGAACAGAATTATGATGTGGGCGACCGAGAGCTGTTGGCTATCAAAGCAGCTTTAGAACAGTGGCGACATTGGCTAGAGGGGAGTCAACATCCATTCACAGTGTTAACTGACCACCGAAATCTGGAATACTTGCGCACCGCCAAACGTCTTAACCATCGTCAGGCCAGGTGGGCTTTGTTCTTCACCCGCTTCCGGTTCACCGTCACCTATCGACCAGGCTCCAAGAATACCAAAGCCGACGCACTTTCACGCCAGTTTGAGTTTACTGCTACGCCTCCCACCAACGAACCCATTCTGCCTTCATCCATAATCCTCGCACCCATTCAGTGGGACATAATGACTGAGATCACCTACACCTACCAGACAGAACCACCACCTGCCGATTGCCCTGCCGGGCGCACTTATGTGCCAGCGCCTCTTCGTGCCAGAGTCCTGCAAATGATACACACATCACCCAGCGCTGGACATCCAGGCATTGCCGCTACAGTTCAGCTCGTCAACAACCGGTTCTGGTGGCCTACACTACAAGCAGACGTCATCACCTACATTCGTAACTGTGTCATCTGTCAGACCACGAAGTCACCCCGCCAACTTCCTGCCGGGCTGTTGCAGCCACTACCCATTCCACGACGTCCATGGTCCCACATAGCCATAGATTTCATCACCGACCTACCCCACTCAGGGATTCACCACCATACTCACTGTAATAGATCGGTTTTCCAAAGCCAGCCGGTTTATTCCTCTGCCCAAGCTCCCTACCGCCCTTGAGACAGCTGAACATCTGTGCAACTACGTGTTTCGCTTCTATGGTCTACCCGAAGATATTGTCTCGGACAGGGGGCCCCAGTTCACCTCCCGTTTGTGGTCCGCATTCTTCCAGAGGCTCAACATAGCGGTCAGTCTGACTTCCGGATATCACCCTGAGGCCAATGGCCAGGCTGAGAGGATGAACCAAGAACTCATACGCCACCTCCGATCCTATTGCCATCAGAATCAATCCGACTGGAGTCGGTATTTGTTCTGGGCCGAATATGCTCAGAATTCGCTGATCAAGCCATCCACGGGACTCACGCCTTTCAAATGCATCCTTGGTTACCAGCCTCCTCTATTCCCCTGGTCCGGAGAACCCACTGATCTCCCGGCCGTGGACCACTGGCTGCAAAGAAGTGAGGCAGTGTGGAACAATGCTCATGTTCACCTCCAGAGGGCAGTAAGGCGCCTGAAGGAGCAAGCTGATCGCAGACGCCGGGCTCCTCCTGAATACAATCCGGGGGATTGGGTCTGGTTGTCAACCAGGGACCTTCGCCTTTGTCTTCCCAGCAAAAAGCTCAGTCCCAGGTACGTGGGTCCATTCAGTATCATCCGACAAATTACTCCTGTCTCTTACCGTCTTGCATTACCCCCAGAATACCGTATCTCACCCACTTTCCATGTCTCTCTGCTTAAGCCCGCAGGTGGTCCGAGAGGAGTGGAGACCACTAGAGGGGGCCCTAGAGGGGGCCGGGGACCAGAGACCTCCTCCCCTCATCGTGGAAGGCGAGGAGGCCTATCAAGTTCACGAGCTACTGGACTCTCGACGCCGGGGCAGAGGCCTGCAATATCTGGTCGACTGGGAGGGGTTCGGCCCGGAGGAACGGTCCTGGGTAAACGCTGACGACATCCTGGACCCAAGTCTCATCACCGAGTTCCATAGGACTCATCCGGAGCGTCCGGCCCCTCGTCCACGTGGAAGACCCCGGCGTCACCCGCCTCCTCGCTTCAGGAGCCGCTCGCGGGGGGGGGGCTCTGTCACAAACTCGGCCTCTGTGGCTCCCTCCGATCGCCACCTGAGGGCGCCCTCACCTGAGTATTAACTGCTCCTGTACTACATTTCCCATAACCCCGTACCTGGCCTGATTAGTCCCCACCTGATCCACATCTCCTGGACTATAAAAGACCTTCATACCCCACCATGCTTTGCGAAGTCTTGTTTGCCACGGCTACATTTCTGAGCGTTATTTCCAGTGTATGATCCCCTGTGTTTGACCTTGGACTGCCTATCACCTCTGTTGTCCGCCACCTGCCTACTGATATCTCTGCCTGTTTACTGTTTACCCTGCTTTGTCTGCCGCCTGTCTCGACTATCCGCCTGGTTTTTTGACTCTGATCTGCCCTGCCTCTGACACAGTCTTCGCTGGTATCTGACCTTCGCCTGTACGACTCTGATATTCTAAATAAAGCTGCAAAATGGATCTCCCCTCGTTACAGATCTCCTGTGGGAGGTCCTAACAGTGTTCTATTGTTTGTAGCCCTTTTGATGTCATGTATAAAGTTCTGTCCCACAGACAGAACTTTGGGTTAAGATGTTTAGAAGGCTGACACGCTAATATTGCTGCTGAAGAACTGTGCTACACTACTACCTTCAATAAATTTTTCTCCCCACAAGAACTCTGGTCAAGCTTACTTATTTTATGTATTAGAGAAATCTAATACATTGGCGAGCCACCCAAACGACTGCACGGCCAAATACAGCAAAATCTAACAATTTGGCGAGCCAGCCAGGAGAGACTGACAAGAAGAGAACTCACCAACTGCAACAAGAAGTGAACACAAAAGTCTTGGAGATTCTACAGTTTTTATGTTGAAGATCAACAGACTGCATCTGTGGATACAATTTATTTGAATCAACTGGATTCTGTCTCAAATATCCTAATTTGGCGAGTGAAACTTATCAGCTCTCTTAAAAGAACTTAAAGAAAAAAAAAGAGGAATAATAAGTAGACCAGTAAAATTTGTAGTGTAGTCACATACAGTTTAGCACTGTTGAGAATTTTAGGCTTGGGCCTTTCTAATGAGTCTGTAAGAACCTTTTAAATGTTTTAGTCCATTCTCCTGAGACTGTAGAAGCTATAGATATGAGGTTTATAGCTTGGCCCTGTTCTCTTGAGTCTGTAGGAATCATTTAAGAAAGAGGTTTAGTCCATTCTCATGAGATTGTAGGAGCCACAGATATATAGTACATGGTTTGGTCCTTTCTCTGGAGTATGTAGGAATTGTTTAAGAAACAATTTGGTCCGTTCATTAAGAGATTGTAGAAGCAAAGGCTTGGTCCTTTCTCTTTGTCTCTTTGTGACTGCAGAAACCATAGAATGTCTTGGGACTGATGTTGCTGCAAGAATTATAATTTCTTGACTGGGTGCTAATTCAGTAGCCACTATTTTAGTTTTAAAATAAATGTTCTAACTGGGTTAGAAGATGATGGCATAAAGCCATGGAACTATAAGTTGGTTAGCCTTCAGATGAAAGATACGGAAAGATCTAAAGTAAATTGTCTAAGAGACAAAATCAGCCTTGTGAGCTAGGACTCAAAAAGAATAGAACAAGTCTTTTCAGTCAGAAGTTTTCAGAAATGAAACAAGGAAATTAGCCTGAAAATGAATGTTTTGTCTTAACAGTAATATTGAAAACTTGTTAGGAGTACAAGTAGAGTCCATAATGCACAATTTTGTATTTTGGAAACATGTTTGATTTGTCTGTGTATCTGAAATGGTCAGTCTAAATGATTTCTGAGAATTTAAATCTGAATAAGCACCTTAACGGCTCTAACACCTTTTGTTCTGTTTCACACCTCTGAGGGTACATCTCCTGTATTTGCCATGGCTGAGTCTGCACGAAACAAGGGTAATGGCCCTGCTTTGAGACCAACAACAGAAAGACATGGAACAGAACCTCCAAATGTTACTATTGATCAGATGATGGAAAATCTGAATGAATATATGGACAAAAGGCTGGGACTAAGGAAGTGCCAGGGTGACATCTGCCAGAAGTACAACATTAGGCACTCAGAGAATGGACAATGGGCCTTGCCGGACATTAAAAGGGCTTATGGAAAGATGCAGCGCTCAAGAGCAAACACAAACAGAGATGGCTTGTCTGTAATTTTGGTCAAACAAATTCAACAGCATCTACAGAAGTGTGAGACTGACAAATTACTACATGAGAACAAAGCAGAGAAAGCAAAGGTTTGAGCACTGGCTAAGCAATTGCAGAATGAAAAGAAAGACAAAGAAAGACTACTAAATGAGAAGACCAAGTTGTTAAATTTGCTTTCCAAACGATTGGAATCAAAAGACTGTTCTGGAAAAAAAGAGTCATTCCATAAGATCTAGCAGCAAAGCAGAACAAGAGTTTCTCTATCCATTCAGTGATCTCCAGAAGAATGAGGATCAACAAGACCTTTATCTGCTTAGAGAAAGTGACAACAGTTCCACAGTGAACTCTGACAGCGATGTAAACACACATGATGATATCATAAAGGACAACTTGAAGGTTAGGCTTGCTCCTGTAATTGTCAAAAACAGAAGAACTGAAGTTGAAATTGACAATGAGGAGGAGTATGAGGAAAATGGTGAACGACGAACTCGAACTGTCACAAAAGTGGTAAAGAAATATGTTCCACACAGAACATACCAGCCAGCTACTCCAGAGCAAGTTGACAAATGGTCAAAAGATTTGCCAGATGTGTACAAACAACCACGGAAAGCTTGGCAATTTCTTCAGCGTTTGCAGAAAATCTACAATTTGCACCCACTAGACGGAGTGATGATTGTTAATGTGAACTTAAGGGACAATGACCAAAAGAGATTAACAGAAAGTGTTGAAAGAAGGACTGGTGAGTCTCAAGAGAACATTGAGGCTGGATGAGAAGCTGTACGAACATTCTTGTTTGAACTGAAACCTGCAGAGGTTAATTGGGCTAAAATTACCTCATGCATGCAGAAGACAGGAGAAAGTGTTGCTGAGTATGAAGAACGCTTCATACAAATTTGGTTGGAATATGCCGGTGTGAACAACAATGAAGATCTCAGTAAAGATACCGGCATGCCTCTTAAAACCGCATTTGTAAATGGACTGAAACCTGAGATTTCTAAAGCCCTTAAAATCAGGTATGATGACTGGGACAGCATTGGAACAGCATTCATGCAGATTGTTGAATGGTCAGCAAAGATTGAAAGAACACAGGAAGTCAATCTCAGAGCTTTGCAAACCAAAACCTTGTCATTCAACAACAGGACAACGGGGTATGAAGAACATGAATATGTGAGATACCCAAAAGCAAAAAGTCAAGGAAGATGCAGGTACTGCAACGAAGGACACTGGGTTCGTGATTGCAAGTTGATTTTAACACATCAAAGTGATGATGAGGACAACTTGTTGAAGAGGTTTCAGCAGCTGACAGACAAGCAAAAGCAGACTCTGCTGAAAGCTTTTGAGCCGCAAGAAAAACTGAAGAACCTCTCTCTGCAGCACCATCTAGTGACATCTCATTCAACAACTGATGTACTCCATGTGTATGCAAATAAGGTGAAAGCATACACAGAAGTTTCAACAACTGAAGCCAAAGATGATGTCCTAGTAGACGGTGCTGCTAAACAAGCCGTAAAGGAGAGAGCAGTATTAAATAGGGACAGTTTTAGGAGCAGTTAAGTGTTATTTGATTAAAATATTTTCCTACGTTTCCCTTTTCTCTTTTGTGTGATTTGCAGGTGTTTCAGCACTCCAGATGATGACCAAAGATGACCAACGCCTAGGCCGCACTGCACTGGCCACCTAGCTGAATGTGCCTGAACGTCCACAGAAAACAACACTATCCGCACTTCCTCAAGACCACAATGTCAAAATAAGAAAGGACTCAAGCATTCAGGAGGATGCAGTCTTCATCATAAACACTTATTCTGTCATTACATTAAGTAATGAAACCTGTATGCAGCATGCTGTATACATGATTTATGAAAGTTTGTTTTATGATCAAAAATGATCAGAGGAGGGATTGAATGTGTATTTTCATTATCTTTAGTTAGATGCATTTACATTGTGACTGTGCCTCAGATGCAGTCAACTCTGTGTTTGTAAAGGTGTGAACCAAATGGCCCATACAGACGTATGGCCCACAGAAACTGATGGGTGTGAATGACATACAAACAGCATTGCTCAGAGTAGATCGCAGGGTAGATCGATCTCCTGTGGGAGGTCCTAACAGTGTTCTATTGTTTGTAGCCCTTTTGATGTCATGTATAAAGTTCTGTCCCACAGACAGAACTTTGGGTTAAGATGTTTTGAAGGCTGACACGCTAACATCGCTGCTGAAGAACTGTGCTACACTTCTACCTTCAATAAATTCTTCTCCCCACAAGAACTCTGGTCAAGCTTACTTATTTTATGTATTAGAGAAATCTAATACATTGGCGAGCCACCTAAACGACTGCACGGCCAAATACAGCAAAATCTAACAATAACTAAAGTACATCAAGAACAAAATTTTGTTCCAATTTAGCAAAAGAACAATTGCAAGGTATTTACATTAATTACATAAATATGTAATGTATCTGTAGTATATTTAGCATAAAATAAATGTATTTCAAATACATTTTAGTTTAGCCTATTTATTTTTCACTAGGGTACACACAACATTGTGGTCATCTGTGGTGACTAATCAGAAGCAGAACATCCTTAAAAAGAAAAAAAAAAATTGAACCCTGAGACATAGCTTTTCAGTCCGACTCTAATATTATCCAAATAAAGATTTAAAAATTACTAGATTCTGTTGCCATACTGCCCTCCTGCACAAACCTACTGATCTGAGGAGGTGTGTGTGCATTTTGTGTGTGCAAGGGAGAAAATTGCCTGTGTGTCCTCGCTTCATGGCAACACCAAAGAGCTGCAGTCTATGTCAACAAGTCCAACAGAGGACAGCGGGTTACTTCAATTATTTCAGGAAAATAAAATATTTGCCATATACAATTCATATATGTACATTTATTCTTCTGTTACATCATATTGATAATCATTCTGGCATTAAATGCCATAGTTTAATGGGTACATTAATTTATCACTGAGATAAATTCAACACACACGTGCACGCACTATTAGGCTTTTATTTGAGCGCGTAACATGAAACTGTGGTGCATAGCTGCTTCGTCCGACGAAGCTTCTTTCAGAGGGTTTTGGCTGCTTTATTTTTTACTAAACACCAGATGGATGGCGCTGTTTTCGACACTCTCGAAGAATCTTTTCCCGAAATAATGGGGGAAAAGCCTCAGTGCTACTTCCACTTTCCGCATTCTTCAAAACGCTTACGCCGTATGTCCTACGCCTTTCCTATTCAACTTACGTGACGAACGCGGCGCCAGTTCCATTTTTTCCGTAAGTAGAATAGGGAAGGCATAGGACCAAGCGGCAACCTCCCCCCAGTTTCTCGTGAAGCCAATACGGAAGTGACTTAAACTGCGATTCATCGACTGGCCGCTAGGGACAGGCTGCAGAAGAGAGCAGAATCTCATGTTAAAATGGCCAAGTTTACAGCAGAAAAAAACATGTTTACAGTCTGGTTCAAATTGTGGCTTTGGTCTGTATAGCTAATTTTGCCCTTCATGACAACTCTGAGGGGGGTGAATTTTTTTATAACTCATCCGTTTAAATTATACTAAGCCTTAAAGTTCTGCATAATTAAGGGCGTGGTCACTTGAGTGACAGGTAGATGCCGCTGCTGTCTGTGAGCCGTCATGTTACCTCAGCTAATTCCAGCCGCTGAATTTGGCATCTCTGCAGTGATTGTGCTTTTTTTCTCTCTTTTTTTTTAATACAATTATAAAATATGGCTTGCTGCATTAATAGTCGAGACAGATGTGCTCGTATGTGGCAGATAAACAGAACACACGTTGTTGGATCGTCTTGGCATTGGCTAAAAAGTTCCTGAGATTTACTACAATGACAATACCAGGAGGATATAAAACTCCGACAGGACTGCTTGGATATTATAACTAAAACTGCTGCACTATTTTGAAAAATTATACTTTGGACACGAGCTCATTTGTTTGTGAGATATATACGATCACAGACAGTTTTACAACATAAACGCTGCTCAGATTGAATTATTTCTTGAAGAACGATGATGGAGAGCAGATCATTCAGAAGAAATGTGATGCAAACAATGGATAATATATCAATATTTCATGGATTTAATGCTTTCGTGGACAAAAAAGTACTGTGTTTTGTTTTGCAATGGACATTTTACCCAAGTGCCACGGATTGGATTCATCTCGCAATCTCTATTTCATTATAAAGGTATGAAGTTCCGTTTGATTTTTTGTTGTTATTTGCACACCCGACACAAATTAATTACTGGTGTTGGAGCATCTATATCTTATAAAAGAAAAAATTAAATAAATAACAACATAGATTGACAGTAAACCTTTAGAACTTTCTAATGATATAGCTTGTTATCTTTATTAATATTTTAGATAGTAAGATAGATAGCTCCTGCTAACATGGTAATGTTGAGCTAGGCGGGCGTGGTTTCAGCAACCAGTCACATGGGCTACTACCACGTACTGCCTCTTTGCCCATTTTCACTTATCCGGGAGTGACGTGCGGTCACGTGCTGCTAAGATGGCAGCGGCCTCATTTTCGCTTCAAAACTGCTGTTCAGAACTCTATGGGTGACGTCACGGACACTACGTCCATATTTTTTTTACAGTCTATGCATAGGACATACGGCGTAAGTGTTTTGAAGAATGCGGAAAGTGGAAGTACGTTCAAGGCGATCATTTGTGTTTATAAAGCAGTTGGTTTTTTTTTTTTTTTCGAAAATGACCGAACGTTTCACTAGATAAGACCCTTATTCCTCATCTGGTATCGTTTAAAGCCCTTTGAAGCTGCACTGAAACTGTAATTTTGACCTTTAACCATCTGGAGGCCATTGAAGTCCACTATAAGGAGAATAATCCCTGGAATTTTTCATCAAAAACCTTAATTTCTTTTCGATTGACGAAAGAAGAAATGAACATCTTGGATGACATGGGGGTGAGTAAATTTTCAGGAAAAATTTATTTAAAAGTGGACTAATCCTTTAAGGCCAATTCACACCACACAGACAAACGCCAACAAACAAGTTGGCTGTTGGATTTAGAATTTTTACATGTTTGTTGGCGTTTGTCTGTACGGTGTGAATTGGCCTCAAGGCTACGTTCAGACTGATTATTTGTGTATCCGATTAGAATCTGATCTAAAATGATTGCCTTAGAGTGTTCAATTTAAACACATTGGGCCTCATTCATGAAACTTTCGTAAATGAGTATGAAATTCTGAGTGATTTGCGCCTAAAGCAGACATTCCTGAAAACTCTTCTCCCAGATTCACAAACGCTTCGTAAACATCAGATTTATAGTTAAATGTGTGTAAATGAATTCCAATAATTTGAAATAGGGCGCTTGCACTCTCATTCACAATTAACATAATCCCTGCCTATGAATTACAACTACGCAGATTACGTGTCTGGCAACACTGTAGAATCTTTTGGACTCCCTTCTCAGGTTTGGCTCCAGTATATTGCATAAATGCAAAAGAGACTAATACTGTGTGTTCACACCGCCGGCGGCGAGAGCGTCAAAGTGACGCTAGTCATTTCAATGAGAGCCGGCGGCGAGCTCCGGCGAGAGCGGCGCGGCGCGTCTTGGACGGTGAGAGCGTCGAGGAGAGTTGAAATCAGGTTAACTTTATGGTAATGAGCTATGACGCGGTTCGGCGGCAACCAATTGGAATGTAGAGGTCCTCGCTTGAGAGGCTTCCGATTGGTTGACGCGACTTGTCATTTACTTTGACCCTCCCGTCGGCGGCGGTTTGAACGAACAGTACAGCGTTGTTGGCAGGGCGGCCAAGGCGACTGTTGACGCTCTCGCCGGCGGCAGTGTGAACGCACGGATAGGCTTTGGAGGCGCAGCGTTTTTCCATCTGAAATGCTTTGGTTGCTGTGATTTGGAATATCCACAGCAGTAACATATTACTAGTATCTCATTTTGAAGAATATTACTGATAACCAAATATTATTTACTAAAATTGTCTTTTATTTTCTTGTTGAAAATTCTGTTATAGCATAGGCTACAGCACGAATAAAATCTAACTTTAAATAAAACTAATATTAAAATTGTTTGAGCATGGGTAAATAATAATTTTGAAATGCACAAATATTCAAAATAGGCAAAGGACTAACTCCGCCCACCATTGTTCAGAAACTCTTTGTAGATGACATGGCTTTTATTTACGCATTGTGTGAATATCACATCACTTTTTGCGCTTGTCTTAGTGTAAACCGGATGTTTTAAACAAAATGTTTAATATACAACACAGTGTAAGTATAATTAAACTTTCTTTTATACTTAGTAGGCTATCATTAGCTGCAAATGTAAAGAAAGCAATTGCTATTAGGTGACTTTCCATATAAAAAATTATTGTATAAATGTTTCTCATTAATCAGGAAATTGCTAAGAAATCACTTTTCCACTAAACCTGATGTAAACATTTTCAGTAGACCTAGCACATTCAAACAAATTTGCCTCAACATCCTCAACAGTCAGTTTACTTTGTATCTCTGCAGTATACTGCTATATTGTTCAGATAATGTTGTCATAAATGCTCAAACAACCATAAATGCATGCACAGGTATGTTTATTTTATTTGACAGCCTGCTTTATACATTGGCTCATTCAGGGTGAAGCTTGTAAAATATATTTAAGTGAAAAAATACATTTATGCGAGAGGATTATTCACTGTTTTCAGCTGACTCATGAGAGTCATCACCAATGACTTCAGGTGAGTCTGAGGAATCTGGCTGATTGGAAACTTCAGGTGTAGCAAGCTCTTCATCACTGCTGAAACACACACAAACACAAGGTCATCTGTAAATTATATGTTTGCATTTCATTGTGCACATAGAAATGTACTTTTTTTTCACCTAGGACAACAGATGACTCCTATGTGCGCACAGACACACGTTGCAGATTCGGTCTGCCATTCAGAGTAAAATTCATGGAGATTTCCATAATGGTCAGAACAACCTGAATAAATAATAAACATACTTCAATATATATATATATATATATATATATATATATATATATATATCAAGCGGCAACCTCCCAGTGCCCAAGGAAGTCGACCGGAAGTTGAAGTCGGCCGCGTGCCGCCATCTTGTAGCAGAACTTCACTTGCGTTAGCATCCCATTGACTCCCATTCATTTTGGCGTCACTTTCACAGCGAATAACTTTACATCTGAGGCGTTTAAAGACTCCATTTGTCCATTATTTATTTCTAAAGATACACGACAATGTATAAAGGGCTCCATTACCTTCTATGTTACATTATGGCCCCGTAGAAACAGTTTTTGTAAAAATAGGCTAACGATTGCGTCATAACCACTCGACTCTCTGTCGCACAGTAGAGAAATTACCGTACAGACAGGAGGAGAAGCTCGCAGGCAATAGTATGCATAACTAATATGGCGTACTGGCGTTACATTTTAAAATACTATACAAAATAATTAATCAGAATACTTACTCCTGCTCACTCACGCCAAAGAACTCCCCGCTCAAGCTCGCCGTCTCTGCAAGATTAACGATGGCAGTTTGCACGCACAGCTACTAGAAGATTTACATCTGTCAGACAGGTTGCTGACGTCATCAAGCTTAGTTTGAGTCTGCGCGTCAGAAACGGAAGTGCTAAAAATCGCTAAAAATGGGCTTCACTTGTCTCAATTGAGTTCCAATGGGGTCGCTGTGTCCATTTCTTTTACTGTCTATGCAACCTCCCCCTTTCTCTCGTGAAGCCAATACGGAAGTAACTTAAACTGCGATTCATCGACTGGCCGCTAGGGACAGGCTCCAAAAGAGAGCAGAATCTCATAGAGTCCCATGTTAAATTGGCCAAGTTTATAGCAGAAAAAAACATGTTTACAAGTTGGTTCAAATTGTGGTTTTACTGCTATTTTTGCCCTTCATGACAACTCTGAGGGGGGTGAATTTTTTTTATAACTTATCCGTTTAAATTATATTAAGCCTTAAAGTTCTGTATAATTAAGGGCGTGGTCACTTGAGTGACAGGTAGATTGCGCTGCTGTCTGTGAGCCGTTACCTCAGCTGCCGCTGAATTTGGCATCTCAGCCGTTTTTGTGCTTTTTTTCTCGATTATTTTATACAATTATAAAATATGGCTTGCTGCATAATATTCGAGACTGATGTGTGTCTGTGTAGATGTGCATGCATGGGGAAGAGACACAGAACACACGTTGTGGAGGATATCAAAATCCGACAGCACTGCTTGGATATTATAACTAAAACTGCTGCACTATTTTGAAAAAAAATATACTTTGGACACAGGCTCATTTGTTTGTTAGATACGATCGTATACAGTTTTACAACATAAAGGCTGCTCAGATTGCATCCTTTCTTGAAGAACGATGACAGAGAGCAGATCATTCAGAAGAAATGTGAAATGTTTTTTTGTTTTGCAATGGACACTTTACCCAAGTGCCACAGATTGGATTCATCTCGCGATCTCTATTTCATTATAAAGGTATGAAGTCCCATTTGATTTTCCATGTTGTTATTTGCACACCCAACACTACTGGTGTTGGAGCATCTATATCTTAAAGAAACACCGTAGATTGACAGTAAACCTTTAGAACGTTCTGATGATAAAACTTATCTTCATTAATATTTTAGATCGTATCTAAGATAGATAGCTCCTTTGCTGCTAACATGGTCACGTCGAGCTAGGCGGGCGTGGTTTCAGCAACCAGTCATATCAGCTCAAACCACCTCCCCGCCTCTTTGCCCATTTTCAGTTATCCGGGAGTGACGTGCGGTGACCGCAGCTAAGATGCCGCGGCCTCATTTTCGCTTCAAAACTGCTGTTCAGAACTCTATGGGTGACGTCACGGACGCTACGTCCATATTTTTTTACAGTCTATGATATATATATATATATATATATATATTATATACTTTTTCCAGGATAATAAATACACACAAATATAGACACTTTTTAACTTGATTTCATGAGAAAACTCTTAACTGCAAATCAAGGTGTCTAGATGAAATGTCCACTAGGTGGCGCCACAAACCGTTTTTTCTTTAGTAAATGTAATGCTTAAATAGGGATAAAAAGCAGCATATATCTTCAAACTACTGGTATAGCCATGGACTTTAATAGCCATTAAATACCCAATGGGTATTTAAGCCCACCCACCAGTCGGTGGACATTTCACCTGGAAATTGCAGCAGTTCGTACCTGCAGCCACATATTTAAAGGTGTCCTTGATTCAAAAATTGAATTTACCTCGGCATAGTTAAATAACAAGAGTTCAGTACATGGAAAAGACATACAGTGAGTCTCAAACTCCATTGTTTCCTCCTCCTTCTTTTATAATCTCATTTGTTTAAAAGACTTCCGGAAAACACTCGGATTTCAACATAACACCGACTGTTACGTAACAGTCGGGGGCTCCACCCCAATATTTGCATAATGCCAGTGTTCAAATGCATTACACAAGGACAGCCAGTAACGTCTGGATCTGCACAGATGAATCATCAGACTAGGTAAGCAAGAACAACAGCGAAAAATGACAGATGGAGCAATAATAACTGACATGATCCATGATATCATGATATTTTAGTTATTTGTAAATTGACTTTCTAAATGTTTCGTTAGCATGTTGCTAATGTAGGCTACTGTTGGTTAAAGTTACACCGTTTATTACTGTATTCAGTGAGTATTGAGCGTCGCTATTTTCATTTTTAAACACTTGCAGTCTGTATAATTCATAAACACAACTTCATTCTTTATAAATCTCTCCAACAGTGTAGCATTAGCCGTTAGCCACGGAACACAGCCTCAAACTCACTCAAAATAAAACGTTGACATCCAAATATATACTTTACTCACATAATTCGAAGCATGCATGCAGCATGCATGACGAACATCTTGTAAAGATCCATTTGAGGGTTATATTAGTTGTGTGAACTTTGTAAATGCGCTGTAATATAGTCAACAACTCATGTGGCAGGGAACACGCTCGCTCTTAAAGGGGCGCGTCAGTGAAAATCAGTGCATTGTTAAAGGTCCCCTTGAACATGTTTTTAAAAGATGTAATATAAGTCTAAGGTGTCTCCTGAATGTGTCTGTGAAGTTTCAGCTCAAAATACCCCATAGTTTTTTTTTTTTATTAATTTTTTTAACTGCCTATTTTGGGGCATCATTAACAATGCACTGATTTTCACTGACGCCGCCCCTTTAAGAGCGAGCGTGTTCCCTGCCACGAGTTGTTGACTATATTACAGCGCATTTACAAAGTTCACACAACTAATATAACCCTCAAATGGATCTTTACAAGATGTTCGTCATGCATGCTGCATGCATGCTTCGAATTATGTGAGTAAAGTATATATTTGGATGTCAACGTTTTATTTTGAATTATACAGACTGCAAGTGTTTAAAAATGAAAATAGCGACGCTCAATACTCACTGAATACAGTAATAAACGGTGTAACTTTAACCAACAGTAGCCTACATTAGCAACATGCTAACGAAACATTTAGAAAGTCAATTTACAAATATAACTAAAATATCATGATATCATGGATCATGTCAGTTATTATTGCTCCATCTGTCATTTTTCGCTGTTGTTCTTGCTTACCTAGTCTGATGATTCATCTGTGCAGATCCAGACGTTACTGGCTGTCCTTGTGTAATGCATTTGAACACTGGCATTATGCAAATATTGGGGTGGAGCCCCCGACTGTTACGTAACAGTCGGTGTTATGTTGAAATCCGAGTGTTTTCCGGAAGTCTTTTAAACAAATGAGATTTATAAAAGAAGGAGGAAACAATGGAGTTTGAGACTCACTGTATGTCTTTTCCATGTACTGAACTCTTGTTATTTAACTATGCCGAGGTAAATTCAATTTTTGAATCAAGGGCACCTTTAATGATGCCCCAAAATAGGCAGTTAAAAAAATTAATTAAAAAAAAAACTATGGGGTATTTTGAGCTGAAACTTCACAGACACATTCAGGAGACACCTTAGACTTATATTACATCTTTTAAAAACATGTTCAAGGGGACCTTTAACATTTTGTAAAAATGTGGGAATAGTTTTTCCCAATAGAACAGGTAGTAACATCACCTGGACCGTCAGTGGTATCTTGAAGGCCATCCATTCTTATATATATATATATATATATATATTAAAATAAACATACACTGGCAATCCAAAATATATTGTTGCATTTCAAAATTGCAAATCTGGAGATATATAAACTCTACTAAATACATGTACAACATACTCCATATAAGACCCATGAATGAAATACTGTTTCTTCCTCATATAGGTTCACTGTACTGTATGTTACAGAATCATGACATTATATAATATTACAGAAGAAAACACGTGCTGTACAGAATATTCAGAATATTCATCTTGTGAAAGAGACACCATAAAACTGCTGTTTAGGATGAAAATGACAGTACCATGGTAAGATGTGGTGAGCAATACAAGAAGACTGTTCAATCAAACACCAACGGGCACTTTAGGAACTCTCTTGAAATTCTGCAATAAATACTACCTCTAAATTCACATGCATGACTCTGACAGACTTTTCCTCCAACCAAAAGCAGCTGTATCATGGCATGATTGGTTAACCCCCACCCACCCCTCTTTTCTGCTTCAACTGGTCTACTTAATTACTTTGCATCTGCGATTATTGCAAAATACAGCACTTATCCAAAACCAAATAATTTGCATTGGCAGGGTCGTTGTAGAACTAGATAAATTGCTCTTTGGTAAATATACTTAAGAACTGGTGGAGTGCATGAATGCTAAGTAATTAAGTTATTCATTAATTTTAATTTTTGGTGGTTTTACAAATATATGACTTAATAAAAACCTAAAATATCACTCCACGAATCTACAAACTTCCATCAACAAATTAGAAGCCAATTCATTGTAACTATAATTATTTTGCTTCTGACTGAACTCTCAAATCATCTTCACTCTTCTGTACACCCAGATAGCAACTTTGTGTCGGCCCAAATCCGGCCCACATCTGGCACATGCGGAATGATGATCTGGCCCACATGTGGCAGGAATGATGGCACTTGGGCGGACCGCTCCTGTTTGCCAGATCTGGACCACAAGCAGGCCATAGAAATGCCAAATGTCAGCCAAGAGCAAAGAACTGGACCTTATCTGATCCACAAAATATTTATATATTATTTATAGAGTCATCTCAGCATTAACAATCCTGTTATCAAGCAGAATCACTGAAGGAAAGAAGGAAACAGAAAAAAAGAGATGAGCAGAAACACAAGAACTACAACTGACTTCAGTCACAGCCTTAGAGGAAATCAACTAAAGATAAAAGACATGAAATCTCTGAAGATCTGATTAAACAACTCCACAAACAGCATTACCAGCTTCACTTATTACTAACCTGACTGACTTTATTTCTGTCACACGTCTACAGAAGCTCTTATTGAGAATTAACAGAAGTTTAACTCTCATGTTTGTTTTCATTTCAGGTTACCATGATGGTGATTGATGTTTCCATTAGTTGGCCTCTTAACTTTTAACATATATATTTGTTTTCTTTGGCTGCTGTGGTAGTGTTTCTGTCAAACACATTAGCAGTAGCAAAGAAAACTGAAACATGATCATGTGATCATTGTTAACTATTGATGATTTTGTAATCATCATATAGCCTGTGAACAACACTGTGTCCAACAATTAGCTATCAAATAGCCTGCTTCACTGAAGTCATAATAATTTAATATAAATGTTACTGCAAAATGAAATCCAGATGATTTGCAGAAATCACTTAGAAGATGAAAATAAATAAAAACACAAGAAGGAAAACTATGTTGACAAACACAGATATCAGTAATCAGCATATGAATCTCAATGATGGTGACAATAAACAAAATATTTAGACAATCAGATCAGCTGCATAATGCTCTGATGCATTCTGGGAGTTTTGTACTATAGTACCCAGCATGCATTGCGGCTACATGATGCTTTTGATTGTCACCATAGTTGAGATTCATGTGCTGATTCTTGATGTCTTAGTGTGTCATCTCAAAGTACCTTTTTTTAAAAAAAATAATTATTTCTGCAATACAGCTCAAGCTCATGTCACAGAAACACAGGGTTTGTAATATTAGTGTATTAATGGCGCAAAACATTTTTTTTTCATCTAAACAACATCATTGATTAGTAAACTCACCAACGGCTAACAGCCAACACCTGATCTCATTTTATTTTTATTGCTGCTGCTAATGTGTTTGGTAAACACACTATCACAGCAGTCAGAAAAGACAGTTATATATGTATAAAGTTAAGAGGCCAACTAATGGAAACATCAATCACCATCATGGTAACCTCAAATGTAACAAACGAGTTAAACCTGTTAATTCTCAATAAGAGCTTCTGTAGATGAATGTCAGAAATAAAGTCAGTCTGGTTAGTAATAAGTGAAGCTGGTAATGCTGTTTGTGGAGTTGTTTAATCAGATCTTCAGAGATTTAATGTCTTTTATCTTTAGTTGATTTCCTCTAAGGCTGTGACTGAAGTCAGTTGTAGTTCTTGTGTTTCTGCTCATCTCTTTTTTTCTTCTTTCCCTCAGTGATTCTGCTTGAAAATGTTGAAATGACTCTATAAATAATACATAAGATTTTGTGGATCAGATAAGGTCCAGTTCTTTGCTCTTGGCTGACATTTGGCATTTCTATGGCCTGCTTCTTGAACCAATAAAGTAATGAAAGACCTAACTTGTAGGTTAAAACCACATTTTTCACATGTGCATAACACTCTAACTTGATATATGTTCTTAAAAGCATACATCCACTTATTTAATATATCAATATATAAAGCAGTGGACTCATTACCTGTAGAATATTATTCTACTGGGTTACATGCTCCCCCTACTAAATATCTCATGTCCCCATGAGATTACTTCTTTACACTTTAAAAGTGACTTTAGGCTTAGTATAAGCATTTACTTGAGCACAATAATTACACTGTGCCATAGGGTGACACCACATGGTGTTACAGGGTTTCATTTCTGACTCTTCCCCACCCTCTACATTTATGAACATACCTCTATGGACCAGTGTTAAAGGTCGGTTAGTGGGCTGGCCTAGGCTATCATAGCTCAGTCTGACTACTGGTCTTATGTCTCTTTTGGGGCGGGAATGAACGGTCTCTACTGCTTCTTTTGTATTAGTTATGCCAGGCTCTCCCCCTTCTAAACCAGGATCTCCCGTTTCCTCTGGAATCTGATCTGAGAGTTCTCCATGGCTTTCTTCAGTGAACATTGGCTCTGCCATTTCTGCAAGGGATCCATCCAGTTCACCTCCATGGTAAGCAGTTTCCTCCTCCACTGCATTTTCTTCCAGTACAACACGCGGTGTCTCAACCCTTTCCGGGCAGTAATACCACAGGTTATCCTCTTCACTTTCAGAGTCAGAGTCATTCCTCACAGCTGCATTTCTTTGTCTTAATCCTCTTCTCTGTTTTCTTTCCACAGATCTTGTCCTAGTCCCCGGTGGTGCAGAAACTTTCTTTGGTTCTACAGGATCAGACAACCTCACATTGTCTCCAACTGGTAAGAGATGGTCTCGGTGTAATGTTCTTACACTGCCCATACCGGATTCAGGTTTCAGGCGATACACAGGTAAGTTCTTTAGTTGTTCCACCACCAGGTAAAGAACCGAATTCCACTTGTCGCAGAGTTTGTTCTTTCCAGTCAAGGCCAGATTTCTTATCAGCACACGATCTCCTACTGCCAAGGTCTGATGTTTCACTCGTTTGTCGTACAGCCGTTTGTTCCTCTGCTGACTTTTCTGGGCAGTTTCAGTGGCTAACTGGTAAGCTCTCTGTAAGTCCAACTTCATTCTATCCACATACTGTCGATGGCTTCCAACTCCCTTTCCATCAGGTGAAGTCCCGAAACACACATCCACCGGCAGACGAGCCTCTCTTCTGAACAGAAGATAATATGGTGAGTACCCAGTCGCCTCTCGTTCTTAGTACAGTTGTAAGCATGTACCAGTCTGTTAATATGTTGACTCCATCTGTTTTTCTCTGCAGGATTTAGGGTACCAAGCATGGAAAGCAGCGTTCTGTTGAACCTTTCTGGCTGGGGGTCTCCTTGTGGATGGTAGGGAGACGTTCTGGATTTTCTGATTCCCAGCATACTCAGTAGCTCTTTTATGAGCCCACTCTCAAAATCTCGCCCCTGATCGGAGTGGATACGGGAAGGTAAGCCATAGTGAACAAAGAATTTGTCACACAGTATCTTGGCCACAGTCAGAGCTTTCTGGTCCTTGGTGGTGAATGCCTGGGCGTAGCGTGTGAAATGGTCAGTTACGATGAGAACATTGCCGATACCTTTTGAATCAGGCTCGACTGACAGGAAGTCGATGCACACCAAGTCAAACGGCCCACTGCTGGTCATGTGATTCAGTGGTGCAACTTTTTTAGGCAGTGTCTTTCTCGTTACACAGCGGCCACAGTCCTTAACATACTGCTCTATGTATGCAGACATTTTAGGCCAATAGAAGCGATCTTTCAGGAGTTCAGTAGTTTTCTCTACTCCCAAATGGCCTGAGTCATCATGCAAGGAACGCAGTACTTCGGACCAGTACCTCTCTGGTAGGACGAGTTGTGTTTTCTCTCTACCACAGGAACTTTTAGTGACTCTGTACAGAAGTTGACTCATGATCTTTAACTTGGGTCCCTGCCGCTGTAACAGAGCAATGATCGCATTGGAACTCTTAGCAATGGTAAGTATTTTCCCTGACTCTACTTCTCGCTTCACTGCACCAACTACAGGGTCCTCCTCTTGTGCTTTTCTCAAATCTGCATTAGTCAACTGTTCCAGCTGACCCAGACCCAACGCTGTGGGACAAGAGAATGCCTCGGGTATACTCTGAGGTAAAACACCTAAGTGATCCACCAGTCTGGATGATGACTCTTCGCTTTCAGTAGTCACGGCTAACTGACAGATTGCTCTTACTCCTGACTCAGGTATTTCCTTCGACTCCGAGCCAACGGTGGATTCACAGGGGTAGCGAGATAACACATCCGCGTCGATGTTATGACTTCCTGGCTTGTATTGTAAGCTGAAGTTATAGGTAGCTAATGCAGCTAACCAACGATGACCTGTCGCACTCAGCTTAGCACTTGACAACACATAGGTAAGTGGATTGTTATCTGTTTTCACCACAAACTGGGCACCATATAGATAGTCGTGGAACTTGTCCACAACCGCCCATTTGAGCGCCAAGAACTCCAGCTGATGAATGGGGTAACGTTGCTCGGACAGACTTAGTTTTCTGCTTGCATAGGCCACAGGCCTAAGTCCACCAGGATGCTCCTGATTCAGAACGGCACCCAGTCCACTCAGACTGGCGTCAACATGTAGTACATACGGTTTGTTGGTATCGGCGAAAGCAAGTACTGGGGCATGTGTGAGACAGTAAATGATGTTATGGAAAGCTGCAGTACAGTCGTCATCCCAACGCTCTCCAAATGGCTCAGATACTTTGAAGTATTTCTTGCCGTCTATCATCTTTTGGTTTTGCCCAGATGATGGTGGGTAACCTTTGGTAAGCTCAGTCAAAGGCCTCACAGTGGCAGAGTAATCCTTTATGAAACGCCGGTAAAATCCACAAAATCCCAGGAACGACCTCAATGACTTTAGGTCGGTGGGCATTTTCCAACGTGTTATGGCTTCAATCTTGGCTGGGTCTGGTGATACGCCAGCAGCTGACACAATGTGACCCACATAACGGACTTGTGACTGGCAAAACTGACACTTGTCAATCGAGACTTTCAAGCCACACTCACGCAGACGGTCTAGGACTTTTAATAGTCTCTCTTCGTGTTCTTCAAGTGTGCGTCCGAACACGATGTCATCGAGGTAAAATATTACTTGGAGGAGATGCATATCACCCACGGCTTTCTCCATTAACCGTTGGAATGTGGCTGGAGCTCCAGTAATTCCTTGAGGCATCCGTTCAAACTGGAAGAATCCAAGGGGACAGATAAAGGCTGTCTTTATCTTCCTCCGCCATGGCTATTTGATAATATCCACTACGGAGGTCCAGTACGGAAAAACCATTTACTACCAGCCAAACAGTCCAGGGCATCATCGATCCTGGGAGTGGTGTACTGATCTGAGATGGTACGAGCATAGGGTTCGGTAGTCGATGCACATCCTTATTGCCCCACTTTTCTTCCATGCTATTACTATGGGCGATGCATACGGACTCCTTGACTCTTTGATGATTCCAGCCACTAACAGGTCTTTGATGTGACGTCGTACATCCTCGATGTCCGCAGGCGCAATGCGTCTGGAGCGCTCTCTGAATGGTTTAGAGTCATTCAGTCTGATGTGATGCTCAACTCCTTGAGCTAATCCCACATCCCACTCCCCGGTGGAAAAGACATTCCCTCTGGTCGACAATTTCTGACGCAGCCTCCGTTCCCAGGCCTCAGGGATGGATGACTCACCAAAATTAAACAAGCTTGGGTCTACTGTTTGGGAGCTCTGTTCTCCAGAAGTTACGGTGAGTGTGTCGGTGGGATACACGTTGGCCATTACTGTTCCAGCAGAAATGGAGATATCTTTGGACGTTTCATTATGGACCAGGACTTGGATATTTCGTCCTTCCATGGCTGAAGAGGGGAGTACCACTGGAGTTATGAACGTTCCAGCTGGAAGACTATTCTCTTCAGGGGTGTCTACTACAAAGATCTCCTTTCTCAAAGGCTTGTCAGTCTCTACTTTACATACAGCACATACTTCTCCCCTTGGTGGAACTATGCAATCACCAGGTCCTATCCATCTGACTTTTCCATCATTGCCCTGGCGCATAAGACGAAACTTGAAGTATAAATCCTCACCAGACTCAGATGATCCAAACGTGCTCTCCAACGCTTCCAAGTCCTGCAAAGCACTCGCTTCAGGATCTGAATTTCGAACAGCTCTTATGATGTCCAATGCAGGTCCCTTGAGGCTTTCCACAATTCTGCGTCATTTTTCTTTTTCAGAGCAGTCACACTCAGTTATCATCAGCCTGGCTTGGTCCATCCAAGTTTCCATATTCTCCTCTCCCACAGGGGTTGGAGTTACTGCTGAAAAGGTGCGCAGGCGACGATATGCGTTGCTGTCACTAGGGAGCTTTACTGTTTTTGCAAAGACCTCACCCATGGCTCATATAATTGACTCAGGTGAACTGTCTGGGGCACTGGGAGGAGAAATCAAAGCTTGTATATCACTGAGAGACTTTCCTTCTTCCATCAGGAACTTTGCAAGCTTTTCAGTAAATCCTCCAGCAGCAGTGTCAGATGCAGATTCCTGTGTCTGAATTACTATGACTGTCCATGGCTCGCTCTTTTCTCCCCAAGACACTTCAGCAGGTATGCGCTTAGGGTCAATGGCTTGTTTGCACTCACACAACACCAGCAGAGAACGTGAAGTAGGTCCTTCTCTCGTGTCTCTTACACGAACTCTTCCTAGCGCTTTTACTGCTTCCATTGCCTCTTCAATTTCGGCCACTTCTGTGTGAACAGGTACATTTAAAAGCATTAAAGCATAAGTCTCATCAGTGCCAGCATCTTTACACCAGTTGGCTAACTCTGCTTGGAGGAATGGGTCTTTTGGTCTTTTAGATCCATGACAACACTGTATACAGTTCTCAGTCACTTATAATGCAACAACAGGGTTACTTGAGCTTAACTTTTCTCTTTCTTCTTTTCTTCTTTCAGGAACTCAGTTGTGACTTGCCAGAGGGAGATCCCGGACGAGCCCCCACTTTGTGTAGCGCCCCCTACCTGTCTTTCTGTTAATTAAATAGAGCAGCGCACCAGATTCATTAACTATGTGCCTACAGATGTTGAAGTTAGGCCCCTCTGGTGTCACAAATTAATTACTTCTCCTTTAGAAAGCTATTTATAATTATGAACTATACTCAAATGTAATATATTTAATGTATTATACATATACTATAATAAATAGTCAAGCACAAACTCTTAGATGGATAACAAAAGATAAAGAATTTAATTAGAACAGAAATAGAAAGTCAAAAATAGAATTTGAGTGATGTGATGTTTTCACACAATCACACAGACTTTAGATCTGACCAAATTAACACCAAAAAAAAAAAAAGCAATATCTCAGGTAAACAGACTTATGAAAGTGGTCTCTGTATCGAAACTGTATCAAAAGACAATCAATTGAAACCGATTAACTTATGTGGAATTAAATGTACACAGACTCACACCGAGTTTCAAACCATCACTTTGAATATACAGTTGTTAAGCGCGCTGGATAACAACGTAAAGGACGATTAAACACTGTGGGCCCACACACACACACCGTTGCAGGCCTGGATCGTAGCTCGGGTTCGTGGTGGCCGGGAAACTGAAAAATGGCCGCTTCACTCTCCTGAGCATAAACAAATCAACAAGGGTACCTCAATTTTCAGGTGCGAATCAAACAGCGATCTTGGAATCCTGTAGTACGCCTCCCGCAGCTCCTCGGTCTCGCTCTCCCTCGCCAGCCGATGAAACGCTCCTCCCACGCAGCCAGAGGAACCCCAAATATCGCGGGTATTTGGGGCGCTATCTGGTCCTCAATGTCTCCCTCGTTGTCCCGAAAACAACAATGCTTACTATCGCCAATCTGTTTTGTTCAAATGTTCCGCTAATTTAACAGTCCGGTTCAGATGAATAACATAAACCGTACGGGATATTAAGGAAACAGTCCGTACGCTGACGACACCGGAATGTCGTATAAACACTCACAGCGAACTCACAATAAACACAAATAAACAGGACTCGTGTTTCACACACGATCAATATTACAGTTTAAGATTTTTAAACTTGTAAACTTGTAAATCATTCACCACTCTATTACCGCATACATATGGCGCGCCTCTCTCATCGCTTGCATATCTCGCCTTCCCCCCTTGTTCCTCCTCCCCCCAACAAACATCCACTCAAAATACCTAACGCATAGGCGCAGGTGTATGGAGGACCAGGGGTGCCACTTAAAAATAAAAAGAAGAATTAATTAATTAATTTAATAATTCAAACATAAAAATGTATATAAATGATTCACTTTTTATATGGGCAAATTAATAGACATTTAAAGTTGTTTATTTAATTCCTGTTTTTAAATGTAGTTTAATAAAACAATACATTTTAAAAATCTTTTTTGAATGTATAAATAAATAGACAAATTTGAAATGGGATATTTAATTCATTTTTTTAAAACGTAGATCAATAAATCACTTTTTTAAAAAGAATTTGGCAAATGCTTTTCTTTCTCTATTTACCTATAGAGTGCCTCAGGGATGACGCATTTTTGTAGGCAAAACCCGGAAGCGAGTTAGCATTTTAGGACTTCCGGTTCCAACGCCGTAAAGTCTATGGGTTGCTAAAATGGACTACTTCCTTTGGCGGGGACTTTTGACGTCATCATGACAAACAGGACATTTGGACAGCATTTCTCATGAAAAAGAGGATAAGTATTCATACACAGCGCAGATCATAATCAGTGAGCATGTTTTTAAGTGAGAGTTGTTTTCTAAATAAAGTTTGAGGACGCTTGGTGGTGACGACGTTGATCCGCGACCATGGTGTGCTGTAGTCCGTTTATAGCCTACTGTTAGCCTTTTATATCTGACGACTTTATTTAGGCTTCAAAATCTATAAATGTTGTGTTAACTTGTAAAGATTATCTTGATAGACAAAACGTGTAAGTGTCATAACCCTTTGTTAAACACAGAGCTTATTTTCTGCGATTTTCCAAAAGTCTATGGGAAAAATAAATAGGCTTTCAGTCGAGGGAACCCGTGCGCCGCTAACTTCCGGGTTGGCCTACAAAAACGCGTCATCCCTGGGGCACTCTATTCTCCTCTGATTATAGAAAAGTAAAGTGTCACATCACAATACAATAACAAAATATATAAGTATAGTATTTTTATGTTACATTAATACCCATTGTGCAAGTTGTCTCTTTAATACTGCGTGGTTTATATACATCTTGCCACTGATTGGGCTGACATTTCTGACACACCCCACCAAACAAGAGAAAACGTATCTCAAACCCGTTGCACACCGTTGCAGACCGTTTCCAGGAAACATGTCGTTCAACCCAGAAAACATAGCAAAACGTTGCGCACCGGTTTGAGCATGAACGTGCCCCAGAACTCAGAAACACATGACCATGAAACAACCAATCAGAACATGATACATGGACTAAGGGAGAACATGAGGATCAAGGGAAGCATGACACAAACAAGCAACATGAAACAAACTACAAAATAAAAGACATGAAAACCAACACATGAACACCAAACCAAAACACCCGTGACAGAAGTGAAACTGATCAGATATAAAATATTAATTAGAACACAACCTTTCCTAGTTACAGAGACAAAAGCAGCCACAGATGCTTAATATCCTCTCTTCACAGTGAATCAAACTTAAAATACATGAAGATGCTCTACAGAATAATTAAACTGTGACCCTGATACATTCATAAATTGAATTACAGTACGTTCTCTCATCTTTGAAATAAGTAGATAAAGAAACAGTTACACTTATAAATTATTGTTAACATATTATCATTTTTTATTCTGAAAGCTGTATAGTGTAGAAACATGCATCTCTCTGTGTGTAGCATAAACTCACCTGTCTTCTACAGCAGATTGTTGTCAGGCAGTCGGGGGAATAAAGACTCTGATTCAGTCAACTCCAGGTGTTCTACCTCATCTCTCTCTCTCTCTCTCTCTCTCTCTCTCTCTCTCTCTGTCTCTCTCTCTCTGTCTCCTCTCTCTTTTTCTTCTTAGCTCACATCCTTGCAATGTGCCATCTCTGTTGTAACTATTCTGCTGGCCTTCACACTGTAAGCACAACCCTACATGATTGCATGATTGTCACTTGTAAGTCGCTTTGGATAAAAGCGTCTGCCAAATGAATAAATGTAAATGTAAATGTAAATGTAAAATTAGATTTAAAAAATAAGACTAAACATGTTAAGGTATATATCAATAATTTGTTTTCTGTCTATAAATATATCAAAACAGTTGTTCCCTTGCCTATTAAAACATGTAAATATTAAAGTGTCTTTGGTGTTTCCATGGTTTCTACAAAATAAAACCGGAAACCGAGGGTAACGCGGGTATGACGTAATTGACAGGCGACTCCTCACATGTCCCAGAGCCTTGGTTAAAACTGCAATTTTCTCACAATTTACTAATAGTTGCAAACATTTGGGATATTGTAAGTACTCAAGTGAACAAAATATATAACACTGGCCTAGTGGTTTTTGGATATTTTACTGCAAAATTCTTACATATTGCACCTTTAATGGTAACCTATTATTTACTGAAATGGAATTTTCTCATTTTCTTGTTAAATTCTTTTATACAGCACGAATAAAAATTTAACTTAAATTAAAATTGTTTGTGCATGGGTAAATTATTTGGAAATGAGTAAACTGTTGTTCAGACAATTCACCCTTTGTAGATGACATTACTTTTATTTACACATTGTGTGAATATCATCTATTACTATTTGCACTTGTCTTAGTGTAAACCAGATGTTTTTACACAAAATGCTTCATCTACAACACAGTGTAAATATAGTTTAACTTTCTTTTACACATAGTAGTCATTATAGCTGCTGCAGACAAAGATTTCTGAGAAGGTGGAAAATGCAAGAAAGCAATTGCTATTGGGTGACTTTACTTACAAAAATCGCAGATATTAATTAATTTCTATTATATAAATGTTTCTCTTTAATCGGGAAATTGCTAAGAAATCACTTCTCCGCTAAACCTGATTTTATTTTCAGAAGACCGAACACATTCAAACAAATTTCCCTCAACTGTCAGTTTACTTTGTCTGTATCTCTGCAGTATACTGCTATATTGTTCAGATCTAACATGTTTTCATAAATGCTCAAACAACCACAGATGCTCAGGTATGTTTATTTATCAGTGTAAAGCCTAATTATTCACTGTCTTCAGCTGACTCATGAGAGTCATCAGCAACGACTTCAGGAGTAGCAAGCTATTCATCACTGCTGAAACAAAAACAAGATCATCTATAAATTGTATGTTTACATTTTATAGGTCAAAATAATTCTCAAATTACTGCACAAAGCATTAGTGCTTCTTGAAAATGGCGCATACAATGTACATACTGTAGCTACACATTTCATTGATTTTAAAAACCGGCATAATAATAAGAGACATATTTTCTGTAAAGGTTTGGGATTTTACCTGGGTTCTTCAGTCTCTCCGACGTCATTCTCAGTAATAGCTCCAAAGTAATCTGCGATGATTCCAGGGGTGGATTCAGGGATGAGTGGGACAATGGTGTCCTCAGGGATGTGTGCGGCAAAGTTGCTCCCAAAACTTGCACAAAAAAGCATAAAGAAAAATTAATAGTGTCATAATTCTGGACATATTCAGCAGAAATAAATTCCAGGGGCCGTATTCACAAAGCATTCACAACAGGACAAGTCAATAAGACCAAATCACAAACAATCCTAATCCACCCAAAGACACAGTACACCATTGAGGCAATAGCGATAAAGCCTTAGGTGCTGGACTTTTTCTTCATAAATGCAGTTTATTTTGATTTATAGATTTGAATCTATGATGCGCTGCCAAAAAAAAAAAAACTTGTAACAAATAAATAAATATTGTCTGATTACCTGTGGCAGTGGTTTTCATGAGTTCACACTTATAAATGATTGAATAGAGTAATAAAAATATATAATAAGCGTATTTGGTGTACTGTCCAAGGGGATCGAGGGCTCCGAGCTTGGAATTTAGCTGAAACCCAAAGTTCTCCCATATCCCCAGCCGAGACTGAGGGACGGGGTGGTGGAAGGATGCAGAAGTAACTATAGGCGAGTCGGCTCTCGTCTGTGTATTTATTCCTCCTCTCGAGCTGATTAGAAAGACCATTTGAATGTGTTCCTCCCAAACTTTGTTTATAAAACATAATTTGTCGCTTGAATTCTGCATTCTCTTGAGATGAAGACATCCAAGAGGCGGTCCATAATTAACTATATATACTAGTTTAATTAGTGACACTTAGCCTACATTTTAAAACCTTTATTTGAATATGGAAACACACATGACACCTTATTCTACAATATTTCTATGATTAAATTGCTGACTCCTCCCTCATCAGCCAATCACTGTGTGTATACTCCATAGCAATAAGGTCAACCCTGCCCTTACTCTTAGCTTAAGACTTCAGTCTAGTAAAACTCTTAGCTAAGAACTTTTACTGCTATTTAGGAGAACTCTTAGTGGTAAGATAAAATGTTTTGTGAATACGGCCCCAGATTTCTAAGAGAAAGTTGGAATTACATTTTCAGTAACACTTTAGGCTACAATAAGGTTCATTAGTTAACTACATTAGTTAACATGAACTAATAATGAACTGCACTTATACAGCAATTATTAATCTTTATTAATTTCAACATTTACTAATACATTATTAAAATCTTGTTAACATTAGTTAATGCGCTGTGAACTAATATGAACAAACAATGAACAACTGTATTTTCATTAACTAACTTTAACAAAGATTAGTAAATACAGTAACAAATGTATTTCTCATGGGTAGTTCATGTTAATTAATACATTAACTAATGTTTAACTAATGAACCTTATTGTAACGTGTTACCACATTTTCTCTATAAATGTGAAAGTGAGGTGGCCTATATTTAAATAAAGATAATTTAATATGCTGCCTTTCATGCACTTATGCCATTTTATGAAAACAATTAAGAAAAAGATAATAGAACACAGTCATGCATCAGAGCATCACAATATAAAAATATTTTATAATAAACAAAAAATTAACAAGGGGAAGTGAGGTGCAAGTAGGCAAGTACCTTTCACAACAGATGATTTTATTCACAACACAGATACATGTTTCAGATCCATTCTCCCATACAGACAAAAATTCATGGTGAATTCCATCAGAGTCAGAACAACCTGAACAAATAATAGAAACGTGCTTCAAATATTATTACTTTGTTATCCAGGATAATAAACACACAAACAAACACGGATACACTTTTTCCGGATATACTTATATCACGGATTTAACTTCATAACTGCAAATTACAGATGAAATGTTGACTGGATAATATGGAGTCCCTAAAGCAGGGGTCTCAAACTCAAATTGTCGGGGGGCCGTTTCTGTGATTGACACCTCATAGGAGGGCCTATCCTTCAAGCGCAAGAAAGCGCAACATTTCAGAAAATTTCCTTTCCTTTCCATTATTTCTCATTTACTTCAAATTTTATTAGGTCTGCTAAAATATTTTTATACCTATACTATAAATATCTTATTTACCATACTAAATGTAAACAGCAGTGTCTCTCTCATTGTTACAGAGTGTAATATAATTATATAATACTATTACTAATATAATACTAATAAATATACTATTAATTGAAATAGTCTGGTGCGACTTCTCACATCCAACAAGATATATGGAATAAAAAATCAGTAATTTAGGAACAAAACCAGCAACTTGTGGCGTGGAGGGGTCCGAAATAAACAAAAAAACTGGAGCTATATATCAACTTTATTTTGCCAAAAAAATTAAAATCTCTCATTGTTACATACATTATTAGTTTTTAACATCTAGTGGAAGTATTTTCCCTTACTTTATGTTAGCTTAAATAACATTAAAATCTTGCACTGAACAACACTGTACTGAACAAATACAATCCCTGAATACATTTGTTCACTCCTCTGTTTCTTGACAGACACCTGCAGCGCTTGTGCTCACACAGCTGGGCCACATTTGTCCAAGATGCCGTTTGAGCATCGGTAACATTTAATGGCTGCATCGGACGCGTTTCGGTGGTTTAAATCGGCGCTCGTGACTTAAAGTCGAGTGCTTTTACTGTAATTTAGGCAAGCATAATAGAAGCGATTGAGAGCACGGCTCATGGTTGCATAGCAACGACAGACGCCACTGGAGCGAAAGCGCATTGGAAAGAAGGAGAATGCGGCGCGGCCGCTTATGTGACGCGATATGTGAATGCCCCCATAGAACGGCGACTTTTTCTTTGCATATCAGACAGGTAGCAACTAGAGAATAATAATAATAATAATTTAGCGGGCCGGATTATGTTTTATTTTTGAGATCAGTTGCGGGCCGGGTAGAGGGGGTGGGCCGGCAGTTTGAGACCACTGCCCTAAAGGGACGTGGTGGACTTTTTTTTATTTATTTATTTTTTCAAATCTTTTGCTTTCCCCTGAGAAACTTTGCGTTAATTCCCTCTGGAAACTTTGCGTTCCCTCGCAAAGATTATCGTTCCCTTGCTGTGAGCTCGGACAAACACTTCAATGTCCCGCTGGCTGGCAGTAGTGTTTCAGTCAGCTCCATACGTTAATAATGCACACAAACAATGTGCGACTCATAAAGTTTGAACTTGCTGGAATCAAATATAAAGAAATGCAGTCAGTGCTTATGTCCAGCAGTTCAGTAAAGTTGGCAGTATGTTCACAGATTCCAGCTTCCCAGATCAATAACTCTGGAGCTAAACGTTGGTAAAACACAAATGCAGCTATTTCCAATCATAGTAACCTAGACAACGAGCTACAACAACCCAATTTTCCTCAAATGCTTTATAATATATAAATTGGTCTCTATGAGCAGACAGTGGAGATACACGTCTGAAAAGTGCAAAAAACCCAAAACCCTTTTGCTCATTTTATATTATGAAAAATACTCAATAACTTCACTGTAACACTGTACTGTCACCAAATTCAGTTTATATACCACTGCTCTCCTGCTGGTTATAGGTACTACAACAATTAGTTTGGCAAGTATCACATAAAGGCCTTCTTTACACAATAATGTTGGTATACAGCTTACATACAACAGCTTTTACATGATAATTGCTTACTGAATTTGATGGCATTACAATTTATTTAATATTTTTTATTAATAACAGTGAAATTATTGATTTTATTTAATAATTAATAATAATAAAAGTTATGATTTTTTTAATCAAACGAAGTGTTCCAGTACAACCAGCAAGAGAGCTGTGACGTATAAACTGAATTTGGTGACAGTACAGTGTGTTACAGTGAAGTTATTGAGTATTTTTCATAATATAAAATGAGAAAAAGGGTTTGGGGTTTTGCACTTTTCAGACGGTCCCTTCAGACGTGTATCTCCGCCGCTTGTGCATAGAGACCAATTTATTAAAAAGCACATTTGAAGAAAACTGTGTTGTTGTAACTCGTTGTCTAGGTTATATTACAATTAGGTATAATTGGAAGTAGCTGCATTTGTGTTTTAACAACGTTTAGCTCACGAGTTATTGATCCGGGAAGCTCGAATCTGTGAATATACTGCCAACTTTACGGAACTGCTTGACATAAGCACCGACTGCATTTCTTTATATTTGAGTCCAACAAGTTCAAACTCTAAGAGCTTATTTGTGTGCATTGTTGACGTATGGGGCTAACTGAAACACTACTGCCAGCAAGCAGGACATTAAAGGGTAAGTGTTTGTCCGAGCTTGAAGCAAGGGAACGATATCTTTGCGAGGGAACGAAAATATCTTTGCGTGGGAACGCAAAAGTTTTGTGAGGGAACGCAAAATATATGGGAAAAAAATCCTTTTTTTGTCCACCACCACATCCCTTTAGGGACTCCGTAGTATGGCGCCAAAACAGGTATTTCTTTAGTGAATTTAATGCTTAAACAGGGATACATCTTCAAACCACTGGTATAGCCATGCGCGGTCTCTGAACCCAACGGGCATTTAAGCACCCACAACAACGTTATCTCATAGTGCGGTATATGAGAGGTGCCGTGACAAATTCTGAATCAATCAATCAATAGTAGACCATAATGGAGATACACAGCGACCAACAATAAAGTTATTTATAATTTTCATCTGCCAAAACATGCATAGTCATGTTATATAGCACCAGTTGGTGGACATTTTTAACTGGAAATTGCAGCAGTTCATACCTGCAGCCACATTTAACATTTTGCAAAAATGTGGGAATAGTTATGTTTTTCACAGCAGACCAGGGCTGCATTTCCCAAAAGCACCGTAAGCCTAAATTGATCCTAGAACCATTGCCACCAATGGAGCTATGATCAACTTAGGCTCACAATGCTTTTTTCAAATGCTGCCCAGGTAGTAACATCACCTGGTTGTTGAGTGTTCAACTTTATGAATCTGCAGGCATTGCAGCAGACCACTGCTGTAAGCAACACAAAGAGTTTCAACTGAAAGAGAGAGAAAATAGAGACTGAGAGATTCACATGAACTTATTTGACATTAGATTTGATGTAAATATATGCTGCAAAGAATATACAAAAAAAAAAAAAAATCAACATAACAAAGGCAATCTAAAAATATATAGTTGCATTTTAAAGAATTGCTTAACTGGAGACTACCACATACATCTACAACATACTGCACATAAGACCCTTCCCCATATAGGTTCCTTGTATGTTACAAAAACATTATAAATCATATTACAGAAGAAAACGCATATACAAAATACTCAGTACCAGAAGAGACCCCAAAACAGCATATTGTGAAAGAGACCCCATAATGATACAGTACCATGGTAAGATGTGGTGAGCAATATGAGAAGACTGTTCAATCAAACACCAACAGGCACTTTAGGAACTCTCTTGAAATTCTGCAATAAATACTACCTCTAAATTCACATGCATGACTCTGACTGACTTTTCCTCCAACCAAAAGCAGCTGTATCGTGGCATGATTGGTTAACCCCCAACCCTCTTTTCTGCTTCAACTGGTCTACTTAATTATTTTGCATCTGCGATTATTGCAAAATACAGCACTTATCCAAAACCAAATAATTTGCATTGGCGGGGTCATTGTAGAACTAAATTGCTCTTTGGTAAATATACTTAAGAACTGGTGGAGTGCATGAATGCTAAGTAATTAATTCATTTTAATTTTTGGTGGCTTTACAAACATATTTTAAAAACCTAAAATATCACTCCACGAATCTACAAACTCCCATCAACAAATTAGAAGCCAATTCATTGTAACTATAATTATTTTGCTTTGTACGGATCACATCCTCTGACTGAACTCTCAAATCATCTTCACTCTTCTGTACAGTATGTTCAGAGCAGTTTCTTGTTTTGAGGTGGCCTGAGCACACAAGACCTCACCCGTGCATGCGACGCACATACATGGCTTAGGTCAAATGATCAAATGCTGTGTATATAATAAAATTTGTTTAATTTAACAGAAATGTAGTTATAAATGTAATTATTTTCTTTTTGTAATCATGCATTAGCCTTTAGAAACTTCTGGTTGAACGCTATATACATAATTATTTCCTAGCTTGAAGTGGAATAAATATTGTTCTCCTCTCTAAGCATCTCCAGACTAATTTCCCCAAATGAACCCATAGACAAACCATATTTGATTATTATAATTACTATTATTATTGTTGTTGTGTAGTCTAAAAGCAATAAAGAACAATTTTCATCATTAGAAGAGTGTTAAATTTCTTCTAAATTTCTTATTCAAAGGTAAAATTATCTTGCCCTATGCAATAATGATCCAGCAGTGCTCTGTAAATGAGAAATGTTTGTAAAAGTCTAAACTGAAAGAGAGGACAAAGAGACATCAGAGATCATTTTACTTCAGATTTGAAAATTCAATTTAATTGTTCAAACAATTCAATATACAGTTCAAACAATTTTGCACTGTCTTATACTGCAAAAAAGACACCAAAACAGCACTGAAGCAAAAAAAAAAAAGAAAAAAAAAAGTAGGCTTAACAACTTTTAAGTTGTATAAAAGAAACTCACTCAATTTGAGTGGTATAAAGATAAATTTAAACAACTAATTCTATTCTCTTGTAGTCTAGTCTCATCTCGTCTTGTCTAGTCTGTTCTGTTCTTCTGAGTCCACATCAGTTCAGTGTGCTGTCTCTAGGAACCATGTTGGTGGGCTTAAAGGGTTAGTTCACCCAAAAATGAAAATTCTGTCATTTATTACTCACCCTCATGCCGTTCCACACCCGTAAGACCTTCGTTATTCTTGATGAAAATTGAGATATTTTTGTTGAAATCCGATGGCTCCATAAGGCCTGCATAGGGAGCAATGACATTTCCTCTCTCAAGATCCATTAATGTACTAAAAACATATTTAAATCAGTTCATGTAAGTACAGTGGTTCAATATTAATATTATAAAGTGACAAGAATATTTTTGGTGCACCAAAAAAAACAAAATAAGGAATTATTTAGTGATGGCCGATTTCAAAACACTGCTTCAGGAAGCTTCGGAGTGTTATGAATCAGCGTGTCGAATCAGCAGTTCGGAGTGCCAAAGTCACGTGATTTCAGCAGTTTGGAGGTTTGACACGCAATCTGAATCATGATTCGACACAAAAGATTCATAACGCTCCTGAAAGCTTCCTGAAGCAGTGTTTTGAAATCGGCCATCACTAAGTAAGTCGTTATTTTGTTTTTTTGGCGCACCAAAAATATTCTCGTCACTTTATAATATTAATATTGAACCACTGTACTCGCATGAACTGATTAAAATATGTTTTTAGTACATTAATGGATCTTGAGAGAGGAAATGTCATTGCTGGCTATGGAGGCCTCACTGAGTCATCGGAGTTCAACAAAAATATCTTAATTTGTCTTCCGATGATCAACGAAGATCTTACGGGTGTAAAACGGCACGAGGGTGAGTAATAAATGACAGAATTTTCATTTTTGGGTGAACTAACTCTTTCAATTTTACTGAAAATTACACTGTATCATATTGCAGGGGGAAAAAAGCACTGGCCAGTGTCCTGAAGAGACCTCGAGACAGCATTGGAGCATATTGTGGAAGAGACTCAATAAAGCCCCCCTTTAAGATAAGTACCATGTTGTGATGAGATATGGTGAGCAATAAGAAGACCAATTTTCATCCAATCACTTTACTGCTTTCTTTTTGGTGGTAAAATGAGAACAAATGAATCTGCCCCTTTTTCCCACCAAAGGTCTATTGACATGGAATGTTTTTTGCATATACTGTATGCTGGTGTGGGTATGTGTTTGTCTGTATAGTTATGTGTTGTCTGTTTGCAGAAGAATTTGAATATAAGTGAAGTATTTGTTGTAAATGATATGTATCTTTATATATTTAAATGTTTACTAAGTAAATATAAAACTAGAAGAACTGTGCACATTTATTTGAAGTTCTCGTTAATCAGATTAGGGATTCTGAGAATGTAACTCAGTCTCACGTCTCAGTCACATGGTAATTGTAACCATTAAAATGCTGAAGAAAGAATAAGAACTTCATTTTTTCATACAGATGATTTATATAACAAAAATCTATGAATACATTTTAATCTTAACACATTTATAAGGCTATCCAGATTGTGATTTTTGCGTAAATATGGTTTCAGTTGTCCCTACATTTATTTTGTAAGTTTAGAATACTTTTTTTTGTATGAAAGGTACTGATGAATCATGATTTTACACATAAATTTGAGACAAACAGACATGGATATATCCAGATACATCATTTTATTGTATAATCATTTCATGTAGTGTGTAGTGACGTGTTGCAAAGTATGGTGTCTCATACTCGGAATTTGTGCTCTGCATTTCACCCATCCAAGTGCACACACACCCCCAAAGCAGTGGGCAGTCTTTTTTCTTTTTTGCTGCGGCGCCGGGGGAGCGACTTGGGGTTTGGTGCTTTGCTCAAGGGCACCTCAGTTGTGGGTAATGAGAGTGGAAGAGAGCGCTGTTCATTCACATTCACCCTAATTTTTAAGAATTCTTTTGTGTTAGTGTGATTGTGCCCAGTTTGCTGTGGTCTAAAACAAGCGCTAGGGTGAAAGAAGAGGAGCTCATGGAGCTCTATTACTGTCATGAAGGTGAGAGCACTTTATTACAGTTCATCAGAGCTGATTTACAGATATAAAGTTTACCAGTTTATTAAGCACCACCCAAAAAGTCATAAGGTCTTTATATATTTGTTTACTGTTAGTTGTAATGAGTGTTTCTGTGTACAAACCCAATTCCAAAAAAGTTGGGACACTGTACAAATTGTGAATAAAAAGAGAATGCAATGATGTGGAAGTTTCAAATTTCAATATTTTATTCAGAATACAACATATATGACATATCAAATGTTTAAACTGAGAAAATGTATAATTTTAAGGGAAAAATAAGTTGATTTTAAATTTCATGGCATCAACACATCTCAAAAAAGTTGGGACAAGGCCATGTTTACCACTGTGTGTGTCACGATCACCGTCAGTTCCTGTCACTTCCCGGACTCCAATTCCCATCATCCTCGCCAACACCACGATCCAGCAGCTTTCCCAGAGAGCATCTGTACAGTATGGACATTGCTCAATTGTTGTTGTTGAGTATGCAGGGCACACGATCATTGGTGGAATATGTAGCGGAATATTTGGACATTGCACAGTATTCAAATTTGCCTGACTGCGCACTCATAGACTTCTTCTGTGATGGCGTGAACCAACCACTCAAATCACAACTCATCCATGAGGGACCCCGTTCATCTCTAAGTCATTTCATGGATTACGCTTTATTGACTGTTGGCTCTCCGTTTACTGTGGGTGTCGCAGAGGAACACGACGGCACGCTGAATCACGTAATGGCTGCCGCTCAGGAGAGCACTCACAAAATGGCGGTCACAACAATACCAGCCCATGCCACCGCTGATCTTCAGGAGCAAAGTTAAGTCCCCGCTGATCGTCTAGAATCACGTCATGTTTCTGGGTCTGTCCGGGAGCGGAGAGGGTTGCGTTCCAGTGTGGCTGATCCACCACTGTCTTCAGCACGAGCCGCTTCGCTCTCAAGCCAGCCGGTTGCTTCGCACCCAAGCCAGCCGCCCGCTTCGCTCTCAACCCTGAGGGCCGCTTCGCTCTCAAGCCAGTCGCCCGCTTCGCTCTCAAGCCCATCGGCCGCGTTGCTCTCAAGCCCGTCGGCCGCTTCGCTCTCAAGCCCGACGGCCACTTCGCACTCAAGCTTCGCACACAGGATCGCCGGTTGCAATGCACACTCAAGTTTGTCGGATGCTTCGCACGCAATTTTGTCAGTTGCAACACACACAAGTTCATCGGGTGCAACGCATTCAAGTTCGTCGGTTGCTACGCGCTCAAGCTCGCCGGTTGCTACGCACTCAGGCTCTTTGGATGCGATGGACAAGATAGCCGCCTCGCCAGTGCCCACGGGCAAGATGGCCGCCCCTTCGGTGTCTGTGGATGTAGGAGTCGTTCCAGCCATTGAGTCCTCTCCAGAGCCCAAGCTGCTTGCCCTGCCGGCGCCACCCAAGCATCTTGCCCTGCCAGCGCCGCCCAAGCGTCTTGCCCTGCCTGCGCCACCCAAGCGTCTTGCCCTGCCAGCGCCACCCGAGCTCCTTGCCCACAAACCCGCCACGGCCTCCGTTGAATTCCCCAAGAACTTTTTTTTTTGGGGGGGGGGGGGGGCAGTATACCTGAGGGTGGGGAGCTTGTGGGTGGGGACCCTGCACGGCCGTGGTCAGCAACGGGCCTTCGAACTGTTATGGCCGCCCATGGACTATAACCCACTATGGTCATTTAGGGACTCTGTCTCATCTTGGTTGCCCAAGCCACCTAACCTGCCGTGGTTATCCAAGCCACTTGACCTGCCGTGGCTGCCCAAACCACCTGACCTGCCATGGTTGCCCAAGCCACCTAACCTGCCGTGGTTATCCAAGCCACTTTACCTGCCGTGGTTGCCCGAACCACCTGACCTGCTGTGGCTACCTGAGCCACCTGACCTGCCGTGGTTGCCAGAGTTACCTGACCTGCCGTGGCTGCCAGAGTTACCTGACCTGCCGTGGTTGCCAGAGCCACCTGACCTGCCGTGGCTGCCCGAGCCACCTGACCCGCCGTGGCTTCCTGACACTCCTGTCCTGGCTGCCCGTGGCACCTGACCCGCCATGGCTGCCCGTGACACCTGACCCACCATGGCTGCCCTGGAACTTGCATTGGAGACCCTGTTCCCATCTGAGCTCCAATGCACCCACCCCCCCTCACTATTTGTGCCGTCAGTTCCTGTCACTTCCTGGACTCCAATTCCCATCATCCTCCCAGCCAGTCACATGCTCACACTCCACACCAATCACCTGTCACCACATACAGCTTTTGCACATCACTTGGACTATAAAGGACTCACGCACACACCACCTGATGGCGAAGTCTTGATTCACCCTGTGTTCATTTCTGAGCGTTCCCCTGTGTTTATTGTCTGCCTGCCTGTTATTGATCTTGCCTGTTACCCTTTTTCGACCCGTTGCTGCCTGTCTTTGACCCTTGCCTAGTATTCTGTTCTGTGAGTGATATCTGCCTGTCCTGATCTACTGCCTGTACCCTGACTACGATTCTGCCTGCCCTGTGTTATACCTGTCTGCTCCTGAACGACCTTGCCTGTATGACCACGCTCACATTTAATAAAGCTGCATATGGATCTTACCATGAGTCCCGTATCGTTACAGTGTGGCTTCCCCTCTTCTTTTTATAACAGTCTGCAAACGTCTGGGGACTGAGGAGACAAGTTGCTCAAGTTTAGGAATAGGAATGTTGTCCCATTCTTGTCTAATACAGGCTTCTAGTTGCTCAACTGTCTTAGGTCTTCTTTGTCGCATCTTCCTCTTTATGATGTGCCAAATGTTTTATATGGGTGAAAGATCTGGACTTCAGGCTGGCCATTTCAGTACCCGGATCCTCCTTCTACGCAGCCATGATGTTGTAATTGATGCAGTATGTGGTCTGGCATTGTCATGTTGGAAAATGCAAGGTCTTACCTGAAAGAGACGATGTCTGGATGGGAGCATATGTTGTTCTAGAACTTGGATATACCTTTCAGCATTGATGGTGCCTTTCCAGATGTGTAAGCTGCCCATGCCACATGACTCATGCAACCCCATACCATCAGAGATGCAGGTTTCTGAACTGAACGCTGATAACAACTTGGGTTGTCCTTGTCCTCTTTAGTCCGGATGACATGGCGTCCCAGTTTTCCAAAAAGAACTTCAAATTTTGATCCGTCTGACCACAGAACAGTTTTCCACTTTGCCACAGTCCATTTTAAATAAGCCTTGGCCCAGAGAAAATGCCTGCGCTTCTGGATCATGTTTAGATATGGCTTCTTTTTTTGACCTATAGAGATTTAGCCGGCAACGGCAAATGGCACGGTGGATTGTGTTCACCGAAAATGTTTTCTGGAAGTATTCCTGAGCCCATGTTGTGATTTCCATTACAGTAGCATTCCTGTATGTGATGCAGTGCCGTCTAAGGGCCTGAAGATCACAGGCATCCAGTATGGTTTTCCGGCCTTGACCCTTACGCACATCGATTGTTCCAGATTCTCTGAATCTTTGGATGATATTATGCACTGTAGATGATGATAACTTCAAACTCTTTGCAATTTTTCTCTGAGAAACTCCTTTCTGATATTGCTCCACTATTTTTCGCCGCAGCATTGGGGGAACTGGTGATCCTCTGCACATCTTGACTTCTGAGAGACACTGCCACTCTGAGAGGCTCTTTTTATACCCAATCATGGCCTATTAAGTTGACCTAATAAGTTGCAAATTGGTCCTCCAGCTGTTCCTTAAAGGAACATGTACATAACATTTAACTTTTCCGGCCTCTTATTGCTACCTGTCCCAACTTTTTTGGAATGTGTAGCTCTCATGAAATCCAAAATGAGCCAATATTTGGCATGACACTTCAAAATGTCTCACTTTCAACATTTGATATGTCATCTATATTCTATTGTGAATAAAATATAAGTTTATGAGATTTGTAAATTATTGCATTCCTTTTTTATTCACAATTTGTACATTGTCCCAACTTTTTTGGAATCAGGTTTGTACTTCTCTGTGTATAATGCAAGGGAGAGAGAGAGAGTTTATGGATAATATTTTAAAGCACACTTGCACTGTTCTTACAGCTCTTACAATGATTTTCTAGTGTGAAAACAGACGCTTCATTTTGTGTGAAGTACAATAAACGTTATAAAACTCATCGGTAAACAGGCTTGCCTACTAATATAGTGGATAAAAACAAGAAGACAATGCAAGTTATAACCGTAATTGAACTAAACTATTCCTGTTCTATCTCCATGCAGCATATATTCGCAGTTTCTGACATTATAGTGTGTCCTGACTGACTCCTGACCCTGACACCAGAGAATGAGCTCTCTTAGGCTGAGCGCGGCAGCTCATTTACATTTAAAGGGCACACACTGAAACGGCGCGATTTTACTCACCCCCAAAAAGTGGCAATTTTAACATGCTATAAAAAATTATCTGTGGGTTATTTTGAGCTAAAACATCACATACACACTCTGGGGACATCAGAGACTTACTTTACATCTTGTAAAAGGGGGCATAATAGGTCCCCTTTAACTCACCCTTACGAGAAAAGGAATCAAAGAGGACAGTAGGTTTATTCTTGCCTATTTCTTTGAGGAAATTTTATGCAAAGTGTAGAAGATACTTAGTCAATATAAAATCCAACGGATTTTGAATAAAATGTAGTGTCCCATTGTCCCATTCTCTTGCAATATAGAGCAATATAGATGTTGCGGAAAAGACGATTAAAACTTAAAGGTGCCGAAGAACATGTTTTCAAAAGATGTAATGTAAGTCTTAAGTGTCCCCTGAATGTGTCTGTGAAGTTTCAGCTCAAAATACCCCATAGGGTTTTTTTTATTAATTTTTTTAACTGCCTATCATTATAAATCCACCGATTCAGGGTACGCGGCCCTTTTAAATCTCGTGCTCCACGCCCCAAGAGCTCGCGCTTGCCTTAAACACCATAAAGTTCACACAGCTAATATAACCCTCAAAATGGATCTTTACAAAGTGTTCGTCATGCAACATGTCTAATTGCGTAAGTATAGTATTTATTTGGATGTTTACATTTGATTCTGAATGAGTTTGATTGTGCTCCGTGGCTAAAGCTAATATTACACACTATTGGAGAGATTTATAAAGAATGATGTTGAGTTTATGCATTATACAGACTGCAAGTGTTTAAAAAATGAAAATAACGACAGTCTTGTCTCCGTGAATACAGTAAGAAACGATGGTAACTTTAACCACATTTAACAGTACATTAGCAACATGCTAACGAAACATTTAGAAAGACAATTTACAAATATCACTAAAAATATCATGATATCATGGAACATGTCAGTTATTATTGCTCCATCTGCCATTTTTCGCTATTGTCCTTGCTGGCATATGCAAATATTGGGGGTGTACACCCTGACTGTTACGTAACAGTCACTGTTATGTTGAGATTCGCCTGTTCCTTGGAGGTCGTTTAAACAAATGACATTTATATAAGAAGGAGGAAACAATGGAGTTTGAGACTCACTGTATGTCATTTCCATGTACTGAACTCTTGTTATTCGACTATGCCGAGGTAAATTCAATTTTTGAATCTAGGGCACCTTTAACGATCACTACAGCAATGGTAAAAATGTATGGCCCATCCCAACTTGGAAACTCAGGTATCAAAATGATCTTTTTTATGATAATTCATAAATTTATGGTAATTTCAGCAGCATTAGGCAGGATGTTCACACTGTTCTTTTCCATACACTGAAAGTGAATGGTGACCATAGGTTGTCAAGCTCCAAAAAGGGAGAAAAAAAAAAACACCATAAAAATTTCATAAAACTAGACGTCATTATTCATTATACTGAAAAGAGCAGCATCAGCATTCTTCTTTAGTGTTCCACGAAAGACTGAAAATCATACAGGTTTGGAACAACATGAGGGTGAGTAACTGATGAAAGCGGCACAGTCGATCATTACAATTTGCGTGACATATCATTACGTGGGCGCTGGCGTGAAAATCAAAACAAGATGACAAAGAGACTGATTGTGTTGCTCAGATGTAAATCATGTGAAAAAGCCATTAGCTCACTATATACCAGCTAAACTCAGAATAGGTTAGTCTAAGGTAGAGAGGCATTCATAGCTTTTGAATAGATGTGTAACAATGAGCATAACCATCCTTTATTTGTACAACAAATTACATTTTCATACTTTGCTGTAGTTGTGGCTCTGTCTTCTTTATCTCTCTTTGTCAGTCTCTCTCTATCTAGCTCTCTCATTCAGAGGATAGAGATAATGAGATAATTTTGGACTTCCTGTTGTAATCAGTGTGCCTCATTTAATTATATTATAATATTAGAATTCTCTCATCACCAAACATATCTGCAACTTGGCAAACAGATCTGAAATGAGTCAAAATCAGTTTGTTATGGTCAAATGTGTGGGTGTTACCACCACAAATATGTTCACACTTTTAGCATAATTTGGTTAAAAAGTTTGATTGGAAATAATGCTATATAATATGCTGAGATGTTTACCTTGGTTGATACTTAATTTCACTCAGTAAACATCGAAATGCTTTGATTATTGAGTGATTGTTAAGGAGATTTAACCAATCAGTGACGAGCTTTTTGGTGATGTTAGAAAGGACACTAGGTGGCGAGCTGGGAAACTTCCTGAACAGTCAGCCAGCGCAGCACGCAGAATATCGTCCTACCTTAACCTTCAAAGTTTACCTCATATGTGTGCGTTCATGATAAAATGTAAGTTTGTTTACATATTTGTGCTCTTTACAGCTTTGGTAATTGTAAATTATCGAGTTTATCACCTTCGTGTTATCAGCATTCGCGCTGTACTCACAGCCATAAATATAACAGAGTTACAAGTTATTTAAGTTACTTAAGTTAGTATTTATTCCTTGCTTGTGGTTACTTTGTGCACTTTTAACACCTTTAACCAGTTTCAAGTTAATAGTATTTGTCGTATTTTCCCGTGGCTCTGCCAGTATATGATGATGACGCAGCTTCAAATTCGCGATCCCTGATAGATGGGCTTCATGCGCCCTCTAGCGGTTAATTTCGGTAGTGCAGATCAAACCCTGAGAATTATATTGAATGTAGAATGACATGTATATTACTATTATGTATGTATATTGTAAATATTCATTGTGATGTTATTCATCTGTTTATTGCAGACCACACAAACAAATACAAAGTAAAGATGAAAATTCTGAATCCTGTGATGTGTTTTTACTGACACTCTGGGGCGAGCACAATTTCCTGATCAGCACATAGCTTCAAACTCCTCTACAGTGATTATTTCACTTTTTGGATGGATTATAAGTTTTTTAAATGAAATATATTGTAATGGATTTTCACAGTTTAAGTTTGAATTAGGCATGTGACGGTAATCATACCCTAGATCTAATACTGTCGCATGGAATTGATATTGATGCTGTTGAAATTCTACAGCAGAGTGATGATATATCAGATCATTATTTAGTCTCGTGTATAATACAATTAGCCAAGGCTACAAAACCACCACCCAGCCATAAATATTGTAGAACCATCACGTCTACCACTAAAGATTGCTTTATAAATAATCTCCCCGAGCAGTTTCATCGCCTTAGTATACCTGACAACTTAGAAGAACTCGATGCTGCAACAGAAACTATTGGCTCTCTCTTTTCCAGCACATTAGATGCAGTCGCTCCTTTACGTCTAAAGAAGATTAAGGAAACTAATCCAACGCCGTGGTATGATGAGCACACTCGGGCTCTAAAACGAGCTGTTAGAAAAGCTGAACGTAGTTGTAAGAAAACAAAACTAGAAGTTTTTCGCCTTTCGTGGAAAGAAAAAATGATTGAGTACAGAACGGCTATAAGAAATGCTAGATCTACTTATTTTTCAAATCTCTTAATAGAAAACAAACATAATCCTAGGTATTTATTTGACACAGTGGCTAAATTAACTAGAAACAGAGATTCAACTGCTGACGTTTCCATAGAGCACAGCAGTAATGACTTTATGAACTTCTTTACTTGCAAGATTGATAATATTAGAGAGAAAATTATAACATGCAACCGTCTACAGTTTCGCTTCAGACAGTGCACTGTAGTGTCCCTGAGGTAAAACTAGAATCATTCGTCGCTATAGGAGAGGAAGAATTATCTAAACTTATCAAATCATCAAAATCAACGACATGTATGTTAGACCCAGTGCCGACTAAACTACTGAAAGAAATGCTTCCAGAGGTCGTAGGTCCACTTCTTGATATAATAAATTCATCTTTAACACTAGGATACGTGCCAAAAACCTTTAAGCAGGCTATTATTAAACCTCTATAAAAAACCTCAACTAGATCCGAGAGATTTAGTAAATTACAGGCCAATCTCGAATCTACCTTTTCTGTCAAAGATACTAGAAAAGGCAGTTTCAACACAACTGTGCTCCTTTTTAGAAAGAATGGAATCTGTGAGGATTTCCAGTCAGGATTTAGACCATACCATAGTACTGAGACTGCACTCGTTAGAGTTACAAACGATCTACTCCTATCATCCGATCGTGGCTGTATTTCTCTATTAGTGTTATTAGATCTCAGTGCTGCTTTTGACACTATCGATCACAACATTCTTTTAAAAAAGACTTGAAAACTATATTGGCATTAGTGGAATGCTTTGGCATGGTTCAAATCGTACTTATCTGACCGTTATCAGTCTGTAGCAGTTAATGAAGAGATGTCGTATCGATCACAGGTTCAATATGGAGTACCACAAGGCTCAGTACTAGGACCGTTGCTTTTCACTCTGTACATGCTGCCCTTAGGAGAGATAATTAGGAAGCATGGTGTTAGTTTTCACTGCTACGCTGACGATACTCAGCTCTATATTTCCTCGCCCTGATGAAACCTACAAATTCACAAATAAACAGAATGCATAGCTGACATTAAAACTGGATGACAAGAAATTTCTTATTATTAAATTCAGAAAAACTGATATCCTAATCTTGGACCAAAAACTTCCTCACGAAAAAACCTTGAATACTCTCTAAACTTGACGGGTGCTCCATTAAACCTTCGTCCTCAGTTAGGAACCTGGGTGTGCTCTTTGATACCAATCTTTCATTTGAAAGTCATGTTTCTAGTATCTGTAAAACCGCCTTCTTCCATCTAAAAAATATCTAAATTACGACATATGCTCTCAATGACAAATGCGGAACAGTTGGTTCATGCATTCATGACCTCAAGACTAGATTATTGTAACGCTCTACTGGGTGGTTGTTCTGCTCGGCTTTTAAACAGACTACAGTTGGTCCAAAATGCGGCAGCTAGAGTTCTACTAGAACCAGAAAGTATGACCATATTAGCCCAGTTCTGTCAACATTACATTGGCTCCCTATTAAACATCGTATAGATTTTTAAAATCTTGCTACTTACTTATAAAGCTCTAAATGGTTTAGCTCCCCAGTACCTAAGTGAGCTCTTAATGCATTATAGTCCTTCACGTTTATTGCGATCTCAGAATTCAGGCCAGTTGATAATACCCAGAATATCAAAATCAACTGAAGGCGGCAGATCCTTTCCTATTTAGCACCTAAACTCTGGAACAATCTTCCTAGCATTGTTCGGGAAGCAGACACACTCTGTCAGTTTAAATCTAGACTAAAAACACATCTTTGCTCTTGCATACACATAACACATTATCAATACATTAACATTTTCAAATCCGTTAAAGGATTGTTACGCTGCAATAATTAGGTCGGCCGGAACCGAGAACATTTCCTATAACACTAGATATACCTGTACATCAGAATAAGAATGGCATCTACGCTAATATCTGTCTCTCTGCTTATCCTGAGGTTTGCCGGGTGCTGGATCCAGGCCGTATCCAGATCAGATGGAGAACCTGTCTGGACCTGACTACAACGTAGCCCAGGAGACAATGGGCCTACAGATCCAGTTCTGGCTGCATCTATAATTCAGATTTTTAATCCCCGTATCCGCTTACATATATTTATATATAATCTATTTTTAATCTCTATAATAAAAATGTATAATTCAGATTTTGATCTCCATATCCATTTACATATATTATATATCTTCCAAGGGTTTTTTTCCCTCCTAGGACTTTTTTCCCAGTGTTAGCACGCTGGGTTTTTCTCCTAGGGGTTTTTTCCACCCCTGGGAGTCAGCCGACATTGGCTTAATGTAGCACCATCTTGTATATGTTACTATTACCACGCTTGTTTGTACAGCTTATTTTTAACCACTTCCCTTTTTTCTGTGCTTCTAATATGTAAAGCTGCTTTGAAACAATTACCAATTGTAAAAGCGCTATATAAAAAATTTGACTTGACTTGACTATCAAATATTCATGTCGCGATTAATTGATGAAGCTTTATCACGGTATACGGTATTATCACGATAAAATAAGTTGCAAAACAATTTTTGTCAGTTTAACAGGTTTAAGAACTCTTTTTGTAATAAAACAAAAACAACTCTGACTGAAATTTTCAAACAGATTAAAATGCAAAAGAATTAGGCTATAAAGAACAACAGATAACACTTTACTCTATTTATGCATTAACTAAGATTGAGCATTTTATATTGTGTTGTGCATTTTATACGATTGATGGGTAAAGTATTCTTAATTGCCTTATAAAAAAATTAATAATTGGTAATAAATTATTATTTACGGTATTCTGAAGTGCCGACGATTACAATATCGTGCATATTCATTATCGCGATTTATCGCATTACCGAATATCGGCACAAGTCTAGTTTGAATACTACAGGTATTTGAAAAAATAGAAAAAGAAAAAAAACTATGAAGGCCTAAAAAAGTTTCCAGATCAATTTAATGTGTGACCATCCAAAAATGTTAGGTTAAATTACAATCCCTCTCCATGGCATAAAAGTACCCGTAACACCTGCACATGTGTTTTTGTGTGATGAAGAGAGGAAAAAAGGAAGAGTGATCTCTACCCTGCCTTACAACCGATATCCTTTTCTTTAATATCATCAAATGTTATTCTTCACCTGTGATAGGACTCAGAGGGTGAGAAGATCACATTATCCTCCTGCACTCTTTCTCTGTCAGTTTCATTCTTTTCGCTCCCTTTCATAATCATCCTAATCTCACATCCTCTCTCCATTCTTCTTCTACAGGTGTGGATTTTCATCTAGACAGTTTACATGTCACACCGACCAAACCGTAAAATACTACTCACTACTAAAATACTACTAAAATACTACTACAATGCACACACACACACTGACTGAACTATAATACAAAACCTGAGCTGTAGATTATGTAGTTGATATTAAAGCCTGGGGCATTCTGGGATTCTATGTGGTTTTAGCTATATTTACTAAAATACTTTGTAGCCTACATGATTTTCATTTTCAAAACAATCACGGATGCTGTTGTTAAATTTCAGTCAGAAAATCCTCCCTACCCCAGTGAAAAAAAACCTATATCACAATGAATTTAAAATACATTTATTTCATACTATACTACAAATGCATTAACATATTTACTGACATCGCTTGAGACTTACTGATATAAATATTATAATTAAACTTTACTTGGAGTACTTCTCTAGTGCACAGTGCACATTTCTTAATATTATGCTTAAAATGTGTTTTAATATCACTATTAGTAAAGATAGTATGATGACTTTATAATATCAAGTCTTTAAATGCAAGATATTTGAAGTGTACCTAAAGTATACTTGCAATAGTTACACTTTAGCACAATCAAATATACTTAAGTATATCTTTAGTTGGACCTTATTTATTCTGGATAACTAAAGTACATTAAGAACAAAATTAGTTGTTCCAATTTAGCAGACTTCAAGTATATCAATTTAGTATACCAAAAGTACAATTGCAGTGTATTTACATTAATTACATAAATATGTCAATGTATATTTAGCATAAAATAAATGTATTTCAAATACATTTTAGTTTATTTTTCACTAGGGTACACATATCATTGTGGTCATCTGTGGTGACTAATCAGAAGCAGAACATCCTTAAAAAGAAAAAAAAATTGAACCCTGAGACATAGGTTTTCAGTCCAACTCTAATACGATCCAAATAAAGATGTAAAAATCACTAGATTCTGTCGCCATACTGCCCGCCTGCACAAACCTACTGATCTGAGGAGGTGTGTGTGCATTTATGTGTGCAAGGGAGAAAATTGCCTGTGTGTCCTCACTTCATGGCAACACCAAAGAGTTGCAGTCTATGTCAACAAGTCCAACAGAGGACAGCGGGTTACTTCAAGCTTTTCACAACCTATTCCGAACAACTGTTTGCATGTTGTGCATGTATGGCTAAAGCGAGCTGCTATATCAACATCTCCAATATGGAAGTGAAACTGATCAGATATAAAATATTAATTAGAACACAATCTTTCCTAGTTACAGAGACAAAAGCAGCCACAGATGCTTAATATCCTCTCTTTACAGTGAATCAAACTTAAAACACATGAAGATGCTCTACAGAATAATTAAACGGTGACCCTGATACATTCATAAATTGAATTACAGTACGTTCTCTCATCTTTGAAATAAGTAGATAAAATAAACAGTTACACTTCTAAATTATTGTTAACATATTATCATTTTTTATTTCTGAAAGCTGTATAGTGTAGAAACATGCATCTCTCTGTGTGTAGCGTAGAACTCACCTGTCTTCTACAGCAGATTGCTGTCAGGCAGTCGGGGGAATAAAGACTCTGATTCAGTCAACTCCAGGTGTTCTACCTCATCTCTCTCTCCCTCTCTCTCTCTCTCTCCCCCCTCTCTGTCTCAATTCAATTCAATTCAGTTTGCTTTATTGGCATGACATATTTAGGTACATATTGCCAAAGCATTGCATAAAGCAAAACAAACAAACAAACAAAAAAAAGCAAATAAACATACAAACAAGAACATATATAAAATGCATTCATATATATATATATATATACATTTATACAACAGTTCTGTCTGGTTCTCGAATCTGATTGGCTGATAGCCGTGTGATATTTCAGTGATAACAGCATCCTCTTACCTTTCACTGTTTGTATCACTCCGCTTGAAGTGACCGTCATGGAGGATGAGCAAATCCACCGTAATTTTTGAGAATACTACTTGTTGTACCACGGACTGTAGTTTTAATAGTTTTTTAGACGAGAATGTAGTTGTTTAGACCTGAAATATCTGATTCATATTTAATAATAGCGCCTATTTTACAATTTGTTTTGACGTTTTCGGAGATGTGAGCTCCAGGCTGTCAGCGGCCGTTCAGGGGTCATGTACGTGCCGAGAACAGCTTCATCTCGGCCAGTGCTTCGGGGATTTACCGCTGGCACTTATAGTGGTTAAACATGAGACATAATTCAATTTGAATACATAAAACGGGTAATCTTTGGTCTTATTAATCTATTATTTGTTCCAGAGCAAGTCGAATTGTGCTATGTTAAATTTGATAATAATGTTTACCTTACATCCTTTATATAGCATATTGGCTACAACTAGACGGGAAATATCAGACGAAGATTCTTCTCCGCTCTTCAAATACGTAAAACATTAAACTTTATAGACAGTGTTTTTTGAGTAAAGAAAACGCTTTACTTTTTTTTTTTTCAAACAGATCTTTATTTACCTTTGCATTGCATAGACGAGATGACCAAACTGCACCCTTCATTCACGAGGTGAGGAGGATTTATGAGGTTTGACTGACAGTTTGAGGATCCAATGGAGTTATGAGGTTTTGTCACAAGCTCTTTAAAATCCTCTTCATTCGTTAAATATTTGTAAAAACCCACATACAAGCGTAAAAGGTGACCTATAGTTTTTTTTTTTTTTTTAAATAACTAGTGCTTTACGCTTGACTGAACTGTACAATTGTGTTTATTTGTTGTTCAATAAATATTATTTTATATAAATATGTCCATTAGTCAGGGCCGGATTAACCATACGGGCAACTGGGCAATTGCCCAGGGGCCCAAGACCTCTAAAGGGCCCAGGGCAGCAAGGGCACGAGCAAAATACTGTATCTGGTAATCTCCTGTTTTATATTAAACAAACTGTCAACACGGGCTTTTGCGCTGCACAGAGAGACGCTGCGCTGCCTATGACTTTGAACGTGAGTTGAGAGCGGTTGAGAGTCAGTCTCATGCGGACTGACCAATGAAGAGAGGGCCTCAAGTTAAGACCCTCTCCTCATTGGTCAGTCCGCATGAGGTGGGTCAAATGTTACGCCGAGCGGGTTATGTCAGGCGTTGCTACAACAGAAAAAAATCTAACATGGAGAAGCTAAGTGGGAGCGCGAAGCGGAAATTAAAAAAGGAAAAGGACATCAGAAACGCAGAAAATTTAAAGTATATACCTAAAATAGGTAATTTTCTTCACTCCTGTTAATGTTGCCGACAGTCAGCTTCCGTCAACGACGAGGACAACTCAGCTAGCCAGGACTTTTCTACACCGCCAGGTTACGTTTACAGCCCGGAGAGCGAAGAGCCAGCAGCAACTTCAAGCAACAACCCAGAGGCAGCGAGTCTGATCGTAGAGGGAAGCGGTGATGGCGGGTCTCCAGTGTCTCCGCCGGCACCGCCGCCACCTGAGCCGCTTGTCGAGTCTGGGAGCAGACTCGACAAGCGGCTCAGGGGAGCAGTAAGATGTGTTTGCCAAATGAAGGCATTTCAAATTCAAACATGCACTTCGTCATTATTTAGGACTAAAATTGTGTGTTTTGCCAGATTATGTAGCATTTATTTCTGTCTTGTCGTCTTCAGAGAAATTGACAGATTTCTAAATGTTTATGTAGCACTAAAATGTTTAACTGGTTAATTGTGCTGTGATATGTTGTTGTTCTATTTTAAAACAAGTTAAAATGAGCTTAGGATAAAAATGTTTATGAGCAGATAATAGTGATACTGCATTTTATTTATTTATTTTTTCCTTGAGGTGCCAGCTTCATTAAAATGCTGTAAATTGTTGTGGAGGGATAACTGGCAGATTTCAAATTGTTTGTGTTGGACTAATAACTTGATTGCCTTGTTGAATTCTGAGGAAACAGGGTCACCCTGTCAGGGTGATTTCTGCTTAAAATGAGCTGAGGACCAAAATGTTTCTTGATGTGTTGTCTGTGGTCTTCTGTTATAGCTCTATCAATTCAATACATTTCTATTGGGAATAAATGTTGTTAAATAAACAATGGTTTGAAAGTGGTTGCTTATTTATTCATTTTTGTGAAAATGGAGGATATTTCCCTCCCTCTCAATGTAGTGGGTCAATTTTACCAGATTATACAGATGCTGATGTGTTTTGTTTTCATAGCATCATATGTGAGTGAATGTCTTTGATAGGGGACATAGTAGTGCATTTGTAGTTCTATGAGCATTTAAATATTTGTAAATCAAAATACACCTGATGACAGTTAGAATTTGAAGTATTGAGTATATTTACTGTATATTACAGTAATATATTCTGTATATGACCATATTATGGTGATCCTGGGGTCGTGATGATGGGGCCCTTGAATATTGTTGCCCAGGGTACAACAAAGTGTTAATCTGGCCCTGCCATTAGTGCGTAATATGGATTGAGTGAAAGTTACATTAATACGCCATTAGATGTAGAAAACACATGGCGGCAACACTTTACAGGAGCATGAGTCTGTCAGTCACTAGAGACTTTTAAATTGAAAGGAACTTTTGCAAAGGAAGTTGTTTTTGCGCTGTGGTGTTATGGATGTTTTGGAAAATTCCGATAGTTGTAAAAAAAAAAAAAAAGGACAAATACAAGATCGCTTTCCACAGCGGACATTCAAATGGACTTTTATAATGTATATAATATTATGGACACCGACTTGAAGAATGAATGTAATGCAATATATCAGACAGGTAATACTCTCTCAGGCGATCTCTCTCTCTCTCTCTCTCTCTCTCTCTCTCGCTCTCTCTCATACTGTACAAATTCAATGAGTTTCAATGAAGCGACTGAACATTCCTTCGTTACTAGTTCTAAAGTGACGTTTTAGAATTAGTAACGGAGGCTTGGTCCAACTGTCAACTTGATTTGAATCCAGGCGGAAGGAAGTAGTGCTGCACAAAAGGGGGTTTTAAAGACACTCCGTTGTTGTTTTATTTGTTTACACACTCGTGCCGTCGAACTGTTGTATAAACGCAATATCACACGAGTAGCCGTGCGATATGGCTGTATATCAGCACGCTGTGATTACTACGGCACTCGGCCTGCGGCCTCGTGCCTACGGACGAATCACAGCCGTGCTGATATACAGCCATATCGCACGGCTACTCGTGTGATATTGCTCATTTATACACATATTAATAGTAATATAATATGGATGTGTTCACTCAGTACCTCTTAGTTTGTGGCTACTAAAGAGGAAGAAGGTCCTTCACCAAGTAATATTTTCAGTTTGTCAGTTTCATGGAGTGACTGGAACTCCGGGATAATATGCTGTATTTGACAGTACAGTGTCTCTCTTAAGGATGTGTATTTATCACAGTGGAGGAGGAAGTGTGCCTCCGTCTCCACTGCCCCTGATCTACATTCATTACAGACTCAATCTTCTTTGGGTAACCATGTCTTCTTGTGTCGCCCTCTTTCTATGGCCAGCTGGTGGTCACTAAGTCTGTACTTGGTTAACAAATTCCTGTATGTTGTATTTCTGACAGAGGTGAGATATTCAGCCAGACTGTACTCTCTGTTTAATCTGAGATAACACTGGAGATGACTTTGCTCTTTCGTTTGCTCTTTCCAGTGCTGCATGTATGCTTTTTTCTCTTTACTCATAATTTCTTTAATTCTTGCAGGGTTTTCTGGGGCAGTGATTTTGAATGCTTTGTTTGTCAGTTCTGACACCATTGCACAAAGATGACTTTTCTGAGCACTCAGTTCTTGTGTTTTTAGTGCTTTAAAATTAAGTGTGTCTTCAGGACTAGATTTTAAGTGTATCCAGAACTTTAAAGCTCTTTTTTTAATCATTAAATTGAGGGGAAGACGGCCTAGTTGCCCTACAGGCGTTATTAGGTGTGTTTCTGTGGACATGAAGGATGCTTCTACAGAACTCTACATGTAGACCTTCTAAAGGATGTTTGTCCCAAGCCTTATGGCTGTAGTTACTCGCTGGACCCCAGACCTCACTTCCATATAAGGCAATGGGCAGTATCACACTATCGAAAATCTTTGTCCAAATTCTGATTGGAATGTTTATTTTGAATAATTTAGTTCGTATGGCATGCATTGCTCTGCGGGCTTTTATAAGTAATGTTTTAATAGCCAAATTGAAATTTCCAGTGGTGTAAAACCAAACCAAGATAATTATTGTAAAGAGTGCTGAAGAGTTGTTTACATAAATGCATGTTTATGTTCCAGATTTCTGGTTTTTTTCTGAAATATCATAATCTTAGTTTCTGGATGTTGACTTCTAAGGCCCAGTCATGGCAGTATTTAGTTAAAATGTCTAGGTGGTTCTGGAGACCTTCCGCTGTTTTAGATAGAATTAGCAAGTCATCTGCATACAGTAAATATTTGACTTCTGTGTCAAATAGTTGTAGTCCTGGACTCTCTGATTGGTCCAGTAGATCTGCCAATTCATTAATATAAATGTTAAATAAAGTTGGGCTGGGCAGCAGCCTTGTCTGACCCCTCGCTCTTGGGAAAATATTCTGTTCTCTGTTGACTAATTTTACTGCACATTTATTTTGGTTATACATGTTTTTAATTAAGTCGTATATTTTGCCCCCCATACCACTTTGAATGATTTATAAAACAATCCTTTATGCCAAATGGAATCAAAAGCTTTCTTGAAATCTACGAAGCATGCAAATATTTTTCCGTCTTTCTTTTGGTGTACAGTTTGTTATTAATGTGTGTAGTGTGTGAATATGATCAGGTTCGATGTTTAGGGAGGAAGCCAATTTGAGATTTGCTGATGACATTGTGCTGCTTTAAGAAAAATGAAATCTGAGAGTTAATTATAGAACAAATACTTTTCCCAAATTACTGGTTACACAGATTCCTCTGTAGTTATTAGGGTCTGTTTTGTCTCCACTTTAAAGATGGGAGAAATGAGCCCTGTATTCCAGACCTCTGGAAAAACACCTGAACTCAGAATCAAGTTAAAGAGTTTGAGCAATGCATTCTGAAGTTCAGGAGAGCTGTTTTTTAGCATCTCATTTTTTATTTTGTCAGGGCCACAGGATTTATTAGATTTGAGAGATTTCAGTTTTCCACTAAGTTCTTGTTGGGTTATTGGGTAATCTAGTGGATTCTGGTTGTTTTTGATGCATGACTCAAGAGCGTTCAATTTTTCAAGAACTTTTAATTGGTTGGGATTATTTAAAGGGTCAGTTTGATGGCTATAGAGGTTCTCAAAATAATCTTTCCAAATTTGACCATCTTGTATGGCTGGTTCTTGTGGCTTTGTAGTGTTCAAACTGTTCCACATGCTCCAGACTGGCCCTGATCAATTGTGCTTTCAATCTTTTGAAGCGTGCTGTTATAATAATCCAGTTTCTTCTGTCTCAGTATGCTTTTGTATTGTTTCAGAAGTTCAGAGTGTTTTCTCAGTGTTAACTCAGTGTTAACTGGATCTTTGTGTTTTTGATTTGAAATGAATCGTAGCTCTTGTCTAATTGTTTTACAGTCATGATCAAACCATTTTTCAGAAGGTTTTTGTTTAGTGCTTTTTTTGTGTTTACATGGTGTCATTTTATTTAAATGAGCTTTTTTTGCTATATTTTCAAAAATGTCATTAATATGTTTAATTGCTAAGTCAATTCCCTTCCGATTAATATCAAATGTTGAATTGCTAAACAATGTTATGGAATTGACTATTTCATCTGAGTTTAACACTCTGATATATGTTTCAGCAGTGCTATGAGTCCATCTATATGATGTGTCAAGTTTATATAGACGAATTGGCTTTTTATGTATTTCTCTTGATTTGATGTTTTCACCCTTAATGGAAACATCGATCTGGCTGTGATCAGACAAGGGTGACTGAGCTTTGATGGTAAATGCACTGAAATAGGAGGGGATTATATATTTGATATGGCATAATCTACAACACTGTTCCCAAGATTTGAGCCATAGGTAAAGTGTCCACAGGAATCTTCTTTGATTCTACCATTTAGGATATAAAGACCTAAAGTTTGACAAAGATCAGCTATCTCCTTCCCATGTTTATTAACTCCAGTATCCTGGTTATTTCTTCTAGGTAGGGTTTTAAAGAGGTCTTGGGGTATTTGTGTGAACAGATGTTTATCTCCTGAATTATCAATGTAATCTGGTTCTAAACCAGTTCGAGCATTTAAATCTCCACATAGTAAAATTTTCCCCTGAGTTTGATATTGATAAATTTCTCCCTGTAAAGTGTGAAATATTTCATCGTCGTAGTATGGAGAATCTGATGGAGGAATATAAATTCCACAGATAAAAAGGTCTTTATCCAGAATTCCAAGGTTTTTATCCAATTTTAACCATATGTGATTTTTGCCTTGCTGTACTGGTGATGTAAAAGGGGCAAGATAATTTTTTTATCCATATAACTTAACCTCCAGAATCTCTGCCACGATGTATTGAGTTGAGTTTCCATGAGGGCACTATGATTTCAGAGTAACCTGCAGGACACTGAGTGGACACATCTGATCTACACCATGTTTCAATTAGAATTAATATGTCAACGTTTGTGATGCTATTCAAGAAATCTGTGTTTGTGCTTTTTAATCCAAATGTTTTAGAGCACAAACCCTGAATATTCCAAAAGCTAATGTTTAACATTTTATATGATCAGAGATTAAAATACTGCTTTTATCTGAAGGCAAAAAACCAAGAACCTATATATATAAAAAAAAAAATAATATAATAATAATAATAAAAATAAAAATCAAAAATAAATAAGGAAAATAAGTAATAGTAACAGTAGAGCAGGTATAACAGTAGTAAAATCGATTAAGTTGAAAATAAATCTTAAATATGAATAATAAACAAAATAATAATAATAATAATAATAAATAACATTTTTTTTAACCATTATGTTGTGAGTGTTAATTAATGAGTAAAATTAAATATTCAAAAAAGAAAATAAGTAATAGTACTATTAAAGTATCTATAACAGTAGTAAAACCGGTTAAGTTGAAAATAAATCTTTGTGAATAATTATTTAAATAAATAAACAAATTGAATAATAATAATCATTGTGTTGTGAATGTTAATTAAACAATTCTAAATATTATTTCATCAGCTGTGGTTTAATAGATTTTGTGCATTTCAGTTTTAACATTTTTTGTTGCACAGGAGACTTAGCAGTCGTTTAATTTCCCCCACATCACTGGAGGAGAGTTCATGAGCGGAGGATGAGGGCGGCTGCTGTCGTGATACTACCTGGGCATAGGTTGGTGTCTGCTGGGGCGGCTCGGGTGGATGGCGCTGGGGTGGGGCTTCAGCGTGGGGTCATCTCTCTAGTTGTCTGTGAGACCATTGTGAAGTCGTGGGTAGGCATGTGACTGTATCAAATTTTCATGTCGCGATTAATTGATGAAGCTTTTATCATGGTATACGGTATTATCACGATATTAAAATAAGTTGCAAAACATTTTTGTCAGTTAACAGGTTAAGAACTCTTTTGTAATAAAATAAAAACAACTCTGACTGAAATTTTCAAACAGATTAAAATGCAAAAGAATTAGGCTATAAAGAACAACAGATAACACTTTACTCTATTTAATGCATTAACTAAGATTGAGCAATAGCTACATTTGTTACAGAAAGTGTTATTTTTGTTAATGTTAGTTTAGAAACACAACTGATCATTGTTAGTTTTATCTCAGGTCCATTAAATAAGTTATTTTGATTTTAGTAATGTTATTAAATAGTAACTAAGAAATTAACATTAATTAATAATAATTAATACTTTATAAGTATTTTTATTGTCAGTTTAGATAATGAATAACATGTTAACTAATGAAGCTGTATGTTTTCAAAGTTTTACTGAACAATAACAATAATCAGAACATTTCTAATCATTAGGGCATTTGTAGTCCAGATTAAAATATAAAATGTTAGGTTTGAAAATAATCCTTTTAAGTCTTTTTTAAGTATTCAGTATTTGGTGCTGTGATGAACAACACTGAGATTACAAAAATGAATGGTTGTTTGAAGCATTTTAAAAAATTCACTAGCGCAGTTACTTTGTTTGCACGGTTTCCGTGGTAACCGCTGCACGCTGCTGTTCCATCAGCGCCCTCTGCTGTCAGAGAGTGAACGCCGCACTTTCATTCAGTCGTCTCCTTCACCCTTCCGCCATGTGCTTCTCGTGCACGGTTGGGATTGTTTACATCTGAGCGCGTGTTCTTTGACGCAGAATACAGCGGTCGTGTGCATTTATCGAGTGATTGGGTAAAGTATTCTTAATTGCCTTATAAAAATTAAAATTG
>JAOTNS010004119.1:0-89423 GCA_028476615.1 Culter alburnus
TGGCCCCTCAGAAGAAAACTAACGGAAACAATAGGTGCCTCCGCCCTAATAAAAAAAAAAAAAGAACCCCAACAAGTTAGTCGGTGCTTGGCCCCTAAAATAATAATGAAACCATAAAATAGGTGCCTAACCTTCCGGTGGGGTCCGTTCAACGGATACAATAGGTTTCTACGCCCGTTCGGTGCTTGGCCCCTAATAAAATTACGGAAAACTATACAATAGGTGCCCTACAATGTGTAAGAAGAAGCTTGTTGGCCTAAATAAAGATACTTAGCATGCAACATATGTAGCAGCAAGAACTTTAATGCTTAATGAGCTCATGGTTAACTTGATGCTGAAAGCCACATTACAACTACAATGAATTAGCTGTTAAGCAATTGATAGCTAAGCTAACTAGCATAGTCGACAACAAACACTGTTAGCATGCAAGGGTCATCGCATGCTACGTTAAATAGCATAAGACACACCAACCAGCAAGGTCTCGCGATGAATCTGGTAGTGAATATCAAAATCCATTCAGATCATTTCTGTGCGGCTCTGGCGGGTGGGTGGTCCAAGATCATCTGAGCTGATTTTGGACAAACTATTGACCAAAAATTTGTGGAGGATAGCGAAAAAACTGTTTTTCTTTACTTCAATATGGCAACAGGTACATTTAAGGAAAATGACAAATGACACTTGTCGGATCGGCATAAGCCAGGGAATAAAATGACATAAAGCCGACAAATTTTGTATAATGTTTTTCAAAAGTTATAAGCATTTTGCAAAATCATTATATCTGTGGAACATAGGTGGCGCTGTGCTGAAACTTCTCAGGTACCTCAGGACCCTCTGATGGTCATATGTACCAATTTTTGTAAAGATATGTCAAATAGATTAAAAGATATTGCAGTTTATGACAAAATTCAAAATGGCGGACAAGTGGTTCATCCGATGTTGACAAAATCGATATCCTCGGATTCGGCATGGCCCCAGGAATCCATAGACACCAAGATCTTGATGACAAACTGTTCAAAAGTTATTGGCCAAAATAGCCATTTTTCAGATCTCATGAACTGTAGGTGGCGCTGTTCCCAATTTGGCATGGACCTCAGATCATGGTTTGATCAAGTGTACCAATTTTTCGTTTCGATTGCTCAAATTTGGCCGAGATACAGCCTCTATAGCAATTTCAGGTCGACCTCGTGAACTTCATGACAACATAACTTTTGAACAAATATGAATACATTCATTCAGTCATTGAATACATACATTCAGTCATTTCTGTGCAGCTCAGATCCAAGATCATCTGATCAAAGTTTGGACAAAATTGGACAAAATTTGGAGGAGGAGTAGCGAAAAACCGGATTACTGTACTTTTCAAAATTGCTGCTACTGTAATGGGCGGAGACTGTATGTAATATGTGAATAGCATCAGCATGAAGATCCAAACAGATGTACTAATTTACATTTTCTAGAGCAAATGGTTCAAATGTTATAACCTTTTAGATGTTGAATTTTTGAACTGGTGGTGGCGCATAGAGTTGGTCCTAAGACTCCAAAAATTGGTCAGATTTTCTAGACATGACCATCACTACAAGTGTGCCAAATTTCATCATTTCTCATTTCCGTTGATAGGGCTGCCATAGACTCCCATTGGGGGGAATAAATAATAAAAAACAGATACATAGGGCTATAGCACTTCGGTGCTACCCCTATAGCAAGCAGCAATGCGGGGCTAAGCACCGAAGGCACAGCGAACAGAGCAACAGCAAGCAGAGCAGCAATTCAAGCAGAGCAACACTGTAAGCAGAACAGCACATCAAACAGAGCAGCACACCAAGCAGAGCAAACATCAAACAGAACAGCACAGCATGCTGAGCAACACTGCAGGCAGAACAGCACAGCAAAAGAGCAGCTTTTAAAGCAGAGCAACACGGCAAGCATTTCAAGCACTCAATGTCTGAGCTGTAGTGCAGTGCGAGCAAGAAGAGCAAAAACAGCAAAAATTGAATGTACATGAAAAACAGCTGGTTCAGAAGTAGAGGTGAGAATGAGCTCAAAATGACCAGAAGCTTCTTGGGATGATAGAGGAATTGAAATGACACCATTACAAACAATTTTATAAAGTCACCCCACATGGGATTCGAACCCACAATCTCTGGATCATGTGTCTGTCCCTCAACTCTTTGGGCCACTGAGCAGACAGTGTCGCACAGCTGTCAGAGTTCAGTAGTTCATGAGAATGAACTCACAATGAAGAGCAACACAGCATACATTTCATGCACTCAAATGTCTGAGTTGTAGTGCAATGCAGAGCAAGAAGGGCAAAAAGAGCAGAAACTGAATGTACATGAAAAACAGCTGATTCAGAAGTATAGGTAAGAATGAACTCAAAATGATCAGAAGCTAAGATGAAAATGAACATAGAATTAATAAAAATAGATTAATTTCTAATTAAAAGAAGCAAGACTAGTACAATACTTGTTTGGATAATAAAGGAATTGAAATGACAACATTACAAACAATTTTATAAAGTTGACCCACACGGGACTCGAACCCACAGTCTCTGGATCATGTGTCTGTCACTCAACTCTTTGCGCCACTGGGCAGGCAGTGTCACACAGCTGTCGAAGTTTAGTAGTTCATGAGAATGAACTCACAATCAAGAATTTTTATAAAAATGCACCATATGTTATATTTATAAATTTTAGCTTAGATCATTCACAGAAACATTCCATATCAGGAACAGAAGCAATTTGTACAAAATAAGCATTTAGCATGCTAAGCTAATTAGCATAAGACAACAAACACAAGCAAGGTCATATTCAGAGATGAATATCTCGGGAATGGTAGCGAATATCAAAAATCCGTTCAGTCATTTCTATGCGGCTCGGTCCAAAGATCATCTGAGCTGATTTTGGACAAAATTGGACAAAATTTGTGGGAGGAGTAGCAAAAAAACTGTTTTTCATTTATTTCAATATGGCGGACAGGGACATTTAAGGAAAATGACAAATGACACATCGTTGGAATTGGCGTTAGCCAGGGAATAAAATGACATAAAGCATACACATTTTGGAAAATGTTTTCAAAAGTTATATGCGTTTTTGCAAAAAACATTATATCTCTGGAACAGTAGGTGGCGCTGTGTTGAAACTTCTCAGGTACCTTCAGGACCTTCTAAAGGTCATACGTACCAATTTTGGTGAAGATATGTCAAATTGTTTAAAAGTTATTGCAATTTATGACAAAATTCAAAATGGCGGACATGTGGTTCATCCGATGTCTATATCCTCGGATTCGGCATGGCCCAAGGAATCCATAGACACCAAGATCTTGATTTTCTGACAAACTGTTCAAAAGTTATTGGCCAAAATAGCCATTTTACAGATCTCATGAACTGTAGGTGGCGCTGTTCCCAAATTTGGCATGGAACCTCAGATCATGGTATTGATCAAGTGTACCAATTTTCGTTTCGATTGCTCAAATTTTGGCCGAGATACAGCCTCTATAGCAATTTCAGGTCGACCTCGTGAACTTCATGACAACATAACTTTTGAACAAATGATACATTCATGTTCAGTCATTTCTGTGCAGCTCAGATCAAAGATCATCTGATCAAAGTTTGGACAAAATTGGACAAAATTTGGAGGAGGAGTAGCGAAAAAACGGATTACTGTACTTTTCAAAATGGCTGCTACTGTAATGGGCGGAGACTTAATGTAATATGTTGAATAGCATCAGCATGAAGAGCCAAATCAGATGTACTAAATTACATTTTTCTAGAGCAAATGGTTCAAATGTTATAACCTTTAGAATGTTGAATTTTTGAACTGGTGGTGGCGCTATAGAGTTGGTCCTAGAGACTCCAAAATTGGTCAGATTTCTAGACATGACCATCACTACAAGTGTGCCAAATTTCATCATTTTCTCATGTTCCGTTGATAGGGCTGCCATAGACTCCCATTGGGGAGGAATAATAATAATAAAACTAACAGATACAATAGGGGCTATAGCACCTTCGGTGCTTAGCCCCTAATAATAAAACTAACAGATACAATAGGGGCTATAGCACCTTCGGTGCTTAGCCCCTAATAATAAAACTAACAGATACAATAGGGGCTATAGCACCTTCGGTGCTTAGCCCCTAATAATAATAAGAAAACGTACAATTACAATAGGGGCTACAGCCCCTTCGGGGCTTGGCCCCTAATAAAACTAACAGATACAATAGGGGCTATAGCACCTTCGGTGCTTAACTTCGGTGCACAACTGTTGGAGTTCAGTAGTTCATGAGAATGAACTCACAATGAAGAATTTTTATAAAACTGCACCATATGTTATATTTATAAATTTTAGTTTAGATCATTCACAGAAACATTCCATATCAGGAACAGAAGCAATTTGTACAAAATAACCATTTAGCATGCTAAGTTAATTAGCATAACACAACAAACACAAGCAAGGTCATATTCAGAGACGAATATCTCGAGAATGGTAGGGAATGTCAAAAATCTGTTCAGTCATTTCTGTGCGGCTCAGTCCAAAGATCATCTGAGCTGATTTTGGACAAAATTGGACAAAATTTGTGGGAGGAGTAGCAAAAAAACAGTTTTTCTTTTATTTCAATATGGCGGACAGGAACATTTAAGCAAAATGAAAAATGACACATCGTTGGAATTGGCATAAGCCAGGGAATAAAATGACATAAAGCATACACATTTTGGAAAATGTTTTCAAAAGTTATAAGCGTTTTTGCAATAATCATTACATCTGTGGAACAGTAGGTGGCGCTGTGCTGAAACTTCTCAGGTGCCTTCAGGACCTTCTAAAGGTCATACGTACCAATTTTTGTGAAGATATGTCAAATTGTTTAAAAGATATTGCAATTTATGACCAAATTCAAAATGGCGGACACGTGATTCATCCGATGTTGACAAATTTGATATCCTCGGATTCGGCATGGCCCAAGGAATCCATAGACACCAAGATCTTGATTTTCTAACAAAGTGTTCAAAAGTGCTTGGCCCCTAATAATAATAAAACTAACAATTACAATAGGGGCTACAGCACCTTCGGTGCTTGGCCCCTAATAAAGAAGAAAACATACAATTACAATAGGGGCTACAGCCCCTTCGGGGCTTGGCCCCTAAATATAGCTGCAAGCAGCAATGCGGGGCCAAGCACAGAAGGCACCGCAAGCAGAGCAGCACACCAAGCAGACCAGAACATCAAGCAGAGCAGCACAGCAAAAAGAGCAGCTTTTAAAGCAGAGCAACACAAAAGCATTTCAAGCACTCAAATGTCTGAGTTGTAGCGCAATACGGAGCAAGAAGAGCAAAAACAGCAGAAATTGAATGTACACGAAAGACAGCTGGTTCAGAAGTATGGGTAAGAATGAGCTCAAAATGACCAGAAGCTTGTTGGGATAATAAAGGAATTGAAATTACAACATTACAAACAATTTTATAAAGTTGCCCCACACGGGATTCGAACCCCTCAGTCTCTGGATCATGTGTGTGTCACTCAACTCTTTGCGCCACTGAGCAGACAGTGTCATGTAGCTGTCAGAGTTCAGTAGTTCATGAGAATGAACTCACAATTAAGAGCAACAGCATACATTTCATGCACTCAAATGTCTGAGTTGTAGTGCAATGCAGAGCAAGAAGAGCAAAAACAGCAGAAATTGAATGTACATGAAAAACAGCTGGTTCAGAAGTAGAGGTAAGAATGAGCTCAAAATGACCAGAAGCTGAGATGAAAATGAACACAGAATTAACAAAAATAGATTTATTTCTAATTAGAAGAAGAAAGACTAGTACAATACTTATTGGGATAATAAATTAATTGAAATGACAACATTACAAACAATTTTATAAAGTTGCCCCATACGGGACTCGAACCCACAGTCTCTGGATCATATGTCTGTCACTCAACTCTTTGCGCCACTGGTGAGACAGTGTCAAACAGCTGTCGAAGTTCAGTAGTTCATGAGAATGAACTCAACCTGAAGAATTTTTATAAAAATGCACCACATGTTATATTTATTAATTTTAGTTTAGATCAATCTCAGAAACACTCAATATCTGAAACAGAAGCTATTTGTAAAAATAACCCATAACCTATAACCCAACAAACACAGGCAAGATAACATTCAGAGACAAATATCTTGGGAATGGTAGCAAATATCAAAAATCCATTCAGTCATTTATGTGCGGTTCAATCCAAAGATCACCTCACCCAATTTTGGACAAAATTGGACAAAAATTTGTAGGAAGAGTAGCGAAAAAATGGAATACTGTACTTTTCAAAACGGCCACTACTGTACTGGGTGGAGTCTTAATGTAAGATCTGTTGAATGTGATCAGTATGAAGAGAGGAATCCGTTTTACTAAGATTCATTTTTCTGGAACAAAGGGTTCAAAAGTTATAACCTTTACAACAGTGAATTGATGAACTGGTGGTGGCTTTAGAGTTGGTCCTAGATACTCCAAAGATGGTCAAATTCCATTTAATTACCATCACTACAAGTGTGCCAAATTTGATCATTTTCCTACTTATGGTTCATTGACTACCATTCAGGGGGAAGAAGAATAACTATGGATTTGGAAATAAATGAAGTACATGTGACAGCTTGAAATTAGACCAGTTTTAGGCACAATGCCTAGAATAGACAAGTTCTGCATCTTTTCCTGCCACCACAGTATCTCATGCGGTTTGGGCATGTGTCACACTGAGTTTCAAACCCACGATGCAGAGCATTCGGGATCCATGGCGTAACACATCACATTGAGCTAATCACCCATGCATGTTCATCAGTCTGCTGAGCAGAGGTTTCAGTGTGAGAAAGAGTTCACAAACAAGTTCCTTAGCATGTTCAACAAAATTACCACGCAAAGTTACAGTACAGTTGAGAATAAACTCCAAATGAGCAATTTACATGAGAATGAACAAAAATACACTTAAGTCTAAACCAAGAGAAATAAGGATTACTACAATGCTTATCTGGAAAATAAAGTAATTGAAATGACAAAACATTACACACAATTTTAAAGTTCCCCCACACAGGACTCGAAACTACAATCGCTGTGCCATATGTCTACTGCTCAATGCTCTGCGCTACCGTGTAGATGTGATCACACTGTTGCCATAGTTCCATGGTTCAAATGAGAATCAACTCAAAATGACTAGAAGTTCAAATGTGAACGAACACAGAAATGAAAAAAAAAAACATATTTCTAATCCTAGAGGAAGAAAGATTATAAGATTGATTATTGGGGTTATAAATCCAAATGGAACACAACTTGACACAATTTTATAAAGTCACATGGGGTTAGAACCTACAACCTGATAGATTTAGGGCTTGTGACTTATCACAGTGAGCTACAGAGGACATTGCATTCATTACAATACAGAGGTGACTTTCCAAACAAACACAAGTGCTAATTAGCTCTCACCTGATTTTTATTAACATCTAGTAATTAGTGTATATAAGGCAGTGGAAACTGGAAGTAGTTGTTTTTCTGTGTTCCTACAGCAGGTGAGTGTTTTTTTTTTTTTTTTTTTGGAACTGGTCATAAATTAAGCATAAAACTCTTGTCTGAGAGGTTAAATATACTATTGAAATATGTGCTCATCTCTCAAACTTGAAGTAATTATGTTACTGACAGTGTTTTAGATATTTTAAATTTGTGCTCTTTTAAATACATAATCATCTTGTATGTGTTTACAGATGCCACGGCCCAAGAAAAGGTCCCGGATCGGCAAGAAGCTCTATGCACAACGTTGTGCAAATGCAGAGGTTCCATCGCTTCCTCTTAAAAAAATGGCAGAGGCTGCACCGCTTCCTCTTAAAAAAAGTCAAGCAGAGGTTCCACCGCTTCCTTTTAAAAAAATGGCAGAGGCTGCACCGCTTCCTCTTAAAAAAAGTCAAGCAGAGGTTCGGCCACTTCCTCTTAATAAATTGGCAGAGGTTCGGTCGCCTCCTCTGAATAAAAAGGCACAGGGGACATCGTTTCCCTTTGACCACCAGGGGACATTGTTTCCCTTTACTGAGGGGACATCGCTTCCCCTTTACCAAAAAATTTCTATGAAACTTGATGACAATGCTTTGAATGTTTCAACTGCATGTTCTGAATTTCCACAGAGATCAGTGCTAAGAGGTTCCTTTCATCAAGGTGATGCCCGCTTTGGAAATTCACATGGCAGGCAGTGTGGAGCCATCAGTCTGACAGCGGTTTTGAGAAGCAAGATGAAGAACGTGCTGACCTGGACAACACAAGATCTTGACAGTGTCTTGGTGGCAGGAAAACACCTTTATGAATCTTTACGAAACCAGGGTAACATAAATGACAGAGAAGTCAGGGATAGGAATTACATTGCAGTCCATGAATTACCGAGGAGACATGTGCTGGGTAATACTGTGTTTTCCATAGAGTATGCAGAGTCTCTCACTGGATTTGTTAATGTTGATGATTATGATGTAACTTTAATCAATGTGGCCATGCCACTTGATGTAGCTCTTCAGCAAGCTCTACTGAGTGCTGATGCTTTACTCTTAACTATTTGTGCCAACACATGTGCAGTTATTAAAGAGGGCTCATGGTATGCCTTTGTTGATTCTCATGCTAACAAAACAGAGACAAGTTGTGTTGCTTATCACAGCACTATTGAATCGTTGTACAACTACATTAATGAGATTGCACAGTCATTTGGGACCCCGATTTGAGTTAACTGGAGTTTTGGTTTATGCAGATGCTGAAGTTTCTCACTTGCTGGAGGCAAACCACAGCAGTTTTCCATGGTCTTCTGGTAAAGCGCTTTACAGTGAAGTCTTAAAAGGCACACACAAGGTATGTAAATCTGTGAAGACTGATGTAAGGTCATCTGAATTTGAAGTACCTGAAGCTGTAAATGCAAGCACTAACCTTCCAATGCCGCAGCCAGTGTGCAAAGTGTTGCCAAGTAAAGGAAAAAGGGGGAGAAGAAAGCAGGAGGAACTTCTAGAGAAACAGGTTGCAAAGTCTTGTGTTGAAAATGTTGTAGTAGATGACATAATTATTAGGGATGTCCCGATCATGTTTTTTTGCCCTCGAGTCCGAGTCCGAGTCCGAGTCATTTGATTTTGAGTATCTACCGATACCGAGTCCCGATCCGATACTTCTATAATACATAAAAAAGAATAAAGAAGAGCAAAAAAAACAGTTCCAGGATCCAGGAACAGTGCTTTTCAGGTTTTTCAGGTATCTAACAGTAGTTTTCACATACAGAAAATGGATAAAGCAATCAAATATAAAATATCACTGCATATTATCTTTACTGTATAAAATAAATAAAGATTAATCATTATTGAAGTTACAAAAACTATTCAGTCAAGAGCAGTGAGTGATTTCTTTGTTATTTGTTGTTTGATTTAACATTCAAAACAGGCAGCAGGAATAGTTTTTTTCCCTATAAGACATGCATATCCAGTACATATACTGTTACACATGCGCTGTCTTTCTCGACTAATATACGTTCACTTAAGATATAACCGACTTTGCGCACTGACTGAAATAAGCGTGTGCGCGCTTCGGATCTTCTCACAGCGCGCGAGCTCTCTTTCGCGTCTTGTTCTTGAAGGTTTAAATCAGCAAGGCTTAAATGAGTTAGTTTAAACACAGATAGCAACATGTGCTGTTCAGGTCTCACCTGCGCTCGCGCTATCAACGGCGAAGACGGCGTAAATGATGACTGGACATTACAGCAGACCGCACTCGCAGTTAACAGTTTACAAAGAGTAACTGTTTTGTCCACGCTTTCTGATTATCGTTGTTGTAACGTTTTGCGCATCCATCGACTGAAACATACATTATCTGAACTCTGTCTGTTTTCCACGTTGCTATTTTAAACAAACCATATTAACCAATTAGATGCGTCGTCATTTGAGATGGACCGCGGTGCAAGTGTGTACTGAACCGTAAGTGGAGAACCATACGGTTCGATTTTTTACCGAGAACCGTTGCACCCCTAATACATATATATATCCGAGTCCTGATCGGGAGGTAACGTCCGATTCCGATCGAGTCTGAAACCACGTGATCGGGCCCAATTTCCGATCGCGTGATCGGATCTGGACATCCCTAATAATTATTACAGATGTTTCAATTCCAGAAGTGTATTTTTCTCCTTTAACCCATAAAGATCAGCAAGCTTTATGTGAACTTGTGCTTCTGACAAATGACAGTAACAGTGACCGTGATGTCATGACAAACTTTGGTCCCATTGCAGGCCCGTGTCAGACAAAGGGTATCAAACCAGATGGTAACTGCTTTTTCAGATCGTTGGCATATGCAATATGTGGAAATGAGGACAAGCATTTGAAGATTCGCCGTGCAGTGGTCAAACACCTGAAAATGAATGCTCACTGTTTGAGAGGTATGTGAGAAGTGAGTATACTTCAGTAGAGGATTACTTGACACAGTCTAGAATCTATTATTCTGGGTTATGGGCAACTGAAATTGATATCTTTGCTGCTTCTAATCTGTTTAATACAACCATAATGACTTTTAATGATGACCGATGGAATGAACATAAACCTACTGGAGAGGTAATTATGAATAATGTAATCTATTTGACACTGCAACGGTAATCATTATGAAGTTGTGACATGTGTTAAGCACAGAGATCGAGACATTTGTGCAGGAATATGTGGGAATGCCACTTCCAATGAGGTCAGAATGCCATGTCTACGTAAAAGGAAGGTAAGCGATGTATCAGAATGTTCCACAACCAAGAGTGATCGAGAAAGATACTGCAAGATACTACTGAAAGTTATTCCAAGGAGAAATATCTTCGAAACCCGGCCTTCAAAGCAAGAGTGCGTGAGTATTCTTTTATGAAATACCATAAAAATGAGAACTTTCGTTTCAGTACAATAAAGAGAGGCTGTGAAATGTATGCTAAAAAGAAGGAAGAACAGAAAGCCATTGATGTTGCTATTGCTTATTTTCATCAAGAAGTTAGTAGAGGTCCAGAGTTTGTGTGCTGTGTCTGTCACCGTTTACTTTTCAGAAAGCAGGTTAGAGAGTGCAGAATGGGTTGCTATGAAGACCGAGGGGAACAAATTGCTGCTTTGGCGAGAAAATGCATCACAAATAGATATGTGCATGTTTGTGGTGATGAAAAATGTGCTAATTCTTCTGATTATTCTCCAGGTGCAAATTGTGGATCTGTCCAACGTGTCATCAAAAAATCCTTTGTGGAACTGCCTGAAGAGAGTATTGCCACAATATGCATTTGGTGGACATTCCAAATCAACTGAAGTGTCTTAACTCCTTGGAACAACATCTTGTTGCACGCAACATTCCTTTTTTGAAGTTGCTCTGTCTTCCCCGTGGAAAACAAAATGGCTGCCATGGACCTGTAGTGTGTGTGCCTGTACAGCAGATGTGTCTAATATTCTTCCATGGAATGAATGTGATGACAAGATGATCAGGATCAAACTGAAGCGCAAGTTAACCTACAAAGGGCATTATGAGTACAAGTATGTGCACACTGATCGTGTTAGAAATGCTCTGAAATGTTTGATCAGAAGCAATAAGTGGTACAAAGATGTGGTGATTAATGAACAGTGGATCAACTCTTTGAATGAACTGGAAGAGAATGTCCTGATGAAATGGAGGAACAAGATGGATTATTTGAAAAGAGTGAAGAGGAAAATGATCCTGAAGAACAGCAAGAGGAAGACTTGACTTACATCAAAGAGCAAAGTGCTCTTTGTCAGACACATGTTTACAACCTGTGGATCTTGGTTCAGAAATAATTGATCAGCATTTTGAAGATGTGTTAAATGTGGCACCAGCTGAAGGTAACAGTCCAGTTAAATTACTATCTGATAAAAGCAATGAAGCAAAATGTTTCCCTGTTCTCTTTCCAACTGGTGGTCCAACATTCCATGATGAGAGGGAGGAAAAAATCACATTGTCAGGATATCTTAATGCACGGATCCTCAACGCAGATGGACGTTTTGCAAGGAGCACAGACTTCATTTTCTATGCACAATATATGTCGGAGTTGGATCAAATTGTATCTAATGTTTCCATTGCTTTGTGAAAAGGGTCAGATAAGAGGATGTTAAAAGAAGTAACATCTGACATGCTCACAAACCCAGAGTCATTAGCTAAAATGTTGAATTATGATGAAGGATACAAGTTTTTGAGACCAGTCTGTGGAACACCCCCCCTATTGGCAAACCTCTCAAAAGGACCTTTTTGCACTCATAAGACAACTAGGTATTCCGACTTTCTTTGCATCCTTTAGCTCTGCAGATCTCCGATGGCCTGAAATGATCAACACCATTCTAAAGCAAGAAGGGAAAAAATTCAATGTTGATGAGCTTGACTGGTCTGAGAAATGTGGACTGATTAGGCGAAATCCAGTCACTGCAGCAAGGATGTTTGATTATAGGTGGCATTGTTTTTTGAAAGATGTCATTATGTCACCCGCTCAACCTATTGGAAAGATAAAAGACTACTTTTATCGTGTAGAGTTTCAACAGCGTGGCTCTCCTCATGTTCACTGTCTGTTTTGGGTTGAACATGCTCCAAAGTTAAATGAAGACAATGAAGACAATGATGCTTTGGTTGCTGCTTTCATAGATCATTACATCACTTGTGAGACACCAAGTGAAGATGACACTGTATGAGACTGTCAACAGTGTTCAGAAGCACAGCAGCAGACATTCTAAGACATGCCGGAAGAAAAAAACAGTTTGTAGATTTAATTTTCCACGACCACCATCTAGCCGCACCTTTGTAACAAGAGCTACTCAAGATGATTTGAAAGGCAATGATGGAAATGAGACCGCAAGTGCAATTTTGAAGAAAATCAAAACTGCATTGACAGATTCTGAAGTCAATTTTGATTCAACAGATGCATTTTTTCAATCCATTGGAATTAATCAAGCTGTGTTTGAAAAAGCATACAAGAAATGTTCCAAGAAGAAAAGTATCGTCTTGAAACAAAATCCAAAAGATGTTTGGGTAAACCAATATAACAAACATTTATTGCGTGCATGGCAGTGTAGTGATTTTTACTCCATTCACCGGTGACGTAGTGATTTTTGATCATGTGTCACTTAAGGTGTGGTTATGAGTGTATCAGATGACCCCTCCCCCTTTTGTAATACGGGGCACCAGTTAAGAATACTATCTTAACAATTTAAGAACACTCCAAAAGAGCTGTTCAGTAATTCAGAATTAATATAAAATGGAGGGAGTCGGTCAACTGATTTATCTGAAGGATTTGTGAGAGTCCGGTCAACTAGTAGAGTCTTTGGTCATCAACACAAGGAAGACACAGTTATAATAAAATCAATTAAATTTATTAACAATAAACATGCAAGAGTAAATACCACAACGATTAATAATGAAATAATGAATATGCACTTCTAAAAGATAGTAAAAATAATAATCAAAGGAGAATACTGAATTAAATCAAAGAAACAAATAATGAAGTGAACACAGAATGGATAAATGCAATGCTGTTGAACTGAATGTAGAATGGAAGAGAATTGTATGGGAATGCTTCTTATGGAAGCCACCTAATGGCTCTGGTAAAATGGTGATAAATAATTGCTTATTTATCATTCAACAAATAATATCCCTATTATTTGTAACAAGCTGACCTCAAGTAACTGTTATCTAAACAGGTTAGAATAACATATGCTGCGTGTATAAACTAATGCCAAGGTCTCTAGAAAAGAGGTTTGGTAAGTTTATATTTACGTTCCACACAGTCGGGTGATCAATCCGGTAGCAGAGACGTCTTCCACTGATGATGCAGGCTGCGTGCAGTGGGAGGGCGCGGAGTTGCGATCCAGTAAGTCGTGCCACGCTGGGCTGGAGGATGCTGAACTTCGATTGCGCCAAGAGGGTCCTTTAGGATGGACTGGGCAGCTGGGTCAGAGGAATCCTCACAGGTTCCTTTGCAGGCTGGCTGTGTCGCTGAGGAGCCGTGTGGTACAAGCAATGTCTGCCGATGCAGAGGTCCTTTGCGGACTGGGCTGCGCTGCTGTAGGAGCCGCAGGGGTCCCTCAACGCTGGGCCCTTTTTGCAGCTAGAGTGCAGCTGAAAGCAATGTAAAAGGTTTTGCTCGTGAAAGCTTCACCATAACCGTCTTGTAGTTTCTTTCCTCGTCAGGTCAGAAACTCAGGACGTGGAGTGTCTGTTAATGTCTCCTTCCCCGTCGAGTTGGAAACGCAGAACAAGGGTGTGTCTACCCGGGGGGACATATTTATCCCTTTCTGATGAGGAGGAGATTGAAATGTGGCGCCTTGCCGATCCTGAAGTGTGATTGGCTACTGTTATCTGAAGCAGCCCCGGTGTTGCCCACCCTAGTGTGGAACTCATTTGCATAGCATAAAGTACAGTGTTAAATTAGTGTCTTTAACATTTTACCCATGCATTATTTCTTTACCAAACCTCTTTCAAATTATTAAAGGCATCGTAGGGAACAGATAGACACCAAACACGATATGAAATGGTTAAATCATCGTCCATGCATCTGTTTATCTGTTAACAGGTCTGTGCCATGACCTGTTGGTTTAGCAGTCAGTAACCATTAACATAAACTGTGCTTTGCATGAAGATGGAGTGGATGTGAAGCAGTTTAGATCAAATTAAGGCCTCCAAACATAGGTATGAATGGATTTAGATAGATCTCTGTGGCCTCTCTTTATTTCAGTCATTGCTGCTCCATCCAAGAAGTCCTGAAGGAATGAGTTTGGTGGTTAGAGTCAATGTGTCGTCCAATGAGAAGTCTTCTCCTTGGTTTTGGTGGGTGCAGAAGGTCCCCCTTCCTGTTCTGGAAGAGGTGTCTGGTAGTCGGTCCCAACATCTTATCTGATGTTGCTGAACATTTATTAATGTTCATTCACCAAAGATCCAATCACGGTGTGGCACATCTTCCTACACACCAGCAGTTACAGAGGGGCCCTGTCGTAAACTGGTCCCTGGAATGCCATCTTGACTGGTGTTCACAACAGCAGGGCAACATGGATATCCAGTATGTCACAGATGCTTACTCAGTAGTGGTTTATATAATTAGTTACATCACAAAAGCGGAACAAGAAATGGGACTGTTGTTGCAATGTGCACAAAATGAAGGTATGAATGGAAATCTTGAAGCAAGATCAGCATTAAAAATGTTGGGAAGTGTATATCTACACAACAGAGAAATTTCTGCACAAGAGGCAGTGTATCGACTAACAGGTATGCACTTGAAAGAATGCTCTCGCAAAGTCCAGTTTATTCCTATTGGAATGGACCCTGTAAAGATGAGTTTGCCTTTACGTGTTCTCCAAAACAAAGATGACCAGTCTGGTGAAGAGAGTTGTTTTTGGATGAATAGTCTGGTTGACCGGTACAAGAGTAGACCAAAAACACAACAGTTTGAGATTCTGTGTCTCGCCAGCTTTTGTTCAGAATACAGGATATTGTCAAAATCTGAGCTTTCTTCACAAAACAAATCCTCCAAAGAAAAAGTGATCAAGCTTGACAACAACTGTGGTTATATGATGCGAAGAACTCGAACCGAACCTGCAGTGGTAAGGTATCCAAGATTTTCCACGACAAAAGATCCAGAGAAGTACCATCATTCAATGTTACAACTTTTTTTTTACCACATTACGAAGATTATCAGCTGAAGCCTGAGAATTTCAACACTTATGATGATTTCTACAACAATGGTGCTGTGAAATGTGGCAGTAATGTGACAAAAGTGAAGACATTGTTGATTCTAATCGAGCAATGTTTGAAAAGGAAAGTGACAAAATAGACAGATCTCAACAGCTCTTGGAGCAGGGTGTCGATTTGGAAGATGCTTGGGCTGCATTGTGTCCTGAAACGGAGAAACAGTGTCATGAATGTATCGAACTAATGAAGAATAACATCCTTCCTGATGAAGATGATTCTGACACACTTATTCCAGATCTTGTAGCGAACCCTCAAACTGCATTCACAATTGAGACCAGCAATGCTACAATGTCCAGAGATGAAGCATTGTCTTTACTAAGATCATTAAAAACTAAACAATCTGCAATATTTTACAAAGTTCGCAAATGGTGTCTACAAAAACTGCTTGGAGAGGACCCTGAACCATTTCGCTTGTTTGTTACTGGTGGAGCAGGCACAGGAAAAAGCCATTTAATCAAAGCAATCTACTATGAATCTTACAGGCTCTTATCCCAGCTGTCTGAAAAGCCTGATGATAGGTGTGTGATATTATGTGCATCAACTGGAGTAGCAGCATTCAACATTGGTGCTGCCACTATCCACAACACTTTTTCAATTGGTGCTAATGTCAAACTGCCGTATCAACTGCTAAGTGATGACAAAATCAATTCTCTTCGTTCCAAAATGGGATGTTTGCAGATTTTGATTATGGATGAAGTATCCATGGTTGACCATCACCTTTTGTCATATGTTCATGGGAGATTGAGACAAATCAAACAAACTGGTGACTACTCCCTCTTTGGTAAAGTAAGTCTCATAGCTGTTGGAGATTTTTATCAGCTGCCACCCATTAAGGGAACTCCACTCTATGCTGATACAAAAGGAGTGAACCTTTGGGACAGTAACTTTGAAATTGCTGAATTAACTCAAGTTGTTAGACAACAAGATGTATCTTTTGCTGAAACCTTAAATCGTCTGAGAGTTCATAAAAAAAAATGAACCTCTAAGCTCAAGTGACATCAACATGTTGAAGCAACGTGAAACAGGAGAAGAATGCAGTGATGTTCATATATTTCCTACAAATGCAGAGGTTGATAAATACAACATTCAAAGACTAAATGAGGTTTGTCCTGACGCAATCAGTATTCGAGCTCAAGATTTTGTGAGAAATCCAAAACTGGAAAGATTGAAGCAAAAGTTGGATTTCATACAAGAGTTTTCAACTCCTGTTTGGATAAATGTGTTTCCTTGTGTGTTGGAGCAAGAGTTATGTTAAAGAAAAACGTTGATGTTTCTGATGGACTTGTCAATGGAGCCTTTGGTACAGTTGTCCACATCAGCAGAAGTCAAAAACAGCCAGATGAGGATGATGTTGATGATGATTTTCCATCAGCTATTCATGTGGAATTTGATGATCCAAATGTGGGTAAAATTCAGAGATCCAAACAACGACACACATTTTCCCGAAATTCTACTGTAATCGAAGTGCAAGAATCAAGTCACAAATGACAGTGGTTTAAGACGTCAATTTCCACTTAGATTGGCATGGGCATGCACTGTTCACAAAGTGCAAGGACTCACAGTAGATAAGCTGTCGTATCGCTTGAGAAGATCTTTACTTCAGGACAAGCATATGTTGCATTGAGTCATGTGAGGACTCTCAATGGACTAATAATTCAAAACTTCAAGGAGTCTGCCATATACTGTAATGATAAAATTGAGTTGGCAATGAAATGCATGCCAAAATTTCCATTGGAAAATTACAGTTTCACAAAGACACCTGGTTTATTTACAATTGCTCTTCATAATGTACAAAGTCTTCAAGCTCATGTTCAAGATATTCAAGCTCACAGACAACTTATGAATGCAGATTGTATTTGTTTAACTGAAACATGGCTAAAAGTTGAAGATGAAGTGCAGATACCGGGATTTATCTTCAAGCATAATCCAAGAGCTAGATGCTATGACAACAGCACTCCACTTTTCACCAATTTAAAACAACAGCGAGGAGGTGGAGTTGCACTTTACTCTTGTGAAAACCTGCTTGCTCAAGTTGTCATTCCAGAACCTTGCAATTTGGAATGTCTATACTTCTCAGTTCCACATATCAGTTTGAATGCTGCTCTACTATCCATGGGTTTCAAAGACGTCACTTCCGCTATGCCCGCCGCCATATTTGTGTCCGAGATGGCAACTAACACAGCAGCGCTTCATTGTATTGATGGTCATCTTTAGCTTCAGCGCGAGTGCTCAAAAGCAACACAAAACATTATCTACTATTGTGGCTGTCATATTAATAACATTTTAATTGTCTACACTATTGTATTAAAATATTGTGAATTCTAGTTGCTGTGTTTCGGCGTGTTGTTACAGGAAGAATGCATCCACAACAGGAGCTATTCTGACTACGTTACTAGTTCAAGTTCACGCGCGCATGATTTTGTGCAAATATAAGTTGTAATTTTATGTTTATCTTGTATAAATATATATGAATTACCATATATAGGATGTGTTCCGTTAAGTTAATTTAATCTAAGCGCTTCAGTTTACGGGTGTTCAATCAGTGCCGTTAGCTCAAATCAGTAGGCTAATGTTAATATCAAAATGATATCATTTGAGGAAAAAATCTGTTATTGTTCGTGATCATTATTATTAACCAAACCATGTGTTTATGAAAATAATACGAGAACAATATAAGTGCTAGTTATTAAAAATAATGCATTCATTTTTTGAAAACATGAACGTTTTAATATTACAGTAGTAAACATTGCTCTTTTGAGCTGCGCACGCTGAAGCTGAAGAGAATCAAAACCCATAAACTGAAGGTTTACTCAACGGAACACATCCTATATAAGATAATTCAGATATTTATACAAAATGAAAATATTACAACTAGTATTTGCACAAAATCACGCACAGATGAACTTGAAGTAACGTAGTCAATAACTCCGAAACACAGCAAATAAGCCCAAAGAATTCACAACGTTATATTACAAGTGTATACGATTAAAATATCAGGTATAAGAAGACAGTCATATTAATGTTTTGCCTTACTTTTTGAGCCCTATAGATTATCATCAGCTCTGCGGGTTATTTACCTCAACGAAACACATCCTTTATGAGATTAATCAGATATTTATACTTAATAAATTTAAAAATTACGCTAATGCACAAGTGAAGTTTGAACAAGTTGTGTAATTAATGTTTAACTCCAGTAGACGCACTCTTCCCACAACAACACCTTGAACACAACAATAGAGGATCCACAACGCTTTATTACAATAGTGTTCTCGTTAGAATGTTATGTAAATGACAGTCCCAGCAGTTATTAATGTTGTGCATTGCTGTTTGGCTGCCAGTAGTGTGGTCCCTTTTGATTGAAGCCAACAATTCCGCCGATCTAACTCCTTCGGGATCGAATAAAATTGTAGTTCGGGGTTTCTCTGACGACTGTTAAAACGGCTAATAACACAACCTATCCCAGATATATTGTAAACTTGTTGTGAACCTTCTGAGAGCGTTTTGTTGGCCTTCTTCTGCACTTGTAGCTGCTGTCACCATAGACTTTAACAGGGCGCGCAGCTGTGACCGGACACAAATATGGCGGCGATAACATACAGTGACGTCACATGAAACCCATGGATACAGGCCTAATTCATATCAAATTGACATGTTTCGACAAAATATGTTACATGTCATTGCTGAGCTGGAAAAACATCCAGGAAAGAAAGCAATTATGGGAGACTTCAATGAGGACATCTTAACAACATCTTCAATTGCGACGTTAATGGAACTCCATGGATACAGTCAACATGTGCAATATCCTACAACTGAAAATGGCACATTAATAGACCATGTCTACATTAAAGATGCAGAGCATGTTACAATTGAAATTGTTTCAACATATTACAGTTATCATGAAGCAGTACTAGTTTCAGTAAGGTAATATATTGATGTTAATTTAACTGCATTTTTTCTTTTCTCTGTCCCTACCATGCTACACTCACTCTGAGATTGAGATCCCCAAAGTCCTGTACAAGTTTGCAAATAGAAAAGGTACGTTATTAAATTATCAGACTGTTCAAATTTTTTATTTTTTTTTGGAAGATGCAGCTGTTTAATTCCTGAAAGTGTACTAGTGTTACAAAACTCAAGTAAGATAATATATCTCAATGATGCAACACACTTGAAGGGGTGGATTCTGGAATCCACTGCCGCTTCAATATATATCTTTTAAGTTATTAATCAACATTTATATTTATGTTAAAATATTTGAATGACTTCTTCAATGTATGTTAAAGCATCTATTTTCCTCTGTACCTCTCACTGAGAGAAAAGAACATGTTATCAGTATGTATTGGGAAAGTTTCCTGCTCAGAGCAGATCTCAGATCAACTTCAGCCTTGAAGAAGCTGTGAATCGTTTATGTGTGCTAAGTGTTTTGTGCAGGTCCCTTTGTACTGGACAACTGGCATTCTGCTTGAGACCAGCAGACACCATGTCATGACCCCATAAGGACATCCGGTACCTAAATCCAGGGTCCCCCTCGTCATCACCGTGACAAAGGGAGATATGCTTCTTACTATCTGTCCACGTGTGGAAAATTTCTAATCTTGTCTATTTTTCTTAGCCAATCAGAATCATTCAACCTGAAGTAATGACGTAGTTAGTTGACTCTGTTAGAGTATAATTGTTGTAGAAATGTGAATGTACGCAGAGCGGCCTACGAACTCCTTGTGAGACTTGAAGCTGGCTTCTGCTGATGAAACTGCAAACTATTCTTCATTAAATTTTTCTTCAATTTATTTAATTATTTTAAACTTCGACTCCGGGTCTTTTATGCAACATATCTGGTTTCAAGGGTCCTAAACTGTTTTTCCCCAACAAGGGACAGCAATCTCTTAAAGGTGCAGTACGTGGTATTTGAACTACGCTAACGTTGGACAAAACCCGCCCTTCTCTTCATTGCTCCACCTCCAAAACTCACACTCCAATTCTAACCACCCTGCTCTGAGTCGGTCTCAAACCCCAGCCAAATCGCTGCTGGCATGCGAGGTGAATGCTCTAAGCACCTCATTCTTTAGTGGGCGTCAGTTTGCAGTGGTTTAATTGCAGAACTCACTATCTGGCCGCTGTTACACACGCAGTGTCTGTTTATCACAGCTGACGTGCAACAAAATGCTTCCCTCTTAGGCCTTCCCTCTTAGCTCTCTCCAGCGCTTGCCCAGGTGTAAACCTCATTGCGATGTTATTTTGAGATGTTTTGTATTATGTCCCATTTCTTGTTATGCAGTTTTTTTCTTCTTCTTATTTTCAAATCTCCCTCTTGCTCGTTCTTTCCTCGACTGTCATACGTCCCCGTTTAAGATTTTATTAAAATATCTTCAGTTGTGTTTCAAAGATGAATTAGAGTCTTGCAGGTGAAAAGCAACATGAGTGTGAGTAATTGATTACTTTTCATTTTTGCATGAACTAACCCTTTAAAATATATTTGTGGTTTTTGTCTCTTACAGTGGCAGTCAAGAAGAGATTTCCCAATGTGTCCAGAGGTGCTTTGGGTATTGCAGTAAATTCTAAGCTGGGAGAGCTGAGACTGATTGAAAAAAAAAAAAAAAAAAAATCTAATTTTGTTTTTATTTTTTTATACCTTAAATTGTGTTCTTTTCTTGATTTTATTCAAATGTTATATTTTCACATTTTAGACATCTAATAAATATTTTCTTTAAATGTTACATTTGTGAATGTATTTTCTTGGGCTGAAATGTATGGAGGGCAAAATATATTTTAAATGCTTTTGAAAAATATATTTTTCAAAAATATACAAAAATTGGCCAAAAAATATATTTTTAGAATTTTTTTTTTTAAAAATATATTTTTGGCCAATTTTTGTATATTTTGAAATATATTTGAAAATATATTTCAAAATATATTTTTTTTACCATATGGGCAGAATCACGTCAGATGTTGAATCCTCCAGAACCAGCAGATGAATCTCATCTTGATGAAGAACGCCAATCTGTAGGTTAAGAGGTCCCACCATGTGACGTACATGATGGAAAGGACGACCAGTTACTGCATGGATCTGGTAGACTTTCGGCAAACTGACGGTCTTGAGGTTGAGCTGGTGACAGAGGGCTCCGGAGATGAAATTTCCAGCTGACCCAGAGTCGATGAAGGCATTAACTGGAATACAAACATCAGCAGCAGTAAGGTTGGGGATAATAGTGAGTGGATTTTGATGATTTAACGTAGGCAGAATGACACTCACCATAGATCGCACTGGATGAGTGGGGCATTCAGCTCTGAAATGCCCAGGATGGCCACGATACAAACAAAGACCCTGGATCAGCCTCCTCTGTCGCTCAGCTGGTGAAAGACGTGATCTGTCGATCTGCATTTTGTTGCTGGCTGGTTCTGGGGAACTGACGGATTCGGGCTGGCGGAGGAAGGATGGAAACAGTTGCTGGTTTTGGTGCTCTTCGATGCATAGCTGCATACGAGTGGCGAATCTTATAGAGAGTTGGATGAACTTCTCGAGCCCGATGGTATCCTCATATGCAGCGAGATGCAACCGCACACGTGAATCCAGACCTTGACGATATCTGGAGATGAGGGCATGTTCGTTCCAACTGCTCGCTGCTGCTAGGGTTCTGAACTGTAAGGCATAATCAGAAACAGACAGGGCACCTTGCTTCACATTGCACAGCCTCTCACCTATGGATGAATTGCATCCTGTAGATGTGAAGGCAAGGCGTTGTCCTATGCTATTCTCTCCAGATGAGTTTTATTGCTTTATTGCAGGATGCTTGATCTCAGTTTTTGTCTGAGCAGGAAAATCAAGTCTTACACAGTTATTTTTAATATTACATACTAGCAGAACACTGCAACAAGATTTTTTAAAGGAACAGGGGAACAGCTGCTAAGCAAAACAGGCAAAGACAGTACTTGGCTTGCTATCTTGTTGACTGTGTGCAGTTTTAGTTAAAGGTGCCCTCGAATGAAAAATTGAATTTATCTTGGCATAGTTGAATAACAAGAGTTCAGTACATGGAAAAGACATACATTGAGTTTCAAACCCCATTGCTTCCTCTTTCTTATGTAAATCTCATTTGTTTAAAAGACTTCCGGAAAACACGCGGATCTCAACATAACACCGACTGTTACGTAACAGTCGGGGTGTACGCCCCCAATATTTGCATATATGCCAGCCCATGTTCGAGCATTAGATAAGGAAAGGCAGTATTAACGTCTGGATCTGTGCACAGACAAGGTAAGCAAGCAAGAACAACAGCGAAAAATGGCAGATGGAGCAATAATAAACTGACATGATCCGTGATAACATGATATTTTTAGTGATATTTGTAAATTGTCTATCTAAATGTTTTGTTAGCATGTTGCTAATGTACTGTTAAATGAGGTTAAAGTTACCATCGTTTCTTACTGTATTCACGGAGACAAGAGCCGTCGCTATTTTCATTTTTAAACACTTGCGGTCTGTATAATGCATAAACACAACTTCATTCTTTATAAATCTCTCCAACAGTGTAGCATTAGCCATTAGCCACAGAGAATAGCCTCAAACTCATAGAGAATCAAATGTAAACATCAAAATAAATACTTTACTCACATAATTCGAAGCATGCACACAGCATGCATGACGAACATCTTGTAAAGATCCATTTGAAGGTTATATTAGCTGTGTGAACTTTGTAAATGCGCTGTAATATAGTCGAGAGCTCTTGAGGCAGGAAGCACGCGATTTAAAGGGGCGGCGCTGAAAAAAATCAGTGTATAGTTAATGATGCCCCAAAACAGGCAGTTAAAAAAATTAATTTAAAAAAAATCTATGGGGGTATTTTGAGCTGAATCTTCACAGACACATTCAGGAGACACCTTAGACTTATATTACATTTTGTGAAAAAGCATTCTTGGGCACCTTTAAGTATGGTGTGGGCTGTTGAATGTAATGACATGTATGAAATTATACTGAATCGTTAAAAATAGTTTGATTAACCCTGAGCCTTAGCGTCTAATCTCAAAACAATGATTTAACTGTGCTGTTAACATGGTGGGCTGCCCACAGTAAACTCTCATGTTGGCCCTACAGTGAAAAACTTCTGTGGGCCCTGTATGAGATAACCCACCAGGGGGCCCGTGTGGGTTTTCTGTGGGTAAACCCACAGTGGGTTGCCCTGAGTAAACCATTATGGGGGCCCAAACAGGCAAAACTGCTATGGCCCCACATAGGCTAACCCACTGGTTTGCCCTTGCCCACACTATCCCACAGAAAACCCACACTTACCCGCAGTGGGTCCACACTGGCATGTTTTCTGGGTACGCATCGGCACTTCTTTAATTTGTAGCGTACCCACGCTTTGTCTTGTGTACCGGCACTTCTCTCATGTTGCCGGTACTTTAACCACCACACCGAAACACAGAATCAGGCAGTTAATTAATTGTATAAATCGCACGTTCGGAGCTTTTATAAGCACAAGTGGCGAATCACCGTAGGCGCATTCACCAGCGCACTCCAAAAGTGTGATAAGATAAATTTCACGAGCTGTTCCTATGATAAAATGTGAAACCTATTTGAATTCTATTGAGAATGTAGTAAAACGCTATCGAGAAAGTTAAACTTGATTTGAAAACAGCCACTAAAAAGACTGATGAAAAGAGGGGAAAACATGATGATTATCCTGCAAGTTTTTTAAACTTCTCATGACCACCTTTACTAGAATTTATCACGTTCTATTGTATTTTAACTAACTTGTTAAAGAATTTATAAATATATAATCTATTAAGAGAATAGATTTAAAAAAGAGAGAAAAAAGTTAACATTGCCTTAAGCATGCAATGAGGAGCAGTCTAGCTGGTCTAGCTGTAATTATATCCTTATTGTAACAAATGCTATGGAGTTAAACAATTACAAGAACTACTTTTTTTTTTTTTTACTTTAAGGCCAAGTACAAGCTAGAATCATTGATCTTCTTGAATTATTGACTAAACATTAGTTTTTCTCATGTGTAAAATGTGTTCTGCTAATATGACAGATATGCCAATTAGCAAAAACCTGGCTCTATTCCAAGAATTAACATCAGAATAAGGGCATTTTAAGTAAAGATAGTCTGACTTCCCATGGCACTTTTTAAACAAGTAATTGTTAACTATAGGCTGTTACTTTATTGCAGTTGTGTAATCAACCAACTTTGCATTTGTGGACCATTTTGCAAAAATAAAGCAGAGGAAGACAACCAGTCCCCTATCCCAAACAGAAGTGAACAAAATAGAGTAAATCACCCTTTGAAAGTAACTTGATACTTCAATTAAATATTGCGTCAATTACATTGTTACACCAGTAAGTGGTGACAAATGATTGTTAAAAATGTATTTGTCATTGAATCATTCATTACAAACAATTGTTCAAAAACGTTGATTCATCTATGATGATTAATCTAGAATCAGCAATTTAAAATTATTTCAGCGAATATTAAAATAGAACTGCATGTTCAGGTAGCAATGTTTTATAAAAACTGTCTATGTCTATGGTAACATCCTCAAAATGTCTATGGTAACATCCTCAAATCAAAGTTTTTATAAAATATTTTCTAGATACATTATTATCCAAATTATTTTGCTTTTTAGAATGCACATCAGCTTCCTACGAAGACGATTCGAGGGGGGAGAGGCGCCGACGCCTGTGCCTGGTGGTTCCGGCCCTGCTCGTGCTGAGGCAGAGCGGTGGCTGAGATCATGGGGCTTGAAGGTGGAGCTCACCACGGAGTTTGAGAGGGTTGTAAACCTTTCTCAGCCTCCAGCGACTATCTCATCACGGGCAGTGCACCATCACTAAAAGCTCCGGTTCTGCCGTCTAAACCATTGAAAACTACCTCGCGTTTAAACGGCCGGGCATATGCTGCAGCAGGTCAGGCTGGTGCAGCCCTGCACACGATGGCTGTGTTGCAGGCTTATCAGGCTGATCTGCTCAAAGACCTGGATCAGGGGCAGGGTTTGTCCCCTGAAGCGGTAGAAGAGCTGCGCGGCACCACGGATCTCGCTCTCCAGGCCACCAAGCAAACGGCGGCATCGATTGGAAGATGGCGGCGATGGTGGCCATGGAGCGGCGTTGGTGGCTATGGAGCGGCATCTGTGGTTGAACCTGGCGGACATCAGGGACAAATAGAAAAAGCTTTCTCCTCGATGCCCTGGTCTCGCCCTCTGAACTCTTCGGCACATCCGTGGAAACGGTGGTCGAGAAGTTCAGAGAGGCAAGGGCGCGCGCTCGGCAACATTTAAAACCTGCATACCGCTTCGATCTGGTCCTGGGCCCAGACAACTGGGAGGCCCTGGCCCGTCTCCAGCCGAGACTCAGAGACAAGACCAGAGATCTAGCATCGCCACTCGAGCGCCTCCCCCCCAGCAGAGTAAGTCGCAAAAGCGGCGCGATAATAGGAAGAAGAAGTTAGACTTGAGACAGGTGATCGAACGCAGGCACCAGCAGCGCCGGTGATCGATTACCTCTCTGGCAAGGGCTAAATACACCTGCCCTCACCCTTCTTCCATATGTTTTTAATCTAAATCTGTTAACATGCTTGGGCATTTTTAACGGTCAGGCTGACGATCGGGCCTATGATGATATTTTTTCTGAAGGCCCGCCTTCTGGCTTGATAGTGGAAAAAGTTGCTTATAGGCTGTTAAAACCATGGATTCCATCCTTCCTAAGAAGCAAGAGGGAGGAGTCTTTGGTCTTCGATCCATAGGAAGGTAAGCAAGGTCTATATTCATGTATTAATATGTTGACCTTGTTTTGTCCTGTATAGCTTTCCTGAGCATGTAACAGTAAAGAGAAGGGGTTTTAATGGGTTAATACTGAAGTACTAGGTTGGCTAGAATAATTCAGCGGGCCATGGAATGGCCACCACGCAGCCTCCTTTGTTGTTAGAGTAGCTTCTCAGCTAAACATGTTTATGCAGTGTGAGTTGGCACTCGATTACTTCAGTTTATTTTGGTTTCTTTTTGTCTAGGTCGGCCTTTACCGGCCACCTGACATTACGTTGCTTGTGAGCTCCGTTTTCTTTCTCTTTTCCATGAGATTTGGAGATGGAGCCCAGGCTTATTTACGGCTAGGCTAGAGCTAGGTCTGTTTATGAAACTACCCTGTATAAACTATCCCTTGTCAGGTTGTATAGTTCCTAGTTCTGGCCGCCTCCCGAGGGATTCGTTGGCCGTATGCCCATTTTTCCCCTCTATTTGTGTAGGTGCATTTGTTTGAAGTTAACAGCTAAGGTTGTAGATGCAGTTTTTCTCAGGTGGTAGGCCCTTATCTTCGCGTAGATAAGTTATGCAGTAATAGCTAGGCCCCACTTTTTAGAACTTCTTTCATGCTATGAATTTGTTACCTCTAAGCCTGAGCCACTTGATTTGTTATTCAAGTTTGAGATGACGATGTTGGCTATTTAGCCTCCATCCTTCAGGGCTCAGTACAGATTTGCAAAATCTGTTTTATGAGAACATTAATCCTTTTTAGGATGGCATGTATGTCAAAACACTGTGTTTGCTTTAAGTTCTAAAAACCTTTTTCTCTACATTCATGTATGTGAGCTTACTTTAATGCTGCCACAGGTTAGCACCTGTTCTCATAATAGTAGGCTTCTAATCGGCCTCTATTTAAGAGCATGGTGACGATTATATCCCCCATTAGGGTTTTTTGTGTGTCACTGAGTGCATCACCTGTTGGATTGCATACTCAGGGTATTAGAACCGCTTTCGCAGTTTGGTTTCTATTTAGCTCCCTTTTGTGATCTGACAACAGCTATATTGCATATAACTTGGAGTTGTAGGCTCTAGTGTTTTAGCCTCCTTCTAGTTTAAACAGCTTATATTTCTCATAAGTGCTGTTGTTATGTGATCATGTGTTTGCTCACATAATTTTTACACTGCCACAGGATTATGCTCGTGTCTGTTTGAGGTAGTAGGCCTTGTAAGGCCTCCCTTAGACCATGTTGGCATTTTTTGGTTCCCTATAGTCACTTTTATTAGGGTACATTGCCTATTGGAATGTGTAGACTGTAGCTCAGGTTGTAGTGAGCTTCCCACAGCTAGTTGGGTTAGAGCTGGTTCCCTTTGAGCTATATTCACTTCCCTATATTCACTAGCTGGTGCCAACTGCTTCCTTGAAGTTTGGGGTTTTATTCTAGTTGAACTAAATAGCTACCTAGTGTTTAGGTTGGTTCTATTTCTTGTTCCTAGAACCCTAATGGCCACCAGACTAACGCTATATGTTGTTCAGGTTTTAGGCCTTCTGGGCCACCTTTTGAACATTCTGGTGTATGTGATATGTTCTCCTCTCGCTGATAGAGTTACAGGTGTTTCACTGAGTATTTTTCTGGCTGGCCAGGGCCCCGGATATAATTTAACCTCCTTATGGTTCAGTTAGTTTTCCTTCTGGGTGCTTGAAACACTGCCACGAGCTGACGCCACATGTCTGCTGAGGTCATAGGCCATCTTAGGCCTTCCTTAGTGTGTGTTGGCGTACGTTGTACTCCTCTTGCTTTAAGAGCTAAAAAAAAGGTTCTTTTACTGAGTACATTGCTCATTGGATTGTGTTAGGTAGGTGATTATGTGGGCATCTTACAGTTTTATTACTGTTTCTAAGTCATATGCCCTGCTCCCAGCAAGACAGGGGTTCAAGGTGGCCCTCACTGGCCACCACTGAATACCTTTCTAATATGGTGAAATGCTTTTCATTTGTGAATCATAGAGCTGTTATTATGCTGTAGGCCCCTTTTCCGGCCTCCATGATTACATGCCCACGGTATGATCTACCTGTTAGGATGAGCTTTGTACTTCCCTGCTAGGATTATCTGTGTAATAGTGCTTAGTTCCCTAAGCTGACTATAGGTTGTAGGCTTACATGAGGCCTCCTCCTGAAGTTCAGCCCTAGGCTGGTTTGTACTGCCCTGGATCAGGGTTTCTAGCGCACAGCCACCTCAGTGCAAATAATCAAGCGCTGAGTTGATCCTAGGATGAGCGGATTATTCTCCCCTCAAAACGAGGGTTTCTAGCACTCAGCTGAGTTCTGCTCTCCAGGATGCCTGTCAACATGGCCACTAGATTAACGCTGTATGTTTTTACGGGTATAAGGCCCTCTGGGCCGCCTTTTAAACATATTGGTATATGTAAGAGTGTACTCCTCTCGCTGAGAGAGTTACAATGTTTTATTGAGTACATTTCTGGTTGGCCAGGGCCCCAAGTGATAATTTAACCTCCTTATGGTTTGGTTATTTGTCCTTCCTGGTGTTTCAAACACTGCCACGAGCTGACGCCTCATGTCTGCTGAGGTCATAGGCCCGTCTCTGGGGCCTTCCTTTTGCGCGTGATGGTGTATGTTGTACTCCTCTTGCTTTAAAGAGTAAAAAGGGTTCCTTTTACCGAGTACATTGCTTGTTGGATTGTGCTAGGTGGACTGTTATGCAGGCACTTCAGTCTTATTTTTTGCTGTATACTGAAGTCATGTTTCTTGCTTTCAGCAAGATTGGTGTTCAAGGTGGCCTTCACAGGCCACCATTGAAGGTCCTATCTTTGTGACGAAGTACTCTAGCTTATGTGAGTCTTACTCCACAGAACTATTATCATGATGTAGGCCTGTCTGGCCTCCATGGTTATGTGCCGACAGTATGGTCTACCTGTTGAGCCTGTTAAGCTTTGTACTTCCCTGCTAGGGTTATTGGTGTAATAGTGCTTAGCTCCCTAAGCTGATCACTGGGGTAGGCTTCTATGAGGCCTCCCAGTGAGGATCAGCCCCAGGCTGGTTTGTGCTCTCCTGTATCAGGGTTCTCTAGCGCACAGCCTCCTCAGTGCAAATAATCAGGCGCTGAGTAGATCCTAGGATGAGCTCCTTTGGTTCCCTGGCCACACTCCCTTTAAGGGACCACTTTTCCACTTTTCCACGTTCCAGCGAGTTCCCTTTCGAAAGGGAATGTCTCAGGTTACGTATGTAACCATGGTTCCCTGAGAAACAGGGAACGATACTCTGCATTTCCATGCCATGCTTCGGGCTGCCTGCTGAACAGTCCCTCAAGACAATAAGATACTGACTGCTTCTCCAGGCACTCCTTATATACTTCCGGGTCATGCCCCATTATGTCATAGGCTGTCGCCGGCCAATAGGATTGGAGTTTGTTGATATTTTTGGCTTCCAGACACCAAGTCACGTGGACATTCCCCATAGCATTTCAACGCAGAGTCTCGTTCCCTGTTTCTCAGGGAATCATGGTTACATACGTAACCTGAGACGTTTTCAATTGACAAGCATTTCCAATTGCAGTGCACGCTTTTGAATGACCTGGAGTTTCCCGCAGCAGACAGTGTGAGGACATTTCTGATGGCACTCTTTTTGGGGGCTTTGCTTAGTTTTGTGTTAATATTAACAAAGAAGGCTAAATAAGGCAGTTGTAATCCTATTGAGCACTGCTATTTTAATGGTTTATGTTCACGAGGCCTGGCTTTACTGGATTCCCACTGACAATGCAGAGGCTGACGACGATGACGATGACAACGACAATGAATTCTTTGACAAAGGTAAGGAAGATAATTTAATTTATTTATTAAAACTGTTGTTAATTGTCCAGGTTGTGTGTTATTACCACCAGCAAAGTAGGAAATCGTGTTTTAGTCTGATTAATGGCTAAAGCAGATAAGCTAAAACTATTAGCCTATCGCTACCATTCAACAGTGTACGCTGTTTCCAGTGCTCACATGCACCACTCCCTTTCCAGCCCTTATAATTATCATTTCAACATTTTGTTTAACTCTTAAAACAAACTATGATACGGTGGCCTAGTAGTGCAGCAGAACGAAATTAAGCCACAACATAACACAATCGCCACAACACAACGGAAACAAGCCAAAAAATATAGAATTGTATGTTTAATTTTAGCGCTGTTAATCACTTTAACACAACTATATTTGTCCTGTGCATTGCCATATAAGTGCTGTCTACATGCCAAGTAGTAAGTCACTGCAACTTTGTGTTGTTAAATTTTATTTCAGAAGAATATTGTTAGTCTGAATGCAGTTGCTGCTTCTTCCCTGAAGTTAGTGATTTTTTACAGATCCCAATGTATTGTCATTTTGTGGCGCTACACTGGAAAGCTGCCCTGCTTTTTGCAGTGCATGTGGTAAAAACGTATAATTTCTAAAAGATAAAGTTCCTGATGGAAATGAGCCAAGCACAAGTGCAGGTACATAGCGAGGCTGTTGCTATATTGTTTTGGAACAAAATATCTGCTTGGTGAACGAGTATAAATGTGAGAGATTTCTATATGTCACTGTGTTTAAAGCAGGAAAATCAGAAAGAAATACACTGGATTCCTTCATGAAGTTCAGGGCTGTGAAGGAGAAGGAGTAAAGAGGAAAACCTTCTTTACTAAGAAATGTCAGGAATCTAGGAAGGATAAAAAACGGTGAAGTTATCTTCATACACCACTGTAACCCGTTGTATCGCTCTAGTATTCGAATGAACTAATAAGGATGAATGAGCACAGTAGCGTGACAGTATAGTTAACGTCTAAGTTCGTAAGGAGGATTTGAGACAGCAATTTCACTACAACTTAAGGAAGAAGAAAAAAAATTGTATTGGTACCATCAATTGAAAAAACAGTTCAAAGTTTGCAAACAGTCAAACAAAACTAAAAGGAAATACAATCAGGCCTGTTTGGAATGACCAATAAAAGAAGGTTTCCCAAAACACTGTTCAGAGTCTTTTCCTTGTTTTACTATTTGTCTCTTCGATAAAGTCAGATCCTTCCAGGAAGGAAAATTTGAAGAAGAAAAATAGAAAAAAAAGTAGAAGTAGTCACGTGACAGAGAAAAGATTTACTACCCGGGTAGTCTTAAACTCAGTTTCACTCAAGGTATCCAAAGTGTATGGTGTGTTGTATTCTCTTACCTGTATCCAGGGATTGATGACAGAATAAGGATGCTGAATGTGCTGCAAAGAAGGATGCGCTGCGACATCAACTAGGCACTGTTGGCTCGCCGTTCACTCGTCCACGATCGAAGAAGCACACACCAACAGCAAACAAGAGAAGAAGAAAAAAAAAAACAACCTGCATAATGCAGAAAACTTATCACTCATTCACATTCACTTCATCTGAATTAAGAACAGATATAAAGCACAGGAAATTTCAAATCTTTCTCTTTTCTTCCTCCAACTGCATATTAACGTAACTTATCTTACAAAAGAAAATACTGTGAGAATATACCCACTTGATCGACATTAAACAGACTAATGTCTGACATAATATATATTATGACTAAATAAAAGCAAAATAAAACAACTAAATGGCATACATGCATGTCATCACATACTCTAAATTCTCTTTCTTAACAGTACATTCCCATATAGTTAATTAATAACATCAAACTAGTTGATGTTTTGCATCAACTAATGCACATCAAACTAATGCACATCAAACAACGTGTGACACAGTTGATTTTAACAACTCATTTGATTGAACTCCGATTGTTTTTTTTATGACAAACTATCCTTTATCTCTTTTATCAACATGCATATTTCAATACTTTCTCATCATCAGTTAGTTATCAATCGTATTTCTTACTGTAAACCATTAATTAAACACATATGCGGAGGAACACAACACTCACCGGAGTTCCTCGAAATAAAAGTACAAAAAGATGTTTCAGATTTAAATGAGCACTAGGCTAATTCTGAAAAACCAATGTCTAACCACAAACGTGTCAGCGTGACCTTTCACACTGGAACACTTTGAAGAACAATTGAACATAACAAGCATACTCTTAAATGTAAAATAAGAATAACCATAAGGGTTCAATAACAAGTAAATACTTGAAAATATGATAAGAATTAATATATATAAAGTAGAAGTACATAGATAAATGAAATCAAAAGTAAAACTGATAAATCATAAGCCATAAACGATTAACATAAATATTAATAAAAATGCATGAATATGAATATTGACCATTTCGGATCCACCAATTCCCCCACTGGAGTCTTTAAAGACTCCCAAAATTTTCAAAAGATACGAAATGGATATCGAATAAATTAAATATAAAAGCATCACATCTAAATTAAGCTGCGGGTACCTCTCTAACCCCAGCTAACTGCATAGAATATTGACTGAAAGCCTTCACCAGGCTGGTCTGACGAGGGCTACTAGAAAAACCCGACCCCGAACGTCCCCTGGACTTTTGCTGGGTTGAGGACTTACCGCAACTGTCAGGTGGATAAAATTTCTTCCACTAATTTTTTTTTTTTTTTAATGTAATGTAAATAGTAAAATTAATCTGCCAAAATAAATTGTGAATTCAATATCAACACTAGACCTAAATAAAAACTAAGTAAAATAACATAGCTATTGTAACAAATTGAACAAAATATATCATCTGATAAATTTAAACAACTCAATCCTTCAGAGTCTCAATCTCTTCATCATGTGCTTCAGCAGTAGGAGGATGTAATCAGTCTCTCTGGGGAATTCCCCTTGTGTTGCTAAGCACTAAGGTGCTCGTCGATCCTTCCTTGGTTCTGGGATGCTCTTGATCAGTTGGAGCAAACATTGGGCATTTAAGCCACCAGTGGAGTTTGCTCATTCTCTTCGTTGACCCTCCTAATGGACACTTCCTTTCCAGTGGTCACAATCAGGCGTCACACAGGAAAAAGAACTTGTTCGATGAAAATACCACTCATAATCTCCTGATTACATCTACTTGTACTGAACCTAGACATGGAGAAGATATAACGGACACAAAAAGAAAACAAAAGAACAAAACAAAACAACATTGTCCTTTTTCACATGATTAACAATACATTAGCACTCGGATTAGTAGGATGAATTTCAGCAATCAACAGCACGGCTTTGACCTGTGAATGAAGACTTGAAATGTTTTCTTTGTTAAAGACAACATATATTTACACATCACCCCGTCCAGTCCTCCTTGGGGTATCAAAACCTGTGAAAATTCATTTGGTGTGAGGGTTATCCATGATATTCCCTCATTTGGCAATATCATACATAACTAAATTTTATTGTTATATTATCCCCTTTGTTGATTAAATAAATAAATAATTTCTTATTTTTACACAATAATATAAATTTCCTTCTCTACCTGGATAACACTCATCCCACCTTCAACATGTTAACAATCACAAAACATTACATTATACATTCAGAACAGAATCCGTTCACTCAGTGGAATCCATCATGACATGCTGGAAAGAAAAGGAAAGTTAGGTGTGGGGTAAACAGGACAAGATTGCTTGTTCTGCTTTCCCAAGAAATTTTCCCTGCGCAGGGTGTGGCATTGTTTCATTCTGCCAAAATAACCCAGGTCAGGATTATTAGCCAAATTCATCCATGACCATTATTTCATTAGACATAATTCATAATGTGCCCATTTTAGAAAATTTGAATACAGCTGTGTATGGCATTTTCCTTTGCCTTGGTGCACCATCACTCACTCACTCACACACACACACACACACACACACACACACACACACAAACACACTTTTATGTCTCTGGCTAGAGTATTGTTGGAAATCTCAGAAGCATAGACCAGGAGACTTTGGGATCTTGAAGCAGAAGTTACTCTTTATTGAGAAACACGCTGTGCGTCGCTGTGGTCATCCAAAATCTAACTAAGGCAGTGACTTGGTAGTTCATATACATTCAAGGGGGAGGGATACATAGAGTAGAGGTGTGGACAATCTAAACAAAGCATGCAAATGCAATACAGGAATCAGACCATTCCCTACATTTCCCAGCCATGATCTAATCAGCATAAATGTGTCATTCAAATGCATAGGTGCTAATCCAATCAGTCTGACAGTATCGCCCATACCTTTACATTATCATAGAGACAAAGGCACTGCTGTATCTTGAGCTTATCCTGCCAAATGGTCAGGATGTAGGATCCGCAGATCTTAAACAGATTCTTAAATTTGTAATCCCACAGTTCCCCCTTTGAGAGTTCTAATAACTCTCACATAATACAAATTTAAACCTTCTTAAATCCCTTCTATAACATATGTTTGTTAACATAAGTCCCATCTTCCAGTCATGCAACAGTTACAGGCACATACATCTTATTCTGTGTCGTGTCCAACATTTACATAAGTGATGTTCTTTAACTTGAGTATACTGTTGACACACATATACAACGCAGGGTGGTAACATGTTGTATTAACTACATGATGACACAGAAAAACCATGTAGCATAAGCGTGGAAGTCCTAAAAGTCCATGGCGCCTGAATAGCTGTGGAGTCTGTTCCCTGTAGAGTCTATTTCCATGTTTGTCCCAAGATGATTCTTTGTCGTTGTGCAACTCCGAGTTGCTCAGATGACTCCGTCATCATGAAGGTTGTTCATGGTTATCTGAGGTGATGCTTTACACCAGGTGCTGCTTGAGACGTCATGGCATATACACATACCTGCACACAAGAAAACAAAGAAAACAGCAGACCAGCAGTATTCATGCATAGACTTTAGTATGTTAGACCTCTGATGATCGTATAGTTTTTCTGTCTAACTCTGATCATCATAAACTTCTAGTGATCGTATAGTGGTTTTGTTCTTCTTTTTCTTAACCTAGTCTTAATCAATTTGACACCTATAGACCAGTAAGGTGGGGATAAACTGAGATGGGGAAACCTATGAGGAAGTCTTCACCACAGGGTTAGCCCCCGAGGCCTTATGCACTTCGGTTCTTCCCTGGGCTCCTCACTGGTCTGTGTGTCCTATTCTCTCCCTGTAGTTAATTTGCAAACTTTACTGTGCTACATCTCCATCTTCCATTGAAACATCAGTCATAGCAGACATCATAACCCATAGAGGGTGGATAAGTGAATGGTGTGTGCTGTAGCATAACATTTAAGGCTGTGAGTGTACTTAACCTGTGTCCCCAAATGGTGGAAGTGATAGTCAACTTTCTTTTGTTCAGAATGAGTCTTTCAGCTTTCTTGTAAATTACTGGGGAAATTAAGCACTCACAGCCCAAATGGTTAGCATGTCAGCAAGCTGCTGATCCAAGAGTTTGGAGAAGAGGGGAGGGGCAGTTTCAATGTAGCAAGTAGACTGAGTAGGAGCTGAGTAAAGCTGTTCATTTCTTTAAAAAAAGTCTTTTTGTTTTTCCTACACTCTTTCATCCAATGTCCAGGTTTACCACAGTAATGACAACTGCCTTCTCTCTTAGGGACATTTACGTTTCTGTCGATTCTCTGTGTTGACCTTAAAGGATGCTGCTGCAATCTTTACTCTTGTCTTGACATCGGAGTCTATTTCCCAAATAGCTAACCTATCCAAGTTGTTTTGCAGGGTTCCATTGGACCATGTGAGGTCTAAGAAAGGCAATGCATTTCTGTATTCTGATGAAAGCCCATCAAACCACATGCGGACCAGTGGTCCATTATCCTCTAACACCTTCTCTGGAGTGTCAGCTATTCCACTGTATGCTGCCGCTGACTGACAAAATCTTTCAGTGTACTCTCTTACAGTTTCATCCTTCTTCTGTACACAACTAGTGATCTTTGACCAGTCCACCTTTGGTCCAACAAGGTTCTGTAACACTTTCAGAACTCCTTCTCTCAATTCACCTTTGCTGGAATGCTGAAACTCTGAATTATTTACAGCACTTTCAAAATCATTGAATTCTGACTCTTTCAGGATTTGTGACATTAGCTGTGTGACTTCAGCTAGGGACATATCATAGAGCTTCATTTTTCTGGACAACTCTCTCCTAAACTCAGAAAAATTTCTATGCACTGATGGCAAATTCTCAGCAAGTCTTTCTATGTCTTCAGGACCTAGAGCGTACTGACTGCTTGTAACTGCAGTATGGGGGTACAGATAACTGTGTCAACCCCTTTTGCCCTACTCTGAGTCTTTTGTCTCGCTCCACACACTTCAACTGCATTTACATCTTTATCCATCAATCTAGTATTGCTGTTGCCCTCTAGTCTACAGAAAGACTGTATGTCAGGATAGCTTTCATCTGACTGTTGGTCTTTTGAGTCACATTTGGTTGAGGCTTTGTTAAGGCCCAACTTCTGAGTGAGACGAGACACTCGAGTGTGCAACTGTTTGTTCTGCTCTTCTAACTTAGCAATACGTTGAATTTGGTCTTTGCAATGGATAGAGTAAATTCTCTGTGGCAGCAGATAATGCCCTTCATATTTTTCTTCCGAATACAAGCACCAAGTACCTTTTTGCATTCTTCAATGGACCAAACTTTTTCTGGATGAATCCCAAATTTCTTTGTCAAATCCAATCTGACTGACTCAGTCACTATTGAGTCCATATGCTCTCCTAATAATGAATTGAACTCACTATCTGTCCATAAAGGGGTAGCTAGTCCACCTTTCTCAGTTGTTGAATTAGTCTAGCATTCTTTCTCAACATTGTGTAATGTCTTTCTGGCACAACAACACTTCAACACTTCCCTGACAGAGCAAGGTTAACCTAGTTAATACACATCGTAATGTATTCAACCTTCTCTGACGAGCAGAGTAGAACAACTTGCTAACACACTGTACAGTTTAACCTTCCCTGAATTCCTGGTACTGACTGCTTGCATTACACAACATTGTGTAATGTCTTTCTGGCACAACAATACACTTCACACTTCCCTGACAGTTACCTAGTTAATACTCGTAATGTATTCAACCTTCTCTGACGAGCAGAGTAGAAACAACTTGCTAACACACTAAACCTTCCCGAATTAACAAAGGATGAACCTTTTTCTCTAGCAAAGTAGAGGATGGCTATTCTGTTAACACACCACCTTCCCTGATTAAACAGAGGATAAACAACCTTCCCTTATAAAGCAGAGGATAAAACTTCCCTAACTTACAGAGGATAACAATATTAGCACGTGATGCCAATCTTCCCTGCCTGAACAGAGGATAAACTTCATCTCTAAAAGAACATTTTTAGAGGATAACTTAGTTAACCAAACCCTACAGCTGTCTGTTAACTCTTCTCTGACGGCGCAGAGGATAACACATTTGTACTGGTCTTAATGGTTCTTTTGGATAGAGTATCACTCACCAACCCTTGGGTGCACAGGAAATTCAGCCTGGATCTTCTTTTGGATCAGATCTTTGTTGTGCTTGAAGTTTCAATCTGGATTGAGGTGAGAAGCTCTATCTGGGTCACGGCACCAAAACTGTTGGAAATCTCAGAAGCATAGACCAGGAGACTTTGGGATCTCTTGAAGCAGAAGTTACTCTTTATTGAGAAACACGCTGTGCGTCGCTGTGGTCATCCAAAATCTAACTAAGTCAGTGACTTGGTAGTTCATATACATTCAAGGGGGAGGGATACATAGAGTAGAGGTGTGGACAATCTAAACAAAGCATGCAAATGCAATACAGGAATCAGACCATTCCCTACATTTCCCAGCCATGATCTAATCAGCATAAATGTGTCATTCAAATGCATAGGTGCTAATCCAATCAGTCTGACAGTATCGCCCATACCTTTACATTATCATAGAGACAAAGGCACTGCTGTATCTTGAGCTTGTCCTGCCAAATGGTCAGGATGTTGTCACAGACACGTCAGGTTCCAACGTCACCCAATCACAGCGCACACCATCTCCAGAATACTGATCACCGCCACCTGCACCTCATCACTCTCCTCATCAGCAGCTCCATAAAACACTCACACTCACAGCACTCCACGTCCGGTCTCGTTTGCATACCCTTACAAGTTTATGCTTACCTCAAGGACTCCTCTTCGAAAACCTACCTGTCTCCATTGTGTCGATTCCCATTGTGTTCCTCGTCTGCCTCGTGAGTGTGTTCCCGTCTGCTTCCAAGTGCTCCAGCGATCTCCAGTCTCCAGCGTTCAACTCCCTGCAAAGATAAGGACAGTAACTATTCCAAGTATCACCCGTTCAAGTCAAACTACTTCCAGTTATCTTACCTGTTTCATTCTCCTTGCTCTCCTGTGGTCAAAATAAAGACTGTGAAAAGTTATACCTGTGTCTGTCCTCCGTCTACTGTAACAGATGTAGGATCCGCAGATCTTAAACAGATTCTTAAATTTGTAATCCCACAGTTTTTTTTTTTTTTTTGTCACTGCGTCTGCAAACAGTGAACTGAATGGGGAATGTATATTGTTAAGGGTGGAATACCACCAAGTCGAATCGAATCAAACTCTTTCGCCGATGTTGTAAATGATGAAACATAGGCACTGTGGCATTCCCCATGCAACAGTGTCTAGGGTTTTTTTTTTTTTTTTTTTTACGTGATTTAGTCAGATGACGTTGGTCGCAATAGAATTGATTTTAACACTGCAAAAACAAACACCAATTTTAAAGAAATATTATTTTAAGCCTAGGCATGCCACAGTCAAGAGAACAAGTTTCTTAAATATATTTTATCATTCATCTGTATTAAAAAAAAAAGTATCCTTTCTACAGTTGCTCATGAGCTGTTCTAATAATAAAAAAAAAAAAAAACTGGAGATCTCATAATTTTGGATCCATGATTAACCATAATCATATTCTCTGATGACAGCATTTGTGATGTGTATATATATATTAATTTTACAGTTTTTGAATTTTTTTTTTCTTATAATAAAGAATAAATATCTATTAACCAAGATGGAGTGACTAATATCATATCTCTACCATCCATATCCTATTTAAGAGAATTCCGTAACACACATGTCTGTCCTGAGACCCGAGTCTAAACTCTCTTCATTGCACAACATTCTCTAACTAAGTCCAAACCCAGTTTTAACTGAACGTGAGTCAAGCAATCACTTAAATTCCATTACATAAAAGGTTGGACTGGTGCTTATTGACAGAAAAGTGCAGTAGGTTAACATAATCAAGAACTGCTATGAGACTATTATCAATTTGTAAGTTGTGATGACAAGTCTAATTTTGAAGCATTCTCTCTGCAGTGATCACAGTAAAGGCAGTACCTGCACCCACGCACGAGGAAGAGAGGGAAGTCCCCCACTCATATGGTCAGTTAGTCAGTTGAGCCTGTTTGGCAGTTTTAGTGTCTTTCTTCATCCAGTACGTTGGGTCTCTCAGTCTGTCATGAGGACCAGGTGGAACATGAGGTTGACTCTGAATGCAGCCCTCTTTCTCTCTCTGCATCATGGCAGGATGTGTTGTTTCTGCATGAACTCAGTCTTTTCGTCGTCAGCCCTCAGAAGTTTCAGCTTCCTCTTTCAGGGGTTGGGCTGAAGGCCCATCAACCAGTGCCTGCGTTTCTCTGCAGCCTGGCTCTTAGAGTCTCTTTCCCCCACTGGCATGCACAGTCCATTCGCTCTTGTTGGTGTTGGGACAGCTTCTTCTGGAAATTGAACACTCAGAGAATGGCATAAATCAAATTGACCCCACATAAATTGTCATCACAACTGTATATGAGCAATCTGCTCTGCTTTTACTTATTTTAAGAGTCTCATCCAATTGACAACAGCAGTTCTGTATTTTATTTTAATAAAGCAAGTTTTTCTTTGCAGAAAATAGAGCAAGCAATTTCTTCTTTGCAAAATGCAGAAAAGAGCAAACTAAACTGTATTTCTTAATTATCTGGACATATAAATAAATACTCACGAATACATTAAAATCAAACAAAACGAAATAAAAATTCTCTTTCTTTACGTAAATCAATTTAATTTTAACTTAGTCACTCAATCTTGTTCTCATTCAACACAATGCAAAAGTTATTTCCATTAACACATACTAAAAATCTCTACAATAGATAAAATTTCAAGCTGTCCACCAGGGATCATGAATACATATTTCAGACATCTTCAGATCACTGATAACAGAATATAATAAACCTATATTTTTGCTTCATTCAGTTAATATTGTCCTATTTATTGATTTCTCTTTTAAATAGCTCCATATTATATTATATATATATATATTATATATATATATATATATATTTTTTATTTAACTTTAACCTATCTAGACAATGCATATAATAATAAAACACAAACTATTAAGAGAATTATCTAAGTACAGTTATACCATATCACTAAAATTTGGACCACAATACTTTGAAGATAGCAGCACACTCGATCTAACACAGCTGGGACAGAACAGAGCAGAACAGGAATTTGGTTCAAAACTAACTTCACCTCATCAAAGTGACTTGGAGGAAATAGTGGCAAATAGCCATTAGTTGAATTTGTAAGCCTTTTTACAATCCAATCCAATCTCCTCTATAAGACGGACATCCACATACAAAAATAATTGCTGATGTGCTGCTCTGCTTTGACACCCACTCTGACAAGATCGAGTTAGTTATGTAGGACATTTTAAAAGTTATTTAGCATTTTATGTTTTAGTGCCTTGCAATGACTTCAATACACAAAAGAATAGGTCATGACTGAATATAACTTCATCTATTAGATAAAACACTCAAAATACTTGTGGTTGAAGACAATGGTAACATTTTTTTTTTTCTCTTCATATAATAAATTTTACAAACGTACACAATTTAAATTTCTACTTTCTGGATTCAGACAAATTTCAAATTTCTCTTGGTTTTAGATTTTACTATATTATTTGCCAATGGATCTCAACTTAATAATTCAGCAAAGCCAGTCTTCTTCTGTTATCGTAATTGCAGAGCCCTTTTCAGAAGCTTCCACCCAAAAACACGAGTTGACTTCACAGACTTTCAGTAAATCTACCCAAAACACAGTCTCGCCCGAGGATTAGCCTAAACAGGGAAGCGACGATAGAATATTGATATCAAACAACAATTATCATCTTCGCAACAGAGAGCTCCCTCCTACATATGCTTCTTCGCCCGACTGACACAGAATACTCAGAATAAAATTGGTAATTCAATATGACACCAGTTATTCAATATTCAAAAATTCGGCGAAGGACCAGGACTCGTGGTCATTTCTTTGCCTGCAGCCAAATTAGAAATGACCACATCCATTTAAACAGCAAACAGGTTCAAGGCTCAACAATTCGAAAAACAGCAGACTAGAAACAGGGTTTTTCTACTCACCTCTATTTTAATCCTTGCTTTCAAAGCATCTTTCGAAGCCAACGGGAAGGACCGGACCGGAACCGAACCCAGACCGGGCCGAACAACCCAACCGGGCGGAAACACCAAAACTGATGCAAAAACTTGGAAAAATTAGATCCAGGCTGATGATAACGTTGATGAAAAATTATTTATTCATTACAATTAAATTTAGCCTCACACGCAACTTCGATAATGAAAATATTCAGTAAAACCAAAAGGTAAAATAACCATCATAAAGGAGTAGTCAATAGTTAATAATAAATTTAGAGTATTGTAAAAGATATTTTTGTTAAAATGGAAAAAGGTTAATTTCACCCATTACGTCGTCCACTGGTCCAGTGTCAAAAATAGTTGTTTTAACCCTTAGGGAATTTTGCAAATCTTACACTATTAAATGTCAGCAGGCATATTTTGATCAGGGCTGCGTTCAGCCCCGACAAAACGTTGCAAAACGTTTTTTAAACGGAAACGGTGGCGCGTTGAACACCCTGTTCTGATGACAAGAGTTGCAACTATGGCAGCTGAGAAGGCCATTCTTTGTGTTCTTTTTGAATAATTTTCGGAGCCTGATGAAGTCGGTATAAATACGTGTTTAATACTACAAAATACGCTCAATGTTACAGTCACTGCCCTTGCCGTCCAGAATAAAAGAGAACATCCCAATCGAGTGAAGGGATTTGTGGAAACTTCTGTTATTGTTATACAACATTTGACTTGCACTTCATGATGAAAAGACAAACATTTCAGGTGAAGGATAATCCACTTCTTACCTCCGTGACTGTGTTGATCTATATATTATTTTTATTGCTTGTATTAGGCTTATAAATATTGCTGATCACTGTTGTTGTGCTGTAATATTTACCAACTATTCTCCTCTGATTATAGAAAAGTTTATTAAAGTGTCACATCACAATACAATAGCAAAATATATAAGTATAGTATTTTTATGTTACATTAATACCCATTGTGCGAGCTGTCTCTTTAATACCGCACGGTTTATATACATCTTGCCACTGATTGGGTTGACATTTCTGACACACCCACCAAACAAGAGAAAACGTACCTCAAACCCGTTGCACACCGTTGCAGACCGTTTCCAGGAAACATGTCGTTCAACCCGGAAAACGTAGCAAAACGTTGCGCACCGGTTTGAGCTTGAACGTGCCCCAGATTCAAATGAGCACTAGGCTAATTCTGAAAAACCAGTGTCTAACCACAAACGTGTCAGCGTGACCTGTCACACTGGAACACTTTGAAGAACAATTGAACATAACAAGCATACTCTTAAATATAAAATAAGAATAACCATAAGGGTACAATAACAAGTAAATACTTGAAAATATGATAAGAATTAATATATATAAAGTAGAAGTACATAGATAAATGAAATCAAAAGTAAAACTGATAAATCATAAGTCATAAACGATTAACATAAATATTAATAAAAATGCATGAATATGAATATTGACCATTTTGGATCCACCAGTGAGCATATTTAATTTAAAGTAAATCTTACAAAGACATATGTATAAAATACTATTTACATGAATGGGTTTAAATCAAAGTGAATTTCTTACGTTCATTGTGGTTTGAAGACTGTAGTGGAGATTCTTCTAGCGAAGACGGTGAAGTGCAAGTAAAATCTACCTCACACAGTCCACATTATGAGAGTGACACTTTGGTGGGTGCATTAATTGCATGTCTCCTAACATAAATATAACATTTAATTGTAACTCATTTTAACATGTGGCTTGTGTTTTTTTATACAGATGTGGGATGATCCAGATGAAGCAAGCACACCAAAGGCAAGAAGCACATCAGACAGGTATTATTTTAGCATAGTTAACAGGGCATTCTTTGGAGGTTAAGAGTAGAGTTGTTTAAAGGGTCATGAAACCCCAAAACACTTTTTTTTTTGAGATATAAAACAGATATGTATAGGCTGCACATCATTGAAAACACTAAAGGTACTCATTAATGTTTTTCATAAGTGAAAAAGTAGTTATTTTCGCTTTTTTCAGAGTGATTTCTGTCTTCCGGTTTGAAAAGCTGAGTTGGAGCAACGTCACAAAATCTGACGTAATCGTGTACTTTCGGGCTAAGTATGGGCATGGTCGAATATGCTGACGTAGACCATTTCGAGCAATTCTCGACATATATTCATGACATAAAGCTCATTTAATCCAATCACTGTGCTGTAGTGTGCATAAGATTATAATTCCGGTATTATGCATGAGGAAGTATCAGAGAATTCAAATGTCACAAAAGTGCTGTTCATTCACCTCTGCCTGCACTAGCTGCGTTCAAACACGCGAGCCTGTGTTTCCTTCAGCACAGCAGCACATGTGTTGTTTGTATTTTGCTCGCAATGCGGTCAGAACTGGAGTTTGAATACGAACACATGAAAAATATGACTGTTATGCTATACACGCGGAGCACGCATATGATCGGTTTCAGCGCGGAGCTTCGTGTTGTTTAACAACACTAGCCACGTGGCACATAGCTCATACAGAATAAATTATCTGTGTTTAAAGTTTTTATTTCACACACATTCTCCTGCACCAAAAATTAACCAGCATGGTGTAGTTATGCACTCATATTTCATCAAGTCTTCTTCAAATGAATTATATGTGCAAACTGGACACTGATACAGTGGTGTAGCCTATCTGAACACGGTGACACGATTATTCTAATAGACAAAAGACTGATTTTGAGATTGCAGTGCTCGTAAACATAATCAAAGTAGCCTATTATTAGCCCTATTAAATATTCTTTCGCATTTTTCCCTTGTGCTTGGGAGTTTGTTGTCATTTTCTCTGTGCTCATATATTAATATTCATTATTCTGTATAATGAGTGTGCTCTATGTCTGTATTTCATTGGTTGTTCTCTCCCCTCTTCTCCCCCTCTACACTCCCACATTTTCCAGAGCTTTACACGCCCATTTTAACAGACTTTTTTGAGCTTTGAGGTGTGAACGACCAGGGTAAAACAGGGGGTTTCATGACCCTTTAAATTAGTTTATAGTTGTTTTTCAGACCGCCTAATCTCTCTCGGCCTTTTTTGGACAAAGTAAGTTTATAATTTATGTTCATACCATGCAGTTACTTTGTCTTATGGGTTTTGTTTAAGGTCAGTTATAGTGTTTTTTTGCTTTTTGTTGGTTTGTTTGTTTGTTTGTTTTTGTTTTTTTAATTTCTGACAAATCTAGGAAGCAGGAAAAACAAATGTCCAAGAACACACACATGGCCAACAAAAGTGCTACACATAAGCTTATTGTTTTATCTCAGAGTTTTACAAAAAAGAAATTAATTGCTTTAAAAGCAGCCTAACAATTACTTTTGTATGTCAATGGATGTAAATTCCTGATACTCTTGTTCTTTTTACAGCAATTACACACATCTGTATGCACCAATAGTCATTGAAAGTGATTCAAAAGAGTCAAATGAGAGCAGACAATATGTTCAAGAGGAATGGTTCTAGTTTATTAATTACTCTCAATATCATGTTCCTAAATGTATTCACTCTAGTTTTTTTTTAATTTCATAATTATTATTTTGCTTAACTCAATAAAAACCTCTATGTTTTACAGCACAGATGTATTATCTGCTGCAGACATTGTGTCAGATCTCTCATTGAAGGTGAAAAGGACATCTTGCAGCAGATTCAACATAAATAAAGCAGATGTTTGGGAGGGAGCAGTTTGTGGTTTTAAACGTCTATCATATGACCCACTGCATGACATGCTCGTCAAATTCACAGACGACGAAGGCACAATTGAAGATGCAGTGGACACAGGTGGTCCCAAACATGACTTTCTAACCCTTCTAATGGATTTTTTAAGAGCACAGAGAATCTTTGATGGTCCAGAAAATAGGAGATTTCTCACCTTGAACAATGCAGGTAAATTATTTACTTAACTCTACCTTTTATCTACCCTGCTCATAATTGTCTTTTTTACTAACTGGAGAAAAACTCCATTTACTACAGCTGCCAGAGATGATGAATACTTTCTTCTCGGGCGGATGATTGCCGTTTCTTTAGTTTACGGTGGTCCAGGTCCTCGCTTCCTCTCAGATATGCTGTATGATCACCTCACTGGGAGGACTGACATTAATGGAACAGTTGAAGATATAACAGATGAGACCATGAAGGCAGCTTTACTTGAGATGCATTCAACTTTCATTTAAGCTTATTTTAAGTTTTTTTTTTTTGTAAATATTATGGTTCAAGGATTAAGTTTAAATCTTTTTTGGCTTTATGAAAAATTTATTAGGGCCCGAGCACCAAAGTGCGAGGACCCTATTGGATTTCCTCCGTTTATTATTATTATTAGGGCCCGAGCACCGATGGTGTGAGGACCCTATTGGAATTGCTCCATTTATTAGGGCCCGAGCACCGATGGTGTGAGGACCCTATTGGAATTGCTCCATTTATTAGGGGCCAAGCACCGAAGGTGCGTAGGCACCTATTGTATCTGTTGGCGTTTTTTTTTTTTTTTTTTCTGCTCGAGTCTATGGCAGCCCATAGAACCGTATGGTAAAAAGTTGTGAAATTTGGCACACAGATAGAGGACAGTATGATCTATGTCCATAGCAAATTTGGAGTCTCTATCTCAATCCCTTTAGCGCCACCAGCTGTCCAAATTTGAGCTCATGTTTATGTTAGACCGTTGCTCCGATTTTCACCAAAACTGAAACGTATCATCATCAGACCATGCCGACAAAAAGTTATGGATTTCAAGTCGATACGTCAAACCGTTTTCGTATACCGGAGCAACAAATTTGAGGCATGACGCAAAAGCGACTCTTGAAGCTGTATCTCTGCAATGCTTTGACATATTGACACCAAACTTTGCAAATGTCATTGTCACCTCACTCTGACCTACCACATTAATTTGGTCACAGCGCCACCTATTGGTCGAAAGTGATAAACCAGTAAATCCTAATTTTTTATAATTTTTTAGCTCTTTTGCCTAAAATGATCTTAATAGGTCTTTAATTGCTCACAGTTGCAGTTGGTCTGATGCTCCCAGCCATGTTGGCTGGCTTCTTGTGCCGTTTTTGTGCTTGGCCCTGTAATTACTGCATGCAGCTGTATTTAGGGGCCAAGCAAATTGAACCAGATCACCTTCAGACCATGCCAACAAAAATTTATGGAAGTCAAGTTGATTCGTTTTTGAAAAACCTGTGAATGAATTTTACATAGTTCTTACGAAAATAGACGTAAGGCTGTATCTCCGTAACGCTTTATCGTATTCAGACCAAACTTGGTACATGTCATCACAAGCATGACCTGAGGCAACATGCAGCGTTTCGGCGCAGCGCCACCTACTGGTCCGGAGATATGAAAAATGGATATTTTTGCTTATAACTTTTTATAGGTTTGTTTAAAAATCATAAATGGTTTTGTTGGATTCAGGGCATCATGCCGAGTCGAATGATATAAAATTTTTCCATATCGGCCATTTTGGACGTCGGCCATTTTGAATTTTGTGCTAAAATGCTGTATTTTATGAATGCATTAGCGTATCATTACGAAACTCGGTATGGGACATCAGCACAATGCCCTGAAGGAGCCTGAGAAGTTTTGGACCAGCACCACCTAGTGGAGAATTTTTTTTTCATATGCTTATAACTTTTCATGTGGTTGGCTTATTTTCATGGGAGTCACATTCTTAGACTCATGAATCCTTGTCGAGTCCAACGATACCAAACATGTTAGGTTTTGACTCACGGTTTGTGCGGCGTGTTGATTTAGCGCTTAAAAAACAATTGCGAATATCTTTGAAACCGTTAGTCCAATCAAGACGAAACCAGCGTAGTAGGAAACACGGAACCTAAGTTGGTTAACTATATGACTCTGCCCAAATGTCAAAATTTTCATAGGAAGTGGCAAACAAATCAAAACAAAGTCGTTGATGGGTCGTTTTTTATGATCTCTAACATGTGAATGTCTATAACTCCAAAACGAAATGAGATATGTGCACCAAATTTGATACACACATGCATGGGGACACCATGAGGGCACATAAAAAAATTGGTTTAATTGTGCCTCTTGGTGGCGCTATAATTGAACAAAACATGAAATTTCCATTAACTACAATACAGTATTATGATAAAAAAGGCTATATTAATTGAATTGTTACAATAGGACCAGCCATGCGCATGCGGATATCTCTGGTGGACAGCCAGACCTTCTGTCCGGGTTGGTAAGCTGGGGCTTCGGAACGCCGTAGATCCGCGGTCATCCTGCGCCTACGAAGAGCCCGTTGTAGCTGGTGATGGGCTGAGTCCCAGACCCTCTCACTCTCTCGGAACCAGTAATCTACTGATGGCACGTCTGATGGTTCCCCGGACCAAGGGAACAGTGGGGGTTGGTAACCGAGTACGCATTGGAACGGTGTCAGGCCGGTGGTGGATTGGCGGAGGGAATTTTGTGCGTACTCAGCCCAACCCAGATACTGGATCCAAGAGTTCTGGTGGCCATGGCAGAAGGTACGGAGGAATCGCCCAACTTCTTGGATCTTTCGCTCTGTCTGCCCGTTCAACTGCGGGTGGTATCCCGAGGAGAGGCTTACGGTCACACCTAGGAGCGAGAAGAAGGCTTTCCATACCCGTGAGATGAATTGAGGTCCTCTGTCAGACACGATGTCTTCGGGGATTCCGTAGTATCTGAAGACGTTATTGAACATAATCTCGGCGGTTTCCATGGCTGTGGGCAGGCCTCTTAGAGGGATGAGTCGGCAGGATTTGGAGAACCTGTCCACGACTACGAAGATGCATGTGAATCCATTGGAGGCTGGGAGATCCGTGACAAAGTCTACTCCAAGGTGTGACCAGGGTCGGTTGGGAACGGGCAGAGGAAGAAGCTTGCCGGATGGTAAATGGCGTGGGCTCTTTGACATAGCGCATTCCTTGCATCCCTGCACGTACCTTCTGATGTCGGCAGCCATATTGGGCCACCAGAAGTGCTCCTTCAGCAGCGAGAGGGTTTCATTGACCCCCGGGTGGCCAGTGCCTAGTGAGGAGTGTGCCGAGGAGGATCAGTGGAGTGCACCGTGTCCTGGTGATATATTGCAAGCCCTGGGGGCAACCCGGCGGAGTGTTGGTGGAGGCATTGGAAGAGGGAAGAGTCTCTTGAGACCAGGTGATGGGATTGACGATCAACTGTTCAGGTAGGATGGACTCAGGTTTCTCGGGAATTTCATCTGGAGCATGAATACGTGACAGAGCATCCGCCTTGACGTTTTTGGAGCCTGGACAGTAGGAAATGGTGAAGTTGAAACGTGTGAAGAAAAGAGCCCAACGGGCCTGTCTGGGGTTGAGTCTCTTGGCGGCTCGGAGATACTCCAAGTTTTTGTGATCGGTTAAGACCAGGAAAGGGTGTCGGGCTCCCTCTAACCAATGCCTCCACTCCTCGAGGGCCAGCTTGACAGCTAAGAGTTCTTGGTTGCCGATGTCATAGTTCACCTCCGCCGGGTTGAGCTTGCGGGAGAAGAAGGCACATGGATGGAGTCGGCTCGGGTTCCCCTGCTGCTGCGATAATACCGCTCCAACTCCGGTGGTTGAGGCGTCGACCTCGACGATGAAGGCCTTGTCTGGTGAAGGCTTGTTTCAAGGTGTTGAATGCTTCTGTGGCGGCTGGTGTCCAGGACAGAGACTTGGGCTTGTTGCGGAGGAGGCTTGTGAGTGGATTGGTGATGGAAACTGTAATTTTGGATGAATCTTCTATAAAAGTTAGCGAAGCCGAGGAAACGCTGGATCTCTTTTATGTGGTGGGAGAGTTGGCCAGTCCTTGATCGCTGCCACCTTCCCCTCGTCCATCCGGATGCCACTGTGGTCGATGTTATAACCAAAGAAATGCACTGAGGACTGGTGGAAAGAGCATTTCTCAGCTTTGAGGAAGAGCTGGAAGTCTCTCAGGCGTTGCAGGACCTCCGCAACGTGGCGTTGATGGTCAGCCATACTCCGGGAGTAGATCAAGATATCATCGATGTATACCAGCACGAACTTGTGGAGGAACTCCTGGAGCACCTCGTGGATGAAGTCTTGGAAGACGGAGGGGGTGTTTGACCAGGCCATACGGCATCACCAGATATTCGTAGTGGCCGGTGGGCGTGACGAAGGCGGTCTTCCACTCGTCCTCCTCACGTATCCGGACGAGACTGTAGGCGCTGTGGAGGTCCAACTTGGTGAACACAGTGGCACCGCGGAGGTTGAGAGTTGAGAGCCCGGTAGTCGATGCAAGGCCGCAAGCCTCTGTCCTTTTTCGCCACGAAGAAGAAGCTAGAAGCAGCAGGGAAAGTTGATGGTTGGATGTATCCCTGAGCCAGCGCCTCCTCGATGTAATCCACCATGGCCTTCTCCTCCGGGATGGATAAGGGGTAGATCTTACCCCTTGGCACTGACGCACCCGGAAGCAGGTCGATGGCGCAGTCCCATGGCCGGTGTGGAGGCAGCTTGGAGGCTCTCTTGGGGCAGAATACGTCGCTGAAGGGGGCGTAACAGGACGGGATATCCACAGATTGTTTTTCTAGAGGGCTCTCAATGGATGTGGCACAGACAGGTAGAGAGTCGGAGCAAGGAGACTTGGGAACCGGCAGGATGGAGAAACATTTAGGGAAGCATGTGTCGCCCCACTTCAGGACTTCTCCAGTTTTCCAAGAGAGGATGGGATTGTGCTGCTGCAACCACGGGCGCCCTAAGATCACGTTAGCGGTGGAACCCTCCAGAACCAGCAGTTGAATGTCTTCGACATGCAGCACTCCGATTTGCAGTTGAACTGGATTTGTAATACGATTGACGTGTCTTCTACTCACAGGTTTGCCTGTTATTGAGTGGATCTGGTAGGTGGACGGCGTTGTTCTTCGTCTTAATGTTGAGCTGACGACAGAGGGCGCCTGAGATGAAGTTTCCCACTGACCCAGAATCAAGGAGGGCGGATACTGAAAGAGAAACATCGGCAGCAGTAAGAGTTATAGTCGTGGTGAGTGGTTTATGCGACTGGAGAGTAGAGATTATGGTACTCACAATGGGGCGTGGAGGACATGTTGGGCATGAGGAGAGTACATGCCCCGGTAATCCACAATACAAGCAAAGATTCTGGGTCAGCCTTCTCTGTCTTTCAGCAGATGTCAGCCGTGAAGACTCAATTTGCATGGGTTCATGAGCTGGTTCTGGGGTGCTGACAGATTCTGGTCGGCAGAGGAAGGTGTTGTGTAGAGCCTGACCCTGGTGCTCTTCGAGACACGACTGCATACGAGTGGCAAAGCGTATCGACAGTTGGATGAAGCGTTAAAGCCCGATGGTGTCCTCGTATGCAGCGAAATGCAACCGCACTCAAGGATCCAATCCTTGACGGTATGACGTCAGCAGTGCTTGTTCGTTCCATCCACTTCTGGCGGCAAGGGTTCTGAACTGGAGAGCATATTCGTTAACAGACATTTTTCCTTGTCGTAAATTATACAGTTTCTCACCGATAGACGAGTCCCATGATGGTTTTCCAAACACTTCCCGGAAGTGTTCTATGAAGCCAGAAAGTTGTGAAATGAGAAACGCTACCTTTGAGTAGTCAGTGGGGAACAAATGCGGTTGCATCTCCAGGGTCAGGGAAACTTGCAGGAGGAATCCATTGCAGTCCTCTGCCAAACCAGAGTAGGGCGCCGGGTTTGGCCATGGGACTGGTGTAGACGGGTAGTGAATGAGAAGTGACAGTGGATGCGGAAGCGATGGCGGGAGCTGGAGCTGGCGGTGCTGTTGGTGGTGTTGGTTGCACGTTGAAAGTGCGACGAAAGGCATCTACCAAGTCCTGGAAGGGATCGGAGTGACTCATACTTGTGTTCCGCTGTTTTGGTCCGGTCTTCTGTTACAATGGGACCAACCAGGAGACAGGAGATAGGTTAACAGGTAGTTTATTGAACACAAGCAGAGTATATTGGTGACAACAGGTGAGTAAGCAGATGCAAGTTCGTGACTGATGAATGATATGGAGAATGATACTGTCCTTTTGGGGTTGCAGAGTGGCAATGGAGAATGATACTTGCTGAATGGAGTCGATGACTGCAGACAACACTTCACACCAGATAGAAGACGAAGGAAGGAACTCGGAGACCAGGAAGACAGGTAAGTAGCGAAGGGAGTCCTTGAGGTAAGCATACAGGTAAGTTCTTTGATGCAAATGAGACCGGACAATGTGACTGTGTGTGTGAGTGTCTTAAGTAGTGCAGGTGATGAGCGTGCTGATGAGGTGCAGGTGACGGTGATTAGTATTCCGGGGATGGTGCGCGCTGTGATTGGATGGTGCTGGAGCCTGGCGTGTCTGTGATAGCATCATTATTTTATTTTTACGCAGAGATTGGTAGGTCTGTTAGTTAAATCTGTTTACTTTAGCAATCTTTGTTGCATTATTTGCCAACGGTGTGTTTTTACCCCACGTTTGCATACCTGTTACTCAAGAAGTATTAAAGATACCTTAATGTCCTTTTATATTTTGGTTTTTAACAAACATTTAATTTTGGTATCTTCATTTTAAAGGCCCCCATATGGTACAGCTGGTGTGTGGTGCCGTTGTATTGTGACTGCCGTTGCATCATCCAAGTGGATGCTGCACACTCGTGGTGGATGAGGAGAGACCCTTGATATGATTGTAAAGTGCTTTGGGTGTACAGTAGTACATATGAAGAGCTATATAAATGCCTCATTCATTCATTCATGGAGCCTCATTAAGATACCCATATCTATGGGATTGAACCATATAGACCTTAAAAATGAAGATTCCAAAAGAAAAGTTTATTAAGAATTGGAATCTAGAAGGATGTTAAGATATCCTTAATACTTTTTGTTACAGTCATGCAAACTTTGAAAAAATATTTATGGCACTCAGACAGGTATGTTCTATGCAACTGAGTTGATAGAAAAAACGAGATACATTTCTAGTTTCAGGGATTTGGTCAAGAGAGATTTGGTTTTCGACCACTAAAATTGTGTACAACTAATCAATTTACTCATGGAGCCGCATTAAGATCTCCATATCTCTGGAATAGTAACATATGGGGCCTTTAAAATGAAGATACCAAAAGAAAAGTTTGATAAGAACCAGAATCTAAAAGGATATTAAGATATCTTTAATACTTCTTCCCAGCCAACATGTATATGTGGGCCCCACATGGTATGCTTGGGCTACATGGGTACCAAGTGGGCATGGTCCCATAATGGGCATCTTATTTGGGGCCCACATGGGTCAGCAAAGTAGGTCGCACATGGGCAAAAACAGGTGGGCTCCCTATGTGGGTCCTAGCTGGGTCATTAATGGGAAATGAGTGCATGGGCTCAAAATGGGCAACACAAATGGGACCCTCCTGGTCAAACCATATGGGTCAAACATGAGCAAACACAATAAATCCCATGTAGGATGTCTACATGGGCCCAAAGTAGTACCCACATACAGTAGGTGGCCATCCAAAACGGTGTTTCTACCGCCGCGTCGCAAAGTGCATTTGCAGCTTTTGACCGCTGAGTGGCGCTTTAACCACATGTTATCCAACAAATGCATCAAAGCACATTTATCTTTATGCAAAATGTCAATTTTCTCACATATTAGGCCTATATTTATCACAAATACATTTTTTTATTTATATTTTAAACTCCTTTAATAAAACAGTATGGATTTTTGACACGCACATACTTTGTTATTCGTTACCTGTCCTTTATTTTGACAGATAACTACTTAGGAAAAATATAGCCTATCTGTTTGGACACTGATTAAGAAATTGTTGCGTGTTTCATGAATTATATCCTTTATTTTAGTAAAACGTGAGTCACTGAATAATTTTGCTCCCATTATTAAGGCACGATTTAGCTAAATCATTGAAACTAAAAAGAATGGACGGATTAATAAAACGTCATAAAAAACTGCCACTCCTGCAACCGCATTTAAATGCAAGAGTGTATTCTATTCCTTCAAATATCAAATATCAAATTCAGAAACAACACATTCCAGCGGATAGATCGCCTCTTATTTAACACAGACCTACGAATTTATTATCGAATTGAGATATTTCTTTCTTTTTAGGTACAATTATTCGCTGAGTTTAAGTTCATTTTTGAGACGTTTCAGATTCTCGCAGAGAGACAGCTAAAAGCTCACCCTGTTTTTTTTAATTTATTTTATTTTATTTTTCAAAAGTACAAGGTTTTGTTGTTATTGTGAGCGTACACAAATAAAAGTAGACCATTTGTAGTCTTGCATCAATCTGTAGGCTATCGCCAAAAATGACGGAAGGTCTGTTTTAAGTTGTTTCAGCTGTCATGAGGAGAAAATCCATCAAAATATTAGCCTAAGCTATGCGCGTGACAGACCTTTTTGCAATCTTGGTGCTTTTTGTTAATTTTAACATCCTGATTTGATCATATGAAATAAGCTGACGAAATACACAATTGTTAGACTCTGTTATGAGTATTTGCAGTAAGTTTCTTTATTTGTGTTATGGGGATTTGCAGAAGTTCCGAATGGGATCAACCCTCCCCCCGCGCGTTTGCCAGCGTCTGCTGCTGCCGAGCAGAGTATGTGCGAAGTTTTGACTGGAGCGAGGAGGGATTTTTTAAAAGTCGGAGCATCGTGGGGTTTTTTTTTTTTTTTTTTAAATCTGCAAGAAATGTTATGAGTTTGGCTTGTGGTAGGAAAAAAAGTTTGCACAATATAAGCCACTACACAAATTTGTGTCTAACTAGACCAGCTAAAATATATTGTTCGACCAAAAACATCTTATCAATTATTTAAGTAAAGACATGTAATAAAGTAATAAATAAATTTAATTAAAACAGAAAGGCGTATATTGATTCAGCCTTATTTAAAGGCCGCGGAAACATGGTTTCGTTTGTTACGCACTTCAATCCATTCCACACCCGACATTCTTGGTTTTCTTCCTAATTATTAAATATAGCCAATTGGTTGATGAAACATTGATTGAAATTAAGATACAATTTCTACAAAACGAAATTCACTTTAAAGAAAGACTATAAAAACAAAACTTAATGAAGTGGTCAAACTTATGTCTGACCCGCTGCATGTCTCCCGACATTGCGCATCCGTCATGCTATTCACTTTTCATAATTAACATAGGTGAAATAAAAAAATAAAAAAAAAGGCAATAGCCCAATATTTAAATATAAATATGAAACTAAATTGGCTACATTTTTATCCCTCTGGCCGACGAAAGCGCCGGCGCGTTCTGATGGATTTTCTCCTCATGACAGCTGAAACAACTTAAAACAGGCCTTCCGTCATTTTTGGCGATAGTCTACAGATTGATGCACGACTACAAATGGTCTACTTTTGTTTGTGTACGCTCACAATAACAACAAAACCTTGTACTTTTGAAAAATAAAATAAAATAAAAAAACAGGGTGCGCTTTCAGCTGTCTCTCTGCGAGAATCTGAAACGTCTCACAAAAGTGAACTTAAACTCAGCGAATAATTGTACCTAAAAAGAAAGAAATATCTCAATTCGATAAGATATAGGTCTGAGTTAAATAAGAGGCGATCTATCCGCTGGAACGTGTTGTTTCTGAAGTCATGGCCAGTGCTCGTTGCTGCTGTTATCAGTTCTCTTGGCGCTCTTGCACACGCGCAGTTTTCACACACAGACAATCGAGCGTTTCGTTCTGGTAAAAGCACAAAACAAAATGCACACAACGTGTTCTTGCTCTTGATGTACAATCACTGATGAACACCTTTGGTTTTAATGAGTAAATTAGCCTAAATATTTATTCCTGCCAGTATTTTAGTCTGCGATATCAAAATCACTAAACGTTACATAGCATATATAGCCTAATAGCCAAAAAAAAAAAAAAAAATCAAGAACAATAGCAGTTAATAAGAATTATTGCTCTTAATGCGGTCTTAATGCTGGACCGTTCTCATTTTGCTCCGCATATGGAACTTGAAGGAATTTTTTTTTTTTTTTTTTTGCTAAGAGCAAACCAGAATGAAAATATTACATTTTTAATCCGTGTGTGTGTGCTCCTAATAAATAAATAAATAAATATGCCTAGTAATGACTGTTTAATGACAATAGCATGCAGCAAGACTTTGTGTAAAGGTCTTTCTTTTAATTTTTGATGCATAGACTGTAGCCTAAGACTATCCCACGTTTTGAAATTAACTCGCACTTTTAATTTTCTAATGGTTTTTAAGGATGTTAAAATGTTATATTATAATGTTATTGTTGTTTTACTTCGTCCTTTCATCTCCGTTTACAAACCGACATTTTAATATTAGTCACTTTCCAATCCGTCCCTTTGCGCCACCTGGCGGTAGTTTTTACACGCGACTGAATTTCAGTTAACGCAACGGCCCTGCGGCGTCGGTATGCGCGGCAGTAATACCCATTTTGGTTGTCCACCTACTGTAGGTAATCTCTATATGGGATCTGAATGGGGAAATGCATATTGGGCCCGCATGGCCAAACCATATGGGTCAAACATGGGCAAACACAATCAGTCCCATGTAGGCTGTCTACATGGGCCCAAGGTAGTACCCACATCGGTAATCTCTATATGGGATCTGAATGGGGAAATGCATATGGGGCCCTCTTGGCCAAACCATATGGGTCAAACATGGGCAAACACAATCAGTCCCATGTAGGCTGTCTACATGGGCCCAAGGTAGTACCCACATAGGTAATCTCTATATGGGACCTGAATGGGGAAATGCATATGGGGCCCTCTTGGCCAAACCATATGGGTCAAACATGGGCAAACACAATCAGTCCCATGTAGGCTGTCTACATGGGACCAAGGTAGTACCCACATAGGTAATCTCTATATGGGATCTGAATGGGGAAATGCATATGGGGCCCTCTTGGCCAAACTATATGGGTCAAACATGGGCAAACACAATCACTCCCATGTAGGCTGTCTACATGGGACCAAGGTAGTACCCACATAGGTAATCTCTATATGGGACCTGAAAGGGGAAATGAATATGGGGCCCTCTTGGCCAAACCATATGGGTCAAACATGGGCAAACACAATATGTCCCATGTAGGCTGTCTACATGGACCCAAGGTAGTACCCATATAGGTAATCTCTATATGGATCTGAATGGGGAAATGCATATGGGGCCCTCTTGGCCAAACTATATGGGTCAAACATGGGCAAACACAATCAGTGCCATGTAGGCTGTCTACATGGGACCAAGGTAGTACCCACATAGGTAATCTCTATATGGGACCTGAAAGGGGAAATGAATATGGGGCCCTCTTGGCCAAACCATATGGGTCAAACATGGGCAAACACAATATGTCCCATGTAGGCTGTCTACATGGACCCAAGGTAGTACCCATATAGGTAATCTCTATATGGGATCTGAATGGGGAAATGCATATGGGGCCTGCTTGGCTTAAAAAAAAAAAAATCGCTATCAAAGTTGTGTCCTCACTTTGTGTCAACATCGTCTAAATTTCTACACTGTATAACGTGTGTGTCACAAGGGTGGTTGCATACACACAAACGAAGATGATGATGAAGGTAAATAGGTAATATTTAATAAATCCATCACATAATCCTAGTGGAACAGGAACAGAGCCAAACAAATATACAGATCCAAACAAACGTGATTGTGACAGCATGGTTAAAGGGTTAGTTCACCCAAAAATGAAAATTCTGTTATGAATTACTCACCCTCATTACCTAATTTAATTTAGGCTTTTATTCACATATAAACATTGATCAGTGAACATAAGCAAAACCAAACCTGCTTTACACGCAAGAACAATCCTCCTCCGAAAGCTCAAACGTGCTGGGTAACACACGAGAATGAACCTTACTGGTTCTCGTAGGCATCAAGCAAACATGCTTGAGCTTCTGTGTATCACAAATGATGCATGTGACTTGTGAATAAAAGCCTAAATTCAAACTGTTCATCATATAAAGCAACCGATTCTCTTCAGAAAATTTGGACTAAACCGCTCAATTCATATGGATTAGTTTTATGATCTCTTTATGAACTTTTTGAAGCGTCAAAGTGGTCAAAGCGTCTTAGTATGGGGCCCCGCACATGACATGCAGGGAAAAAAGTAAATTGTGTGCACATTTACTAATTTGTTCCCTCGATTTATAAATTGTACACACAATTTAATAAATCAAGGGAATGAATTAGTTAAGCGTGCACACGATTTAGCCTACTATTTTTCTCCTGCATGTAATGTGCGGGGCTCCGTAGCTTAGACTGTCAGTGGAGGGACAGAAAGTTCTCAGATTTCATCAAAAAGATTAACTTAATTTGTGTTCTAAAGATGAATGAAAGTCTTACAGGTTAGGTGAGTAATTAATGACAGAATCTTAATTTTTGGGTGAACTAATCCATATTCTAAATATTTTATCAACTCCGTCAGGATTTTGTCTGATGGTTGACAAGTGCTCTCAAAAACACTATTGGAGGAATGGATTCTTGAATCCACTGCCGCTTCAATATATATCTTTTAAGTTATTAATCAACATTTATCTTTCTGTTAAATATTTGAATGACTTCTTCAATGTATGTTAAAGCATATTTTCCTTTTCAAACACTATAAAATAATTTTGAATATTGTCTGTACCTCTCACTGAGAGAAAATAACATGTTATCAGTATGTTTTGGGAAAGTTTCCTGCTCAGAGCAGAGCTCAGATCAACTTCAGCCTTGAAGAAGCTGTGAATCATGTGTATCTGTGTGTGTGCGCTAAGTGTCCTGTGCAGGTCCCTTTGTAACTGGCACTCTGCTGGAGACCAGCAGATGCCATGTCATGACCCCAAAAGGACATCCAGTACCTAAATCCAGAGTCCCCTCGTCAGCATCGTGACGAACCGAGATATGCTTCTGACTATCTGTGTGGAAGATTACCAAATTTGTCTATTTTTCTTAGCCAATCAAAATCATTCAACCTGAAGTAATGAAGTTAGTGGACTCTGTTAGAGTATAATTGTTTGTGGAAATGTGAATGTACGCAGAGTGGCCTACAAACTCCTTGAGAGACTTGAAGCTGGCTTCTGCTGATGAAACTGAAAACTGTTCTTCATTAAAATTTTTCTTCAATTTATTAATTTTTTTTTTAACTTTGACTCCGGGTCTTTATTCAACATATCTGGTTTCAAGGGTCCTAAACTGTTTATCCCCAACACTATATAATTGGTTTATTATGTTTTAATTCTTCAAATTTTGTTTCATGATTCTATTTACATGTAGGCTACTGTATATTAGGCCCCAGCTGGACCTTTGTCAACAAGTTACAAGTTAACACCATCAGATGAAGGTGTTTGTTCATTTTGAAAGATCTCTTTTTCAATTTATTGTGTAAAAATGTTAAAACATCAATGGAACTACATGATATTATGTATTATTTACCTAAGAACATTGGTTAGATATGTTTAATATTAAAAGGATGGAGGGGAAATAAGGAAAACAGGAGCTGGATTGTTCATAGTGTGAAAACAAGGGAAAAAACATAGAATGTATTGTATCATTATAGCTCCTGTGAAGACTTTCATTGTTTGATGGATTAAATGAAATCAGCATGCTTTTTAGTGCGTCTGATGGAGCTGACACAAATTAAGTTATGAAGTGAATGAATGTTAAGAAAAAAATATTTTCATGAAAACCTACCACACATGGTTCATTATCTGAAACCAGTGATTGGGAGATCAGTGTTAGGGGTAATGCATTCATTTGAGTAACATAATCAGATTACTTTTTTTTTCAAGCAGGCTAACTAGTAAAGTAACACATTACTTTTAAATTTACAACAAAATATATGAGTTACTTTTTCAAATAAGTAATTTTTCACATTTATTGACTGACAGGCAGCTCTCTGATATAAATCGGGAGTAAGTGCAGAGGCGTTGTGTGTGCTGTGTAAATATGATGGTTACTGTAATTTTAGAATAAATGTGAGCAGGCATTTACTCATCTCACTTGCAAAAACAACACAAAAACAACAAAACAAAAACAATTCAATATTACTCAAATTTAATAAGGATTTACATTGCTGATGACGGTTAAAACACGTCATCACAGTTTGTGAAAAGGTCAATTTATTTGTGTTCTGTAGCATTCAATAAAAATTAAATAACAACAAAGTATATATTTCTGCTGTTTGCCAAAGGCAGTATATTGTACATTTAGTAAGAAATGTGTTCAGCATTATGCGTCAAAAAAAAAAAAAAAAAAAAAACATTGCGCCATTTTGTGATGGCTTAGTTGGCGGTCTTTTTCTAGGAGTGCTGGAGCGCGCTGCAGGGAGCTAGTTACAACTGCGGTGAGTACATCCTTAATTATATGATGTGATGATGTAAAAGTGTTTTAAACTATCCATAACAGAGTAGAATACAGGTATTTCATAATAAGTTTCTTCAGCTGTAAGGGGGAAGTGGTCAGTTAGCTAATTAACTAAGGTTAAATTAATCGATTCGTGAAATGTAAAATACACGTCATTTGAAGCTATCTCATGCCGCGGAGAAACAGTCAGGTCAATAGTTAAAAGTTTAAACACAAAACGTTTGTTTATCAGAAGAATATTACTTTATCATTCGATCTTCTAAGCCTTTTAGGATTTAATTCGATCCCCTTTTGTCTTTTTTGGCGCACATTTCTTTTCTTTATTTGCATTATTTAGACAGATATTTATTCTACTGTACATGTTGAGATATCCACTTCTAAGGCCACCCTTCCCGAAAAATACGGAATCGCATTGAGAGGTAAAATATGCGTCCCGTATCAATCCCTGTTTTACATAGGCCTACACATAGCTGAATAAATGCATGGATTTTGCAGTTTGGACAATAATAATAGCAAATAAAAAGAAATCGACATAAGAATAAGTAGTAGAGAAGCCCATTTGCGCGTAATTGCATTTTAATGTCTTTGTTTCCAAAGCAACAGAGTCTGGAGATCATGCGCTGTAAACCCGCGCTTTTTTTTAAACGCGTCCGCCCGTTATAGAAGTGGAGCCTCTCCAAATATAAGTTGTCAATGCACCTGTCCATTAAGGTGAACTGCACAGTTTGCCAAAAACCATAGTCACAAACGGTGGACAAATATTAATACCTATTAATATAATATCCTATACATTATCAGAGCCCAGCCAACATTTGTATGTGGGGCCCATATGGGTATGAAATGGGTTGAAAATGGGTCCCATGTAGGATTGTATGCGGGTTCCATAATGGCCCCATGTTAATTGCCCAGATGGATTTCATGCAGGATTGCACCTGCCTCTAGGTGGGCCCCAACTGGGCAACTTGTGCAAGACCAATCTCGGTCCCAGCTTTCTTATATTTTTAGACATTATATAGGCCACATTCACACAGCAGCAGAATACGGTTGTCAGTTCTGTATTTGAGTCCTTAAAATGGTTACGTTCTGTGGGATTACAAATTTGTTCTATGTTATATCTAGGTTCCAATGTAATAGTATATGAACTGAAAACTTTATGTATATTGTGGCAAGGCAGGCAGACCAGGTGTCTGAGACACTAACCTTTTGTCTCATGCATTTCCTGACCATGTGGCATGACCAGCTCAAGATACAGCTGTGCTTTTGTCTCTATGATAATGTAAAGGTATAGGTGATACTGCCAGACTGATTGGATTAGCACCTATGCATTTGAATGACACAGTTATGCTGATTAGATCATGGCTGGGAAATGTACGCAATGATCTGATTCCTGTACTGCATTTGCATCTTTGTTTAGATTGTCCACACCTCTACTCTATGTATCCCTCCCCCTTGAATGTATATGAACTACCAAGTCACTGCCTTAGTTAGATTTTGGATGACCACAGCGACGCACAGCGTGTTTCTCAATAAAGAGTAACTTCTGCTTCAAGAGATCCCAAAGTCTCCTGGTCTATGCTTCTGAGATTTCCAACAGTTTTGGTGCCGTGACCCGGATAGAGCTTCTCACCTCAATCCAGATTGGAACTTCAAGCACAACAAAGATCTGATCCAAAGGAAGATCCAGGCTGAATTTTCCTGTTCACCCAAGGGTTGGTGAGTGATACTCTATCCAAAAGAACCATTAAGACCAGTACTAATGTGTTATCCTCTGCGCCGAGAAGAGAGAGAACACAGCTAGGGTTTGGTTAACTAAGTTATCCTCTAAAAATGTTCTTTTAGAGATGAAGTTTATCCTCTGTTCAGGCAGGGAAGATTAGCATCACGTGCTAATATTGGTTTATCCTCTGTGAAGTTAGGGAAGTTTTATCCTCTGCTTTATAAGGGAAGGTTGTTTATCCTCTGTTTAGGCAGGGAAGATTGGCATCACGTGCTAATATTGGGTTCCTCTGTAAAGTTAGGGAAGTTTTATCCTCTGCTTTATAAGGGAAGGTTGTTTATCCTCTGTTTAGGCAGAGAAGATTTAGCATTATGTGCTAAATTGGTATCCTTTGTTCAGACAGGGAAGAATTAGTGTAAAGTGCTAATAATTTGTGTTGTCCTCTGTTCAACGAAGGTTGACAATAGTTGATCTGTATTAACAAGTGTACCCTCTGCTGATCAGAGAAGTTTTAGTGTTTTGATTGTGTGGTAACCAAGGAACTCACAAAATGTTTAGAAAGAATGCTAGACTGATCCCCACAACTGATAAAGGTGGTCTTGCGACTCCTTTGTGGTCAGATAGTGAATTCAAATCACAGTTAGGAGTGCAAATGAGCCTAATAGTCACTGAGAAAGTTAGACAAGAACTCACTCAGAAATATGAGATCCATCCAGACAAGATTTGGTCTGTAGATGAGTGTAAAAAGGTACTAGGAGCATGTATTCGCAAGAACAATGTGAAAGGCATTATCTGCTGCCATAGAGAATTTGGTTTAGCGCTAGCTACACAACAGTCTCAGCGTAACTCAGAGCTAGAGGAACAGAACAAAGAGCTCCGTGCTAGAGTAACTTCTTTGACTAAGAAATTGAACGCTACAAAGCTGCAGAAAAAACTGATGGGATGAAGTTAGTCAGTCTGATAACAATTACCCTGATTTACAAGCTTTCTTTGAAAAAGATGTAGCCATCCAATCAGTAACTGATGTGCCCCTAGATTCAGTGAAGGTGTGTGTGCTAGGAAGATCTCAGGGAATTGAGGGAATTGACAGTGTTCCTCCAAATTCTTCTGTTGTCCAAGTACAAACTGTGCCAAGGCGCTAAGACCTAAAGATGTAGAGAGACTATCCCAGAGCTTACCCTCAGCACGCACAAATTTTCCTGAATTTAGAAGTGCATTGATAAGCAAAATGCGTCTCTATGACATGTCGTTGACAGAAGTCACACAGCTGATGTCACAAATTCTAAATGAAACTGAATTCAACAGTTTTGAGTCTGCTGTTACTTGAACTACAACATGTCAGTAAAGGCGATTTGAGAGAAGGTGTTTTGAAAATTATAAAGAATATCATGGGACCCAAAATAGACTGGTCCAGAATCACTAACTGTGTGCAAAGGAAAGAAGAACCTGTGAGTGAATACACTGAAAGGTTTTGTCAGTCAGCTGTGACTTACAGTGGAATAGTTGATGATTCTGAATGTGTGCTAGATGACAAGGGACCCTTAGTCCGCATCTGGTCAGATGGCCTTTTAGTCGAGTACAGAAAAGCCTTGCCATTCCTAGATCTAACTTGGTCTAACAAAACCATCAGAACTAACCTAGACAGCTTAGCTACATGGGAAAGAGATGCTGATATTAAGGCAAAAGTGAGAGTAGCAGCAGCTACGTTTAGCACAACAAATCAAGACAATAGATGGCATAGAAAAGAAGGCAAATGCTACTACTGTGAAAAAGCAGGTCACTGGGAGAAAGAGTGTAGGAAGAAGTTGCAAGATAGTAAAAGAAACAATATGCATAACTCTGCTCTTCTCAGCCTGCCTACAACCCTGAAGTAGTCCCGCCAAGTTACACTGAAACTTTAGGACAGCTCGCTCAGGCTCTTCTAAAAGCACAAAAGAAAAGGAAAAAAACTAATTGTTGGGGCTGTGAGTAACTACCTTTCCCCTGTAATCCATCACAATGACCAAAGAATTTTTGTGAAAGGTAGCATACAAGAGAAAGAGATTGACTTTTTGCTTGATACAGGTGCAGAAATTACAGTAATTCCTACAAAATTGGCTGAAGGTTTAAACATCCCGTACAAGAAAACTAAACTTTGTTTAACTGGTGTAATAGGTGAAGATTCTGTTTTGTATGAAACCCCGTCCATAGAGGTACAGTTAGGCCCAAAGACTCTGACTACGAAATTGCTATGTGCTCCATTAAATACAGGTGCAATTCTAGGCATGGATCTACTGGACAAGTGCATCTAACTTTAGACCTGTCCTCAGAATCTGCTAGCATAAAAATTTCCTCAGCACAAGTTTCTACTAATAATGCGACCACTCCTGAGTATGCTTTCTTACAGAATCATCCAATTTGGGCTAAAGACAAGGATGATTGTGGGTTTTTGATAGGTGTAGAACCAGTCAAATTGACAGGAACTCCACCTCCTGTTACCAAACAATATCCGATCAATAAGGAAGCTACAGGGAATCAAACCTATTGTAGAAAAATTGCTAAAGCAAGGAGTGCTAGTTAAGACTAACAGTCCCTGTAACTCACCCATATGGCCCATCAAGAAATCCAATGGGACATGGAGACTCACCATAGACTACAGAGTAGCCAATAAACATATTGATAAAATCACCCCCCTAGTAGCAGATCCATCTACAATTTGTAATGGCCTACCATTAGATTGCAAGGTTTTTTCAGTAATTGATATGTCTAATGGATTCTTTTGTACCATTGCACTCTGACAGCCAGGCATGGTTAGCTTTCACAGTTGACTATGAGCAATACCAGTGGACACGGTTACCACAGGGATTTCAGAATTCCCCAACTATATACCATCAGGCTGTCAGACGTGACTTGTGTGACCCAGAATGTCCAGTCAAACAGTCCACTATTCAATATGTTGATGATATTTTGATTGCCTCTACAGATCACAGGTACATCAAACTGAATTGGCAGCATTGTTGGACTATTTGCAGAAAAGAGGACACAAATGCAGCTTTCACAAAGCTCAAATTGCTAAAAACCAAGTCACATTCTGGGTCAAACAATTGGTGCAGGAAATAGATCCATTACACAGGATCGAGCTGCTTCAGTCAAAGCCATAACTCCACCTACTAACATTAAAACACTCCGATCATTTTTAGGAACAGCAGGTACTGTAGACCTTGGATTGAAGACTATGCCTCGATTGCTCAGCCACTCTATGACTTGTTGAAAGGCCAGGTTAAAGATTCTGATACTTGTATGGAAGAAATTCATCTCAAAGCTTTCAATGATTTGAAGAGAGCACTATGTCAAGCACCAGCATTAGGAATTGCCCAATCTGATAGGCCCTTTGTGCTTTATGTCCATGAACACTTAGGCTTTATGACTGCATGTCTAATGCAAGATCATGGGGGCAGTTTACGCCCCATTCATTACTATTCTGGTAAACTTGACATAGTCGCTCAAGGGATGGGCCCATGTCTTAGAGCAGTGCAGGCAGTTCATCTAGCTCTTCAGGCTTCATCAGGAATGGTGTTAGGACAGATGGTAAATGTAAGATGCCCTCATACAGTGTCCGCACTAATGAATCAAGCAAAAGTCACTTCTGTCACCTCCTCGTTGGGGAAATTGGTTAACAACTCTCACAGCCCCGAACATTGTTTTACAGCGTGCGCCAGTCACAAACCCATCCTCATGTATGATGTCTGCAATGACTGAAGTTGTGTTAGAGGATGAAGGAGAAATGACTCACGATTGTGTTACGCTTACATTTGCAGCTACGAGTGAAATAAAAGAAACTCCTATAGAGAATGCAGAATTGGAGTTGTTTGTTGATGGTTCAGCTCAAGTTATTAAGGGTAACAGACGAGCAGGCTATGCAGTAACTTCCATCACTGAAGTGGTAGCTTCAGGTCGACTTCCAGATCATTTTTCAGCTCAAGCTGCAGAACTAGTAGCCTTAACTAGAGCATGCACGCTAGCTTCAGGATCGGTAGCAAATATCTACACTGATTCCAGGTATTCTTTTGGGATAGCTCATGATTTTGGTGTCATTTGGCAGAGTAGACAGTTTCTAACTTCTGCTGGATCCCCATTAAGCATGCTGGATTAGTGAAAGATCTAATGTTTGCCATGAAACTTCCAAAGAAATTAGCAGTGATCAAAGTGAAAGCACATCTCACAACTAATACTACGGAAGCTAAAGGTAATGCTCTTGCTGATGTAGCTGCTAAACAGGCTTGTTATTATGCAACAGTACAAGTGTGTTCAGGTAGTACAGCACAGAAGACAATTCTGCCTCCTGAATCATAATTGATCTGTACAAAGACGTTCCTCTATATGAAGCATGGACATGGTTAGACAAAGGAGCCACAGCGGATTCATCTGGTGCTGGACCAAAGGGGGGAAAGTATGTTGCTCCCGAATCACTGCTGCCATATTTGGCTCAACAAATACACAATTTGGGTCACAGTGGTCCAGCAACGATGAATCACAGGTTCTCAAATCAATGGTGGAATCCAAAATTCAGAAATGTAGCTACCGAAACAGTCAAAAGATGTGTTACATGTCAGAAAAATAATGATGTGCCAGCAGCAACTACAGCAGCAACACATACCCCAGCTCCACCAGGACCATTTCGTCACTGCAAGTTGATTACATATCGTTGCCTCCTTGTAAGGGAAAAACTGATGTTTTGGTAGTAATAGACAAGTTCTCAAGATGGATAGAAGCTTATCCAACAGGGCATGCTACAGCTGCACATACTGCTAAATGTCTTGTCACTGATTTTATTCCCAGGTGGGGATTACCAGATTACATTGACTCAGATCAAGGTACACACTTTACAGGACAGGTAGTCAAGGAAGTGTCTAAAATGATGAAAATTAAGTGGAATCTTCACTGCCCCTACAGGCCACAAGCATCAGGACAGGTTGAGAGAGCTAACAGAACAATCAAAACCAGGCTAAGCAAAATGCATCAGGAAGGAGTACCATGGGTCGAGGCACTGCCAGCGGTACTGTGTAGCATGAGAGCGTCACCTAACAGATCAGTAGGACTGAGCCCTCATGAGATTATTACAGGACGCCCAATGCAGATGCCAGGTGTGATTGATCTTAGAAATGCTGATGTACACATTGCCAGATGCTCTGATCACTTACTGTGAAAACCTCACAAAGGCAGTACAGAGTGCCAGAGAGAGAGTTGAGTCTTGTTGGCAGACTCACCAGAAGGTGGACACACAATCATCCCAGGTCAGTGGGTCATGATAAGTCATTCAGAAACAAGCCGTTAGAGCTAAGTGGCAAGGACCACATCAAGTGATGCTGATTACAGCTGCTGCAGTGTTGTGTCAGGGAAGGAAAACCTGGACTCATGTGTCACACTGTAAAGTTGTTCCCCCACCTACAGGGATAGGATAGGACACACAGACCAGTGAGGAGCCCAGGAAGGAACCGAATGCAATAGGCATCGGGGGTTAATCCTGCGGTGAAGAATACCTCATAGGCCTTCCCCCACTCACTAGTCCATCCTTACCTCACTGTTCTTTAGGTGTCACAGGAATTAAGAAATAGGGAAAGAAGGAACAACAATAGCAGACTTAGATTGAACAGAGGATACAACCCTAGTGTTTGCAGACTTTTACAACACATACTGCTCTGTTGTCTTTTGTTTTCTTTTACTCTGTGCAGATACCACTTGATAGCTGTCCCGAGACCCATACGCACCGACCTCCTGACCTGCGTATGAAGACAACTAGACCCACTACCGAGCCAACTGTCACGGAAGAAAAAAAAAAAAAAAAAAAAAAATACACAACGCAGAGAATCACATACGGGAACTTCAGTCATCCATCAACATGATCAAGATTGCCATACTAGTAATCATCATGGACATCGCACAAAGTGTAGACTCCAGAAACAACATATTCTTAGAGGTGATGAATATGTCAAGAAATGCCTTGTTTGCTGGAAAGAACGTTTGCATGCCACACCCACATTCAGTAGGAGCAGGAATTGCATGGGTGGCACACCCCATCTCCAACTGTGACACATGTACCTTATTCGAAGTTCATACCAGTGGAATATACAACAAGAGTGCATGTCACAACATCACAACTCCTCCAGCTTCTCCATGTTGCATTCCTGGATTACCATCCTGCAACCTAACTTCAGCTACTCCCATCATGACCGATCTACTCTTGCCAATTATTTTTCCTTGGTGCGTGGAAAATTATGTTCCAGCCTCGACTCCATTGGGTGAAAACCTCGTGAACGTTGCAACCTTGTAGTCGAAAAGAGAACAGCATCCCATGTGGACATTACTCCATCAGCAGGGAGAGAGGATAAGGACTTAGAAGGGTGTCTTAACCGGACACCATCTCTCCCAAAACTCTTTGCAATAAATCAGTGGTGTATGATTCCTCCACCGACTGGCACCTTTTGGTTATGTGGAACTTCTGTCTACAACATCCTACCCAGCCGATTCAACGGCAGGTGCACCCTGGTTTATGTTCTACCAGCTCAGAGAAAATACACACTCCACCCCAAGCTCTCCACATCTATATAATTCAGCTCCTACCACAAACAAAGAAGATGGCTGCATTCCAGGACTCACTTGTGCTCAAACATGGTGGTCAAGAACTCTTGGTGCATTAATCCCGTCTTATGGTGTCATGCAGGCCCTTGATCAAGTCAGAAGCTTATCGAATTCTGTACAGAAACTGGCCAACGATACGGCTTTGGCTCTAGGTAACATTACAGACACTCTCGCTTCGCACAAGATAATGATCTTACAGAACAGAGTGGCTTTGGATTACATTCTTGCAACGCAAGGGGGAGCATGCGCCATTATCGACCTGAGTGCTGCACCGGGTTAATGGATCCAACAGAGAACTTGAACAAAATCCAACAAGACATTCTTGATCTTTCAGCAAAATTACACCAGATGACTGAAGATAATTCTTCATGGTTCGGAAACCTGTTAGGTAAACCTTGGCTGTGGATCAAGGAAATAGCAATTCTGCTGTTGTTTTTCCTACTAGTTTACTATCTATGCGTCCACAGTATCAAGTGTTTCATTCAACAAATGACTCACACTCATCACGAAGAAATGACTGTTCCAACCAGAAAAGACTATTACCCGTAATAACTACAAGGGCCCTAGCTGCATGTTTGTTTCTGTGTCAACATGCCATTCATCACTAAAGACAATCAACACAGAGCAAGTGCTATGTGCCTGTAACGATCAAAGGTTACAAGAATGAAACTTTTAAGTGTCTAAATTTGTATTTTGTGAGAGTTATTAGAACTCTCAAAGGGGGAACTGTGGGATTACAAATTTGTTCTATGTTATATCTAGGTTCCAATGTAAGTATATGAACTGAAAACTTTATGTATATTGTGGCAAGGCAGGCAGACCAGGTGTCTGAGACACTAACCTTTTGTCTCATGCATTTCCTGACCATGTGGCATGACCAGCTCAAGATACAGCTGTGCTTTTGTCTCTATGATAATGTAAAGGTATAGGTGATACTGCCAGACTGATTGGATTAGCACCTATGCATTTGAATGACACAGTTATGCTGATTAGATCATGGCTGGGAAATGTAGGCAATGATCTGATTCCTGTACTGCATTTGCATCCTTTGTTTAGATTGTCACACCTCTACTCTATGTATCCCTCCCCCTTGAATGTATATGAACTACCAAGTCACTGCCTTAGTTAGATTTTGGATGACCACAGCGACGCACAGCGTGTTTCTCAATAAAGAGTAACTTCTGCTTCAAGAGATCCCAAAGTCTCCTGGTCTATGCTTCTGATATTTCCAACAGTTCACACAGTACGGTTATTTACTCACACCTGTAAATTTTCAGGACTCACAACCGCTTTCTCGGAATATTCGCGCTGTGTGTGAACGGAACCGCACTGGACAACCCGTTGTCTGTGACGTCATACAGTGCGAGAGAGCCGGTGTTTTGTGTGTGGTTTCGCTTTCGGTAACTTACAGCGACAGAGATATGAGCTGAGTGTCATCAGCAGTTAAAGACTCCGGGTAGCTCGTGATTACATGCTGCTGTTGGTTAATGAAGTTTTGATGGATGAACTCCGTTCACACAGTGCGGATGTTCCAAGAATGCGGTTGTGAGTCCTGAAAAATTACGGGTGTGTGTTTGGTTATAGAATGCGGTTGTCACTCCCGTAAATAACTGTACTGTGTGTGAACGTAACAGTATTAAGAACTCAAATACAGGACTGACAACCATATTCTGCTGCTGTGTGAACGTGGCCTTAGATTTAGGTATTAAGATTATAAATGTTTTATTATTGGAATGTTATTAATGTTATAAATAATGTTTAATATTATAGGCTACATAATAATCCTGTCATAAACAAATTATGCCATTAAAAATTGTTTTAAAAAGAGTTACTTTATAGTTAAAAATGGGACAATATTTGCATATGTGTCCTTAAAGTCTGTCATGAATTTTATTTATTATTTATTATTTATTATTTGAGGGGCATGAATGGGTGTCCCTTGTTTTGCCCCACTGAAGGTGGCAACCCTAACCTCTAAACAAACATTAGTTTAACTTAAAAAACCTTTTCTACAATGATCATTATTACATGTACTTCTCTGGATTTTTTTTCAGATGCTGAATAGCTGGCAGGTGTTCTTCTATATACTATGTAAGTAATTTGAATTTATTATTTCGCCATATGCAAATGTAAAGTTTCGCTAAGGATAATAAAATCAGATGATGTAAATTAGGGCTGTCAAAATGGCTGAAAAGCTAAATTCGAAATTCTTTCTGAAATATTTGCAAAATTCGAATTATATTCGATTTCCAAAGGCAATACTTAATGTTAGAGGAAAAAATTACTTTATTGTCTGCTATGCCCACAAGAGAGCACAAGCGAGCACAATAAGCAAATATACACCAAATCAAGCATTGCATGTTTTATTGAAATTAAATGACATTCAAAACAACTGTTTTTAATTAAAAGATGTCATTAATGTGCATGCAAGGTAACAAAAAGTGCATAAAAACTGTAAGTACATCACTAACCTGAGAAAACACGCTTCAACAGACAGCGTAATGTTTGTACTACATGAACACAAAATAGCGACCTGCCATTCAGAAACAATCCGCTCACTACACATATTGCTCTTCAAAACTCCAGAAGGTGTTTTTTTTATTTTTTTGACAATGTTTCCAGCTGATGAAAACACACGCTCAGCTCTGGGGTGTGTTTCCCGAAAGCAGCGTTAGTCAACTATGGCCGACGACAGAACTTGTGACTAGGGATGTCCAGATCCGATCACGTGATCGGAAATCGGGCCCGATCACGTGATTTCAGACTCGATCGGAATCGGACGTTACCTCCCAATCAGGACTCGGATATATATGTATTAGGGGTGCAACTGTTCTCGGTAAAAAATCAAACCGTACGGTTCTCCTCTTACGGTTCGGTACGCACTTGCACCGCGGTCCATCTCGAATGACGACGCATCTATTGGTTAATATGGTTTGTTTAAAATAGCAACGTGGAAAACAGACAGACAGAGTTCAAATAATGTATGTTTCAGTCGATGGATGCGCAAAGCGTTACAACAACGATAATAAGAAAGCGTGGACAAAACAGTCACTCTTTGTAAACTGTTAACTGCGAGTGCCGTATGCTCTAATGTCCAGTCATTTACGCCATCATCGCCGTCATCACCCGGGTGTTGATACAGGTGAGACCTGAACAGCACACGTTGCTGTCTGTGTTTAAACTAACTCATTTAAGCCTTGCTGATTTAAACCTTCAAGAACAAGACGCGAAAGAGAACTCGCACGCGCTGTGAGAAGATTTTGTGTGTGCTCATCCGAAGCGTGCACACGCTTATTTCAGTCAGCGCGCAAATACTGAGTTCTCTTTCAAGTTTTGTGCTTCAGCGGACAAATTCATACAAAAATTATGTCAACATGCCCGTCTTAGCGAGTATCCTAGCAAACATAGTCAGTTATGTCTTAAGTGAACGTATATTAGTCGAGAAAGACAGCGCATGTGTAAGAGTATATGTACTGGATCGTGCATGTCTTATAGGGAAAAAAACTATTCCTGCTGCCTGTTTTTAATGTTAAAGCTGCAGTAGGTAACTTTTGTAAAAATGTATTTTTTACATATTTGTTAAACCTGTCATTATGTCCTGACAGTAGAATATGAGACAGATAATCTGTGAAAAAATCAAGCTCCTCTGGCTCCTCCCAGTGGTCCTATTGCCATTTGCAGAAATACACCGCTCCCGGTAAGAAACAACCAATCAGAGCCAGGAGGAGTGTCTTAGCAGTGTCAATCAAGCTCGCGTGCGCGCTGATCTCAGCCCTCTCATGCACAGCGCCAGTGCATACAGGCGTTCAAATTCAAGATTACCGGTGTACTGCAGCTTTGCTTATGGCGGAAAAACAATCCAAACTGCCAATTCCTCGAGTGGCACCTGCTCATAAAATAAAGACGGGTAAACAGAAAAAGACAGATGACGATGATAAAAAAGCCAAAAAGAAAGAATTAGATAGAGCCTGAAATAAAACGAGGGTAAATATCGGAGCGGCTTTTCTGAGGTGGAGGGAGCTACGTGTCCTGAAAGGATTAAAAACCGATGCAGAGTCAGCTACATTTCTGCTTGACAAGTAAGTATCCCTGCTTGATTTGTTTTTTAAGAACTACACAACTAAGATAATTTCAAAACAGGCCTGCCCGTCCCCTGCCTGATGCTTCCTCTTCTCCCCGCCTGTTGACTCCTCGAAGTCGCTGTGGTGTGGATTCCTCGTCGGAGCCCATTGACTCGGTGTCAAAACTCTAGCCGCATAACATACAGATAAAATGTCACGCACTGTGCAAAGCAACTATTGAAACCTACTAATTCACTGGCTTGTCATGTTGCTGAAATAATGTACTAGCAAACCTTATTTAGCATTACATATCGATAGAATAATTACTTGCATACTGTAACGTTAGTTACCGTTATATTATCATACTAGCTATTTATTACTTATAGAAATAGTGCAACGTCATATAGTTACATTACATGTATTGCAAAATACGTAATGTTTTGAGGACCAAGTTTGTAGTCAAAGTATGGGCAGGCCATAGTCAATATAAATCATATTGTTGATGTTTCGTCTGTACCAGTGAATGTGCCATAACTGTTTATCCGCCTTACTAGCCTGCGCGTTCACGGCAGGCTCCGTTGTGATGGGGGAGGAGCTGTGGAGGGAGGGCTGTAGCGCAGCATAGAGTAAGGGGGAGTGACCTGTGAGTTGTTCAAATTTTCAGGCTAAGTCAACCTTTTCTAAAAACTCCCTACAGCAGCTTTAAATCAAACAACAAATAACAAAGAAATCACTCACTGCTCTTGACTGAATAGTTTTTGTAACTTCAATAATGATTAATCTTTATTTATTTTATACAGTAAAGATAATTGTTACATGTAGTGCAGGACTGAAGAGGCAGTACTCGGAAATCCACAGTAGAAGGGTATTTATTAATATACAACGGAGGAGAAGAACACACTAAACATGATCAACACAACAGTAACATTACATTAAGAACGGACAAGGAGTGAAGGGAGTGAGTCCAATATAAAGGGTGTGCTGACAATCAGGAACAGGTGCAGGCAATCCGTGATGAGGAGGAGAAGATGAGGGAAGTGAGTGCAGGTGTGGAGAACAGGAGGATCATGGGATTTGGAGTCCGGGAGACAAGGGATCCGTGACAGTACCTCTGTGGGCGCCCTGGAGACCTCATGCCGGTGCAGGGAGAGGCATGGGTAGGAGTGGAGGTCTCCAGGGCGGGTCCATGAGCCATGGCGGGTCAGGTGCAGCGGGCTGCCATGGCGGGTCAGGTGCAGTGGGCAGCCACGGCGGGTCAGGTGCAGCGGGCTGCCATGGAGGGTCAGGTGCAGCGGGCTGCCACGGCGGGTCAGGTGCAGTGGGTAGCCATGGCGGGTCAGGTGCAGTGGGCCGCCACGGTGCTCCTTGAGGCCCACCCCCATGTAGGACGCCCACATGTATCCCACCCATGGGTACTTGCCCCCCCCCCCAAAAATACTTGGGGAGGTTAAGGAGGGACTTCAGGAGACTGAGGAATGGCGTGGGTCTGTGGGTAGGAGTGGGCTCGTGGGCGGCGGAGCATGGAGCGGCTGGCTCGGCGGCTGAGGTTGAAGCGGCTGGCTCGGCGGCTGAGGCTGGAGCGGCTGGCTCGGCGGCTGAGGCTGGAGCGGCAGGCTCGGCGGCGGCGGCTGGAGCGGCAGGCTCGGCGGCAGCGGGCGGAGCGACAGGCTCGGTGGCGACGGCTGGAGCTGAGGGCTCGTTGAGGGCTGGAGTGACGGGCTCTGTAGTGAAGTCTATTAACCAGCCAGCATTCTCTGGCGGCCCGTGAAAGGCTGGAGCAGAGGACTCGGCGGCGGCTGGAGCAGAGGGCTCGGCGGCGGCTGGAGCAGAGGGCTCGGCGGCGGCTGGAGCTGAGGGTTCGGCGGCGGCTGGCGGCCAGGAGTGGACAGGACCATTGAAGCGGTATGTGCAGGGTTTTGGGGTAAGGTGAGCTGGTGATGCCCGATAAGCTGCTGATGGGGCTGGACAAGGACTCTGGTTCTCTAGAACTTTATCTACTTCAAAATTAGAACCATTTAACAGGAGAATCACATTCAGGGAATCGACTAAGGAGAAATTACAGGCTGGTTCGTTATAACGAATAACGTCCCTGTCCAGTCCCATCAGAAAAACAGCATTAAGGCAGGCATCAGTCCAGCTCACCAAATAAGAAACCTCCAAAAACTCCTCCACATACCTCTCCAACGGCCTGCCACTCTGCCGCAGATGGCAAAGTCTTTCGTCCGCCCTGAGAGGTTTCGGAGGTTCGGGAAACAGGAGAATACCCATTCCTTCAGTGTGGAAATCCAACGGTTCTGGTCCGTTCTTCCGTTACATGTAGTGCAGGACTGAAGAGGCAGTACTCGGAAATCCACAGTAGAAGGGTATTTATTAATATACAACGGAGGAGAAGAACACACTAAACACGATCAACACAACAGTAACATTACATTAAGAACGGACAAGGAGTGAAAGGAGTGAGTCCAATATAAAGGGTGTGCTGACAATCAGGAACAGGTGCAGGCAATCCGTGATGAGGAGGAGAAGACGAGGGAAGTGAGTGCAGGTGTGGAGAACAGGAGGATCATGGGATTTGGAGTCCAGGAGACAAGGGATCCGTGACAATAATATGCAGTGATATTTTATATTTGATTACTTTATCCATTTTCTGTATGTGAAAACGACTGTTAGATACCTGAAAAACCTGAAAAGCACTGTTCCTGGATCCTGGATCTGTTTTTTCGCTCTTCTTTATTCTTTTTCATGTATTATAGAAGTATCGGATCGGGACTCGGTATCGGTAGATACTCAAAATCAAATGACTCGGACTCGGACTTGGACTCGAGGGCAAAAAAACGTGATCGGGACATCCCTACTTGCGACCATAGTTCACTTTGGGAAACGCACCTGGTTGCCCATAGTAGACAGTGCAGTCTTTTTTTCTTGCATCAATATCAGCACGCTCACTTTTTGACTTATATATTTATCACATTAATGCACCCTGCACTGTGCTGTACTGGATAACCTAACCTAACAACAAACAAGCCGCGTCAGTTACGTCATCATGGCTTGCGCTCCTCTTGACACTGCAAAAATTCGAATGCACGGGTTTTACATTCGAATGTGCCTTTTTTTTTTAATTTGACGAATATTCGAAGTTCGATTTTTTTTTACATAAATCATGACATAAATGAAGTTGCAAATTGTCCACCTTGTCTATGTAACGAGTAGTCAGAAGCCATGGGATCCATGTGCAGCTTTATTGATGACAATCGTAGTAAGGACAGAACAGGCAAGGGTAAATCACCGGCAACAGCATTATCCCAGGCAAGGCAGAAACGTAATGATGGGACAGGCACAGGGTTGGGGCAGGCACAGACGTCGTAACAGTATAAACAATCCAAGGTCATACAAGGGAAAACAATACACATGGGAAAAGGCTCAGAAATGTCAGCCGTGGCAAAACAAGACTTCGCAATGTGTGTATGTGAGAGTGCGTGTTTTATAATCCACCGGAAGGGGAACAGGTGGGCGCAAAATCAGCACAAGGCATTGAGTTATGGGAAGTTAAGTCCAAAAGAGTTAGTACTCCGGTGAAGGAGCCCTCAGGTGGTGATTGGAGGGAGCCACAGAGGCCGAATTCGTGACTATAATCGACTTTAATGTTCCAGTAATTTTGGAGAAGACTATCTATCTGTTTCTGCCCCTGGTCTCTGTGTGTTGTAGTGAAATGGATTATCTTAATGGAAATTCACGGACGAGGAGGAGGAGAATCAAAGTCAGAGTGCAACAGCATTTATTGAGTCATGCAATCTGCTGTTCGGAGCGCCAAAGTCACGTGATTTTAGCCGTTGGCAGTTTGACACGTGATCCGAATCATGATTCGACACGCTGATTCATTTATGCTCCGAAGCTTCCTGAAGCAGTGTTTTGAAATCGGCCATCACTATATAAGTCGTTTTTTTTTTTTTTTTTTTTTTGGCGCACCAAAAATATTCTTGTCGCTTTATAATATGAATATTGAACCACTGTACTCACATGAACTGATTTAAATATGTTTTTAGTACCTTTATGGATCTTGAGAGAGGAAATGTCATTGCTGGCTATGAAGGCCTCATGGAGCCATCAGATTTCAACAAAAATATCTTAATTTGTGTTCCGAAGATCAACAAAGGTCTTACGGGTGTGGAACAGCATGAGGGTAAGTAATAAATGACAGAAATTTAATTTTTGGCTGAACTAACCCTTTAACCCAATCAGCATCACTGTAATTGTGTATTGTTTTATTATATTACAAAAATCTTCTCCTTAAAGGGATAGTTCACCCAAAAATGAAAATTTGGTGTTTATCTGCTTACCCCCTATGCATCCAAGATGTAGGTGACTTTGTTTCTTCAGTAGAACACAAATGATGATTTTTAACTCCAACCGTTGATGTCTGTCAATCTTATAATGCGAGTCAATGGCCACACAATCTATAAGAGTCAATAAACACGCACAAAACTAAAATTAAACCCTGCAACTCGTGATGACACATTGATGTCCTAAGACACGAAACGATCGGTTTGTGCGAGAAACCGAACAGTATTTATATTATTTTTTACCTCTTGTTGTGAACACCAGTCAAGATGGCTTTCTAGGGACCAGTTTACGACAGGGCCCCTCTCTAACTGCCGGTGTGTAGGAAGATGTGCCACACCGTGATTGGATCTTTGGTGAATGAACATTAATAAATGTTCAGCAACATCAGATAAGATGTTGGGACAACTACCAGACACCTCTTCCAGAACAGGAAGGGGGACCTTCTGCACCCACCAAAACCAAGGAGAAGACTTCTCATTGGACGACACATTGACTCTAGCCATTAAACTCATTCCTAAGGTTTAGGCAAGGACTGCCATAAAAATTCTTTCAGGACCTCCTGGATGGAGCAGCAGAGACTGAAATAAAGAGAGGCCACAAAGATCTATCTAAATCCATTCATACCTATGTTTGGAGGCCTTAATTTGATCTAAACTGCATCACATACACTCCATCTTCATGCAAAAGCACAGTTTATGTTAATGGTTACTGACTGCTAAACCAACAGGTCATGGGACAGACCTGTTAAGAGATAAACAAATGCATGGACGATTTAATGGATGATTTAACCATTTCATATCGTGTTTGGTGTCTATCTGTTCCCTACGATGCCTTTAATAATTTGAAAGAGGTTTGGTAAAGAAATAATGCATGGGTAAAATGTTAAAGACACTATTTTAACACTGTACTTTATGCTATGCAAATGAGTTCCACACTAGGGTGGGCAACACCGGGGCTGCTTCAGATAACAGTAGCCAATCACACTCCAGGATCGGCAAAGCGCCACATTTCAATCTCCTCCTCATCAGAAAGGGATAAATATGTCCCCCGGGTAGACACACCCTTGTTCTGCGTTTCCAACTCGACGGGGAAGGAGACATTAACAGACACTCCATGTCCTGAGTTTCTGACCTGACGAGGAAGGAAACTACAAGACAGTTAAGGTGAAGCTTTTGCGAGCAAAACCTTTTTCATTGCTTCCAGCTGCACTCTAGCTGCAAAAGGGCCCCAGCATTGAGGGACTTCATCTGACCCTTACGGCTCCTACAGCAGCGCAGCCCAGTCCGCAAAGGACCTCTGCATCGGCAGACATTGCCTGTACCACACGGCTCCTCAGCGACGCAGCCAGCCTGCAAAGGAACCTGTGAAGATTCATCTGACCCAGCTGCCCAGTCCATCCTAAAGGACCCTCTTGGCGCAACCGAAGTTCAGCATCCTCCAGCCCAGCGTGGCACGACTACTGGATTGCAACTCCGCGCCCCTCCCACTGCACGCAGCCTGCATCATCAGTGGAAGACGTCTCTGCTACCGGATTGATCACCCGACTGTGTGGAACGTAAATATAAACTTACCAAACCTCTTTTCTAGAGACCTTGGCATTAGTTTATACACGCAGCATATGTTATTCTAACCTGTTTAGATAACAGTTACTTGAGGTCAGCTTGTTACAAATAATAGGGATATTATTTGTTGAATGATAAATAAGCAATTATTTATCACCATTTACCAGAGCCATTAGGTGGCTTCCATAAGAAGCATTCCCATACATCTTTCCATTCTACATTCAGTTCAACAGCATTGCATTTATCCATTCTGTGTTCACTTCATTTATTTGTTTCTTTGATTTAATTCAGTATTCTCCTTTGATTATTATTTTTACCAAGTGCATACTTTTAGAAGTGCATATTCATTATTTCATTATTAATCGTTGTGGTATTTACTCTTGCATGTTTATTGTTAATAAATTTCATTGATTTTATTATAACTGTCTTCCTTGTGTGATGATCAAAGATTCTACTAGTTGACCAGACTCACAAATCCTTCAGATAAATCAGTTGACCGACTCCCTCCATTTTATTAATTCTGAATTATTGAACAGCTCTTTTGGAGTGTTCTTAAATTGTTAAGATAGTATTCTTAACTGGTGCCCCGTATTACAAAAGGGGGAGGGGTCATCTGATACACTCATAACCACACCTTAAGTGACACATGATCAAAAATCACTACGTCACAGGTGAACGGAGTAAAAATCACTACACTCTAAAACACCACTATGTCCAATTGCATTCAGCATTCGCTTGGTGAGGTCTGATCGCGCTCTGACAACAGAAGCGATGTCTCGCGCATATACTTCAATGAGTGCTAGACATCGCTTCTGTTGTCAGAGCGCGATCAGACCTCACCAAGCGAATGCTGAATACAGTTGGACATAGTGGTGTTTTAGAGGTAAAAAATTATATAAATAATGTTCGATTTCTTGCACAAACCGATCGTTTTGTGTCTTAGGACATCAATCTGCCGTCACGAGCCGCAGGGTTTAATTTGGATTCGTCTGTGCGTGTTTATTGACTCTTTAAATTGTGTGACCATTCACTTGCATTATAAGATTGACAGACATCAACGGTTGGAGTTAAAAATCATCATTTGTGTTCTACTGAAGAAACAAAGTCACCTACATCTTGATGCCCTGGGGGTAAGCAGATAAACATCAAATTTTCATTTTTGGGTGAACTATCCCTTTAAGGATGATATTTCACCCATACATGACGGTCTGGTGACATCTGCTGTCCTGCCTGAAATGCTAATGCTAGCATCAATGCTTGTTTGTTGTGCCAGTGACTTTGTGGCTCTTTGAAAAAACATTTGCCTGCTATTAATCCTGCGGTGAGCAGCATTAAACAGTCTGTGTAAATGCACTAAGTTTGTGTAGTTGCAGCCAGCAGAGTAAATTTCTGAATCGTCTCTCACAAATGTCTCCATGTTTGCAAGGCACACTCCTGTGCAAGCAGGTGGTCACGTTGGTTATGTTGACGGAAGTTAGTCTATTTCAGGCGCTGCGTAATATCATTGCGCCTGCTGCACCCATGGTACGGCAGCAAAGTTCCTTGATTATTACGCCGGAATGAGAGTATAGTTCCTAGCCATATCGGCCTAGAAAATTTTGATTTTTTTAATTTTCCATCTGTCTTAGTACACAATGTAACTACAGAAGAGTCAAGTTTAAATAGGAAAAATACCAAAACTCTTTGGTCATTTTGAGCGAGATGCTATTGGTCTCATCAGATTCAATGAACTATGCTAAGCTATGCTAAAAGTGGTACCGCCATACCGGAGATCGGCTGAATGGATTAGAAAACGGTAAAAAACTCAACTGTTTAACTCTAGGGGAGTTGGAAAAAGAGGCTATTTTCAAAAATAGTGCAGTGTTCCTTTAAAGCAAAACTAAGCATCGACAGTTTTCATTTGTGAAACTGAGAAGAATAATTTAGTAATCGGAAATAACTGGTAGACTACAACTTAACTCCAAATAGCAGGACTTTTTCTCCGGTTCTTTCCGGGATTGTGTAGGCCATTTTATTCCTAGCCGTTTGTCATCGCCATCAAGGTCAGGCTGCAATGTCTCTTGATTGAACTGGTCTGAATTCCCATGATTGAGCGATGTATTGCGCTTTCAATGTTTTATTGAAATAATGCATTGCGACATTTTGCTTCACCTGCCAGTCTCCTGTGAGTGAGCGAGGGGGATTCAGACAAGTACCATGACGTCAGCAGCTCTGATTGGCTGAATGCAGTGAGCAACAAAATCTGATTGGTCAAAGACCAAGTTGAAGATGTCACGGCACACACAAAGACAAACAGGGTAGGTCCAATTGCAGGTATTTATTGGGGAAATCCAGAAACGTAATCCATAAACCAGTCAATAGTCAAAAAATCCAGGTAGACAGTCCAAACAAAATAATAACAGGAACAAAAACACAAAGCAAACCAAAACAGAGACTCAGGCAACATGAATGAAGACACCATAACAAAGGCAGAGACAAAGCAGGTATAAATAGCCAGACACTAATGACCAAATACACAACAGCTGGGTGCAATGATGAGGGTGATTAGTCCGGGAAGTGTATATGGGGAATGTAGTCCATGAGACAGGTGGAAATGACAGTCCGGGACGGAGTGCCCTCTAATGGCTAAAGGGCACTCTCACAGGTGATCGTGACATTACCCCCCCTCAAAGGAGCGGCTACCAGACGCTCCACCAGACAAACAAAACAAAAACACAAAAAACTCAGGAGGGAGGTGGACAGGAGGAGGATCAGGGGGAGGGATGGTGGGCCAGATCCAGGGTGCCCAACAGATAGCCAGGGCGGTGCTGGAGGAACTGACCAGGCTGGTTCCAGCGGTTCTGGAGTCCTGGCTGAAAGCCAGGGTGGTGCTGGAGGAACTGACCAAGCTGGTTCCAGCGGGTCTGGAATCCTGGCTGAGTGCCAGGGTGGCGCTGGAGGAACTGACCAGTCTGGTTCCAGCTGGTCTGGAGTCCTGGCTGATTGCCAGGGTGGTGCCGGAGGAACTGACCAGGGCTGCGTTTCCCAAAAGCATCGTAAGCCTAAGTTGATCGTAAAAACGATCGTACGAGTGATCTTAATATTAAGGTCTGTTTCCCAAAAGCATCGTAACTTAAGTAGCACTTGAAAATGATCGCAGATCTACGAGTGCTCTGGAGTAATCGTAAATCTCTAAGTGCATCGTAAGAAGACAGAGTTATGAGGTCACCTACAGGACAACCGGCAGATTACACCTTTATTAAAGTGGAATGTGTATAACAGCTATGGTTTTGACTGTATTCCTCTTAAATACTCTTTGTTGTTTAATATGAAAATAAAAGGGAAGAAAATACAAAAATAAAAATACACATGATGTCATAAATAGTGCTGATAAAACATGTCTGTCATAAAAATTTGTCTGTACAGCTGTAGAAATTGGCTAGATGAAGTAGATAATATGTGCTACTGTCACCTTTAATATATACCCTTTATATAGCCCTATTGATGTCTAAACTTGCATGTTTATGTTTTAAAATTTAGTTTATGGTTGAAAAAAGTCAGTCACTTCAGAAACACTTGGAAGAACCCTTAAAAATTCCTGTAGTATTTCATAGGGCCTTAGGCCTTGGGTGGTTCAGCAAACACATGGACATCAAAAACTGAATCACAGTTTGATTGATTTCACACACACACACACACACACACACACACACATATATATATGCAGGACACTATAGTCATTTATGTAAGTGAGAATGACAAAGTAAAGATCTTGTCATATCTTATTAGCCTACCATTAAAAAAAGACTATAGTGAATAATCTGTAATAATGAATGAAATGTTCAAGGTGTCTGAATAAATTGTGGTTTGACTGTGTGTGTATTTATATATATATATATATATATATATATATATATATCTATAAAGAAATCATCAGAAAATTACATCTTTGTTTAGCTCTACCTCCTCCTGAAAAACATTAATTTAATCTTTTTGAAAGGTATCTTTATTTATTTATTTATTCTAAACCACATCAGGTGACGATTATTAGGTTAAAAGTTAAAGGACATGATTCTATAAGGTAATATTCAGCACTTCAGAAACGGACAGCGACTCTTAAGTAGCACGTAGAGCGCGTTCTCGCGCGTTCATGTTAAGGGCATTTTTGGGAAACGCATGTGGAATTGCAGCGAGCGTTCGTAACCTTGCACGTAGAAAGCGCTCTTAAGAGCTAAGATACATCGTTATTGGGAAACCCAGCCCAGGCAGATTCCAGCGGTTCAGACGGCCTGGGCAGTGGCGGCAGGGCAGAAAACCTGGGCGGCGGCAGGGCAAAAGGCTTGGATGACGGCGGCAGGATAGAAGATCTGGGTGGCGGCGGTGGCAGGGCTGGCGGCCTGGGCGGCGGGCGGCGGGCAGGGCGGGCCTGGGCGCGGCAGGGCTGGTGGCCTGGGCGGGCCGGCAGGGCAAGGCGCTTCGTTGGCGCCGGCAGGGCAAGGCGCTTCGTTGGCGCCGGCAGGGCAAGGCGCTTCGTTGGCGCCGGCAGGGCAAGGCGATTGGAGAACCCACGAACAACCTCTAGAGTGGTCTCCAGGCCTTGTAGAATGGAGGAAGCCCTTTTCCTCCTTCTCCTCCGCTTATGAGGGTGAGGCGGTGGCTCACCCAAAATGGATTCACTGGCTGGAGCGGGCTCTGGAGCGGACTCACTGGCTGGAGCGGGCTCACTGGCTGGAGCGGGCTCACTGGCTGGAGCGGGCTCTGGAGTGGACTCACTGGCTGGAGCAGGCTCTGGAGTGGAGTCACTTACTGGAGCGGACTCAGTAACTGGAGCGGGCTCTGTAGTGGACTCACTGACTGGAGCGGACTCCGGGAAGGCCTCCAGGCCTTGAGGGATGACTGAAGCCTTCCTCCTCCTCTTCCTCCTCTTACGTGAGTGCAGCACTGAACCTGTGCCCACCTCCTCTGAAGACTCTGGAGCGAACTCACGGGCAAGAGCGGCCTCTGGCTGAGCATGAGTTGGCCCACGGTTTCTGCGGGAGAGATAATGGGTAAAACCCCAAAAATCCAGGGTCTGGAGCCCCTCCAACTCACACTGGGGCAAAGGGTCATCAAGGCATCCATTAAAAACCCCTTTTAATGCCTCATCATTATACCGCAGCCCTCTTGAAAATGTCCAGAAAACTGGGCAAAACACCCTATCTCTCTCCCCTCCTGTCGCAGAGCCAGCACCGCCCGAACAAGAGCCATCCGCTCCCTCACCGTGGCTGGAGGAGTGATCCAAATCCCCATCCTGCTGGATCCTAAAATGATGGTGTCTTCTGTCACGGCACACACAAAGACAAACAGGGTAGGTCCAATTGCAGGTATTTATTGGGGAAATCCAGAAACGTAATCCATAAACCAGTCAATAGTCAAAAAATCCAGGTAGACAGTCCAAACAAAATAATAACAGGAACAAAACACAAAGCAAACCAAAACAGAGACTCAGGCAACATGAATGAAGACACCATAACAAAGGCAGAGACAAAGCAGGTATAAATAGCCAGACACTAATGACCAAATACACAACAGCTGGGTGCAATGATGAGTGGTGATTAGTCCGGGAAGTGTATATGGGGAATGTAGTCCATGAGACAGGTGGAAATGACAGTCCGGGGGACGGAGTGCCCTCTAATGGCTAGAGGGCACTCTCACAGGTGATCGTGACAGAAGAGACATTTGAATTCCGATAAAAACTCAACTACTCAACTCATATTTTCTTGCATGCACTTGTGCTACTGGTGTGTTGTTTAATATAGATTTGTGTGTACAATTGTAACATGATTCTTTTCTGCCAGTGTAAACTTATTAAACATATTTACACATACAGTGCTGCTTGAAAGTTTGTGAACCACTTGCAGAATCTGTGAAAATGTGAATATTTTAACAAAAAGAGGGATCATACAAAATGCATGTTATTAAAAAAAAATCCTATTCCTATCCTTTCACTTTCTTTTATCCCTCTCTGTTGTAGTTTATGATACTCTGAGCACTGCCTAAAACTTGTATTGTGAGCAATTCTTGTGTCTATTTTGCCTCGTCATGATGACTCGCTTGTTGTATTCCTCACTTGTAAGTCGCTTTGGATAAAAGCTTCTGCCAAATGAATAAATGTACATGTAAACTCAGTACTGTCCTGAGTAAGATATTTTACATAAACAATGTTTACATAAAGTCCACAAGACAAAAAAAAAAAAAAAAAAAAAATAGCTGAATTTATAAATATGACCCATTCAAAACATTATGAACCCTTGATTCTTAATACTGTGTGTGGTTACCTGGATGATCTACGACTGTTTTTATGTTTTGTGATAGTTGTTCATGAGTCTCTTGTTTGTCTTGAGCAGTTAAACTGCCCAATATTCCTTGGAATATTGGGGAATATTGATCAAGGAATATTGTACTTACGTTGTCTTCTGGCAAACATTTAAATGGTTTCTGTTGGTTCCGAAGGGCACTACTAAATGGAAAAAAAAGTTATTTAAACAAAATAAGAAAAATTTGGACATCTTCATCCTGTTCAAAAGTTTTCACCTCCCAGCTCTTAATGTGTCGTGTTTCCTTCTGGAGCATCAGTGAATGTTTGAACCTTTTTTAATAGTCCCTCAGTTGTCCTCAGTGTGAAAAGATGGATGTCAAAATCAGTCAGTCGCTGCTGGAAAGGGTTCAATTATGCAAAAGATGCTGGAAATCTGAAGAATTTTGGGGACCTGGAGGATTTTTCTGAAGAATATTGGGCAGTTTAACTGCTCAGAACAAACAAGAGACTCATGAACAACCATCACAAAACATAAAAACAGTCGTAGATCATTCAGGTAACCACACACAGTATTAAGAATCAATGGTTCACAAACTTGAGCGGGTCGTTTTTATAAATTCAGTTATTTTTTTGTCTTGTGGACTATATGTAAAATAATTTTATGTAAAATATCTTATTCAGGACAGTACTAAATAAAAAAATAACATGCATATTGTATGATCCCTCTGATTTTGTTAAAATGATTCACATTTTTTTCACAGATTCTGCTAGGGGTTCACAAACTTTCAAGCAGCATTGTATTTGCAATTGTAGGCTGCACTGCATATATTTAAAAATGGGCTTTTAATAACACATTTTAACACTTTCTAAAATAAATATTCATTAAATGAATTCCAAGAATGATTAAGTAAACTAAAAAATTATACTCAAATTTTAACTTTAAATACACTACAACGTCAGGATATTAAATAATGTATTTTTTAAATATACTTTCAGTGCATTGTTACAATGACTATTTTGAGCATACAGTTTAAAATATACCTAAAATATATTTTAAAGTAATCAAATAAGTACACTTTAAAAAATACACAGAACATTCATTTTAAGTATATTTTTCTAAAATATATTTTTAGAAAATATACTGAATTACAATTATTATAAAGTATGTTAAAAGTTGTATTGTGAAAATAGGTGCCAAGCATGATGCTAATATACTAGTATACTTTTATGCTAGTATGCTAGTATACTTTTTTCACCAGGGCAGTCCCCATTATCTTGCTCACTGGGGTTGTAAGGCAGTATTCTTAATGCAGTATGTAAGCTGCTTACATACATTTATTGTGAAAGTTGCTTCAATTTTAATTGAAGATGTTCTTCTTCAGGTTTATACATCCAACATTGAGTATAGCCATTTTTAAGTTTGGAAACAATAGGTTGTATTTATAATGTCATACTTACTATCTAACAGTTTAAATGTTTTTCAAATAAGTTACTAATGTACTAGTTATAAGTACATTTTTCCAACTGTGTTACTTAAGTACATTTAATATAAATGCACTAATTAATGATTCAAATGATTTTAAGTGTAGTCAGATAAAGTAAACCAAATATACAGTGTTTTAAAAGTGCATTACTTAAAAGTGTGCTATGAATGCTTTACATAAACATTTACTGTATTTTATATATACTGTCACAAGTTCAATTTTAATGGATTTTCATGAAAAATATAGTACAAATGAAATTAAGTAAACTCTATACCCAGGTGAAAAAAGTGAAGTAAAATACACTTTATTTTAGTACACTTCCATAATGTACTTAAAGTGCTCTATTTTCGTACACTTATTTTGTACATATTATACTAAAATTTCGTCTTTAGTAGTTCTTAAGATAATCTTAAGAACATCTAAGTGTACTCAAGTGCTATTTTGAGACACCATGAATATGAACTAAAACTTTTAGTATATTAAGTACAAAATAAGTGCACGAAAATAAAACACTTTAAGTACATTATGGAAGTGTACTAAAATAAAGTGTATTTTACTGCACTTTTTTAACCTGGGTAGTCTTGCACACCCCTAGTAACTACCGATTTAGTCATACTGAATGTAATTATCTACAAACACTGAACTGCAGCCAACCGATCAGGGTGCGTTTCCCAAAAGCATCGTTAGCTAACATTGCAAGTTCAGTCGTTACTTACATAGTTCAACGATTTGGTGTTTCCCGAAACCATCGTTCAAATAAACATTCGCAAATTGCATCGCAAACTTGTGTGGTTATCGCGCTGTGGTTAGAATCATAGTTTCCTGTTTTTATGACATGTGGACTTAATAAATCATTATCTTGAGCAAAATAAGCAAGCTGCATGTCATTACATACAATGTATATATTTTATTTTGAATATGTACAAATGTCATTTATATATTTGTAGTGATTTTTACTTTGTCATCCAAGGACGCGAAGTAAAAATAGGGATTGGTACTCAAGCCACCGCTGACGTTGTGATTTTTGGACACATGTCTCTTAAGGTGTGGTTATGAGTACATCAGATGACCACTTCCCCCTTTTTCCCTAGTTCAGGGCACCAGTCAAGGTCTGTTACCTTGGCCGTATGAGAACACTCCCAACAGGGGCTTTCATTCATTTAGAATTAATGTAAAGTGGTCAGCTGATTTATCTGAAAGATTGGTGAAATTGCTAACTTGTAGAACCTTTTCTGTATTATCAGCACAAGGAAGACACAATGTAATAAAATAAATTTTATTAACAAAAAGATAAACAAGAATAACTAACAACTAAATGAATACCATGAATGATAAAGGAATAAAGTGCATAAGACATAGAATACAAGTGATTAAGTTGAGTGTGACTATGGAAGAGTTACGTTATCTTAGGGAAAGATAAACTGTTTCTCTGAAAATAATAAGGTGGAGAACCTTATTATGCAACAAACAAATAAACGAGAGATTATTTGTTATTGACTAACATCAGCTATATTGAATCTAATAGGAATTAGGAAACTATATACTGATAATATACAACAATGCCAAGGTTTGGGAAGAGGTTTGGTTAAGTGATATTTATGTTCCACGTGGTTGAGTCCGATGACGGTGACGTCTTCCACTGGTTGTGCTGGGTGACAATGCAGTGGGGAGAGGAGCCAGAATCTGTTTCAACAGTCTTGAACACGAAGCTCTGTGGGATGCTGATCTCCTGGAGCACCAAAGGGTCCTGAAATCTGGAACACGCAGATGAGGCCCTGGTGTAGGTGCAGAAGGTCCTTAACAATCTGGAACACGCAGACGAAGGTACCTTGAAGTGAAGGTTTTCTCTCCTGAGCTTAACCTTGTTGCAGATGTCGTCACTGTCTCGCTGGACGGAAACTTTGAACGTAGTGTTGGTTAACGTCTCTTTCCTCAAAAGCTGGAGGCTTAGAACGTGGTCGTCTCTGTTGCTGCCTCACAAGCTGTAGACTCAGATCATGGGATCTGTTGTTGTCTCTCTGGATGGACCAGAGGCTCAGAACGGTGTTGTATCTGTTAATATCTGTCCCCGTGCAGGACAGACTCAGAACGGTGTATCTGTTGTGTCTCAGCTTCGCAAGCCGGGACTCAGAACAATATCTGTTATGTCTTTCCCTGTTTGAAGGGCAGACTCAGAACACTATATCTGTTACGTCTTCCCCCTTTCAAGGGCAGACTCAGAACAATATCTGTTATGTCTCACCCGATGGGAGACTCAGAACGCTATATCTGTTACGTCTTCCCCCTTTCAAGGGCAGACTCAGAACGATCTATCTGTTATGTCTATCCCCTTTGACGGACAGACTCAGAACAAGGAGTGTCTGTTGAAAGGGTACCTTTATCCCTTTCCGATGAGGATGAGATTGCATTTTGGCGCTTGTCCGTTTGAGTGCTGTGATTGGCTGCTGGCATCAGAGGGGACACACAGAGTGTGGCCCACCCTTCTCTCCCCTGTGGAACTCATCTGCATAAAGCACAAAGTTGGAAGTCTTTACAGTGTCTTTAAAGTTTACCAACGCATTTCTCACTTTCCAAACCACCACCAGAATACCTTTGGCAATATTCTAAACAAATAGGGACTAAACATGATGGAAAAAGATTGAACTGTCATTCAATTTTACATTAACAGCTGGATTTGTATCAGATGTTGCACTACAAATGGCTGTCACTGAGAATACTTATTTCTGTGAATAAGTGTGAAATGGATGTGTAGTTTGCATCAGTTCTAAGGTTTTCAAACATAGTTTTGAATGGATCTTTGTGATCTCTCTTTGTTTCACCCATTTCTGCTAAGTCAAGTCAAGTCAAGTCAAATTTATTTATATAGCGCTTTTACAATTGGTAATTGTTTCAAAGCAGCTTTACATATTAGAAGCACAGAAAAAAGGGAAGTGGTTAAAAATAAGCTGTACAACAAGCGTGGGTAATATGTAACATATACAAGATGGTGGTACATTAAGCCAATGTCGGCTGACTCCCAGGGGTGGAAAAAAACCCTAGGAGAAAAACCCAGCGTGCTAACACTGGGAAAAAAGTCCTAGGAGGGAAAAAACCCTTGGAAGAATATAATATATGTAAATGGATATGGAGATCAAAATCTGAATTATACATTTTTATAGAGATTAAAAATAAGATTATATATAATATATGTAAGCGGTATACGGGGATTAAAAATCAGAATTATAGATGCAGCCGAACTGGATCTGTAGGCCCATTGTCTCCTGGGCTACATTGTAGGAGGTACAGACACAGGTT